>JBBGZY010000062.1:1530000-2115218 GCA_037952925.1 Lithobates clamitans | reverse complement strand
AAGTTTTGTTTTTTTTGTACTGTGGTCACATCAGTTAGGATATGAATTTGGTTTGGTCAGTTATGGTTTACTGCTTATCCAAGGATGGACTTACAATGGTTATGACCATTAGATTATTTCTTAGTTTTAAATGTGAAAATTAGACTTTTTTTGTATTGGAGATTTTGCTAAAACACTACGGGGTTGATTTACTAAAGGCAAATGGACTGGGCACTTTGCAAAGTGCAGTTGCCCTCTGCAAGTGCAGTGGCTCCATAGCCTAGTAAATGAGGTAAGGCTTCACTTTGAAAACAGTACCCAATCACGTTCAAGGAAAATAAAAAATAAAAAATGAATTTTTGCTTGCACGTGACCGGATGGTAGAAATCAGCAGAGCTTCTGCTCATTTACTAAGCTCTGGAGCAACTGCACTTTGCAAAGTGCACAGTCTTTTTGCCTTTTGTAAATCAACCCCTACGTATCATATACAACCAGCGTGTTTTCTTTTTTTTTTGTTGTTCCAGCTCCAGTGTCGGCTGCAAACCTTTTCTCTGGATTGACTTAGTGACAATGGTAGACAATGCTTGCATGCCTCTTGATAGTGGCAATGGTGGGCCATGCCCTCACATGTGTGAGAGACTAATTTACTAAGGGATTTTAGCATCTCACACAATTTTTTTTGAATATTCACTTCAATTATGAATGAAAATGTAAAGAGCAGGTCCTGGTCATCTGCACGTGATTGGATAATGAAAATTCATACAATTTACTAAAGCCCGAACTCTGTGCAGCCGAACCCTTTTCTCTGTTCCATCTGTCAGTTACATTCTGAGGTCCTCAAGTACAATACGGGACCAGTAGTCCCAGTGCGGATGCCGAGGACACACCCACAACTGGGAGCATCAGAAGAAAGAGGAGAGTGCTAATTAAAAATTGCATTTAAAAGAACCCTGGTAAAAATGAGCATTTAAATCCTGCAGCCCCACTGAAAGGAAAATCTTAATTTAGGGCAAATTTGCTGATATTAACCACTTAAGCCCTGGACCATTTGGCTAGCCAAAGACCAGAGCAATTTTTGCTATTCGGCACTGCGTCGCTTTAACTGACAATTGCACGGTCGTGCAACATGGCTCCCAAACAAAATCGACGTCCTTCTTTCCCCACAAATAGAGCTTTCTTTTGGTGGTATTTGATCACCTCTGCGGTTTTTATTTTTTGTGCTATAAACAAAAAAAGAGCAACAATTTGGAAAAAAACGCATTATTTTTTACTTTTTGCTATAATAAATATCCCCCCAAAATATCTAAAAACATTTTTTTCCCTCAGTTTAGGCCGATACGTATTCTTCTACATATTTTTGGTAAAAAAAATTGCAATAAGCGTATATTGTTTGGTTTGCGTAAAAGTTATAGCATTTACAAAACAGGGAATATTTTTTGGCATTCTTATTAATAATTTTTTTTTTTACTAGTAATGGCGGCGATCAGCAATTTTTATCATGACTGCGACATTATGGCAGACACGTCGGACAATTTTGACACATTTTTGGGACCAGTGGAATTGATACAGCAATCAGTGCGATTAAAAATGCACTGATTACTGTAAAAATGTCACTGGCAGTGAAGGGGTTAAGTGTGTCCTAGTTTGTTTTCTAACTGAAGGGGGATGGGGACTGTGCAGGGAAGATAACAGATCGTCTGTTCATACTATGAATGAACAGACAATCTGTCAGTTCTCCCCTCAGAGAACTGGAAACTGTGTGTTTACACACACAGTTCCGGGTTCTCCATGTGCCCCGAGCAATCGCGGGAGCCCGACGTTGATCGAGACCGCCGGGCACTCGCAATGGCTCGGGAGGCAAGCGGGGGGGGGGGGGCGTGCATGTGCCCCCTAGTGGCCACAGGGCGAAGCGACGTTACATAACTTCATTTCACCCAGCCATGCTATTCTGCCGCAGTGCAACTGCGGCGGCTGGTCGGCATGTGGTTAACAATGGTGGACCATGCCTGCACAGCAAATTGGAGAGGAGGATTTACTAAGGAATCGAGAATAGTCACACAATAAAAATGATATTATCCAATCAGCTAAGGTCTATGTTTACTTTTTTATCTGCACGTGACTGGATAATTCAAGTGAATATCAACACAATTGTGTGAACAAGCCCAACTTCTTTAGTAAATCAGCTTCATTGTATGAAGATTCTCAACTCCTTTAGTAAATTATCTAAATAGTCTCAACCAGTTGAGTGTTCGGCAGAGTGAGAACACAGAATTACAAATAGGATACATATGTCACCCTATAACAGGAAGTGCCTAAACAGGGACCTTCATGGCAGGATCACAATAATCACTTTACCATAAGTTGCAAATATTTAGAAATATTGAAAACTATTTTTAACATTAATAATAGGTTAAAGCTTACAGTATATAAGATTTTAGTAACTGGATTTAGGCTCCATGCACACTGGACGTTAAAATAATGTTATAAAAACGCTAGTAGCTTTGCAGTGAGTCTTTCAACATTTTTTAACGCTTTTGCAATGGCGTTTATTAGCATTTTTTATCATTTTTCCACGTCAGCGTATTTTAGCATTTTTTTTCAATGGAGCAAAAACGTTAAGAAAAACTGGTGAGCCAAGCTTTTGAGCATTTTTCGACGTTTATCAGCGTTCATGCGCTATGCCTTTTTTGTGGTCAGAAAAACAGCTCCTGAACGCAATTTTAGGGCGTTCAGACAACAACCCATAAACTCCACTGCTGATTTACGTCCAAAAATGTCCATGTGTGCATGGGCACATAGGATAACATTGAGGGGAGTTTATGGGCTGTTAAAAAAAAAAATGCCCAAACTCCCAAAAACGGCCGTTTATGAGCTTCAGTGTGCATTGAGACTTATGCCCTGTACACACGATAGTCTTTTCCGATGGAAAATGTGTGATAGGACCTTGTTGTTGGAAATTCCGACCGACACACAAAGTGCAACACATGCTCAGAATAAATTAAGAAATGAAAGCTATTGGCTACTGTCCCGTTTATAGTCCCGATGTATGTGTTTTACGTCACCACGTTCAGAGCGATCGGATTTTCCAACAACTTTGTGGGACCGTGTGTATGCATGACAAGTTCGAGCCAACATCCGTCGGAAAAAATCCATGAATTTTGTTGTCAGAATGCCTGAACAATGTCCGACCGTGTGTACAGGGCATTAGATTTACTCTAGCTTCTCTAGTTTCCACCCACTGTATTGATTACCAATTTTGCAAACATGCAGCTTCACTTTTTGATCTGATTACATATTTTATAGTTGCTTTTCATGAAAAATAGAGTAATGCATCTAGGAACAAGAGCAGAGTAAACTGACCAAATACATTTATTTTTTAATTCCAGTTTTGTTCCTATTTTCCTTTCTGACATGAAGCAAAAGTCTAGTTTGTTGCTGAATACTATTTTTTCCCTGTTGTTCTTCTTTATATAAGCCAGTTTGCACATTTATATTATTATCCTTATTATTATCCTTCAGTAATTCACACCCTACACCTGCAAACATGGGAAACTCTTGACATCTATGAACATTTTACATTCATTTCTCACTATTGCTGGAATTAGCCAAAATACATGAAAGCCAGCTAAAACACAGCACTTCAAACCAAAGACAACTCATCAGTTTCGTTGAAGGTTCTATGTACACCAAAAGATGGCACTGTGCTTTCACATTCAACTGCTCAGCAAACCTAAAACAAACCTATATGATTGTTACAATGTTCTAGGACCAGAAGGTGGCATATTTTATCCATTTATGAAAAATACATCTCTCATAAATATTTTTATATGTATTTTTAATAGCGATCTTAGCTATGCCTGGGAGTATTCTAAACCTAAGACACGAAATGAAATGAAAAATGCATCCTTTTTTTTATTTCAAATGATTAAAATGGAATATATGTTCGCAATAAAGACTAGAAAGCTGCACAAATGTAATCAATGACATGGAGCTAAAGTGAAAATAGCCAATAAATTCAAGTTCATGAATGGAGAAGGCAGTTTCATGTCTCTTAATGTCTTGTTCATCACCCGAGAAATATCAAATGAGCATATTGTTAAATATTTAATTTTTTTTTTTTTACCGTGTAAGCTATGCCTGCAGACCCTTGCTTACAATGTTACTTCATTTACATAATCATGAAGACTGAATTCATTTACGGGTACTGTACACTGGTATTATAGCTGTTTTAAATAAAAGGGAAACATTTATCTCCTAGATTAAGTCATTGATGTAAGCATTAGAGATATACAAGAGTAATGAAATGGAAACAAATATGTGTTATATATTCGCTCTATAGATATATGTGTTACAGTACTTTGCTGGAAAATAGCTTGGTTATATTTTACCACTTCAATGAATATACAGGAGTTCAAGTACATTCTTCAAGAGAAAAAAAAAAAAAATATATATATATATATATATATATATATATATATATATATATATATATATATATATATATATACACAGTTGTGCCCATAAGTTTAAGTTTACATGGCAGAATTTATGATTTCTTGGCCATTTTTCAGATAATATGAATGATAACACAAAAACTTTTTTTTTTTTTCACTCATGGTTAGTGTTTGGCTGCAGCCATTTATTTTCAACCAACTGTGTTTACTCTTTTTAAATCATAATGACAACAGAAACTACACAAATGACCCTGATCAAAAGTTTACATACCCTGGTGATTTCGGCCCGATAACATGCACACAGGTTGATACAAAGAGGTTTGAATGGCTATTAAAGGTAACCATCCTCACCTGTGACCTGTTTGCTTGTAATTAGTGTGTATGTATAAAAGGTCAAGGAGTTTTTGGACTCCTGACAGACCCGTGCATCTTTCATCCAGTGCTGCACTGATGTTTCTGGATTTTGAGTCATGGGGAAAGCAAAATAATTGTCAAAGGATCTGCAGGAAATGGTAGTTGAACTGCATAAAACAGGAAAGGGATATAAAAAGATATCCAAGCAATTGAGAATGCCAGTCAGCAGTGTTTAAACTCTAATCAAGAAGTGGAAAATGAGGGGTTGTGTTGAAACCAAACCACGGTCAGGTAGACCAACTGAGGTTTCAACCACAACTACCAGGAAAATTGTTTGGGAAGAAAAACCCACAAATAACTGCAGGTGAAATACAGGACTCTCTGAAAACATGTGGTGACTGGACTCTCTGAAAACATGTGGTGTGGCACTTGAAGAAAGATGGGTTGCATGGTCGAGTCACCAGAAGAAAGCCATTACTACGCAAATGCCACAGAGTATCTCACTTACAATGCGCCAAACAGCACAGAGACAAGCCTCAAACCTTCTGGTACAAAGTCATTTGGAGTGATGGGACCAAAACTGAGCTTTTTGGCCACAACCCGAAAGGCTACATTTGGAGAGGAGTCAACAAGGCCTATGATGACAGGTACACTATTTCTACTGTGAAGCACGGATGTGGATCGCTCCAGGATCCAGGAAGCTGCGCATGGGACGTACTTGGACATTCCAACATGTCAATGATACAAAACACAAGGCCAAGTTGACCTGTCATTGGCTACAGCAGAATAAAGTGAAGGTGGAGTGACCAGTCTCCTGACCTCAATATCATTGAGCCACTCCGGGGAGATCTCAGACTTGTAGTTCATGCAAGACAGCCCAAGAATTTGCAGGAATTGGAGTTTTTTGCCAAGAGGAATGGGCAGCTTTACCATCTGAGAAGATAAAGACCCTCAGCCACAAATACCACAAACGACTTTAAGCTGTCATTGATGTTAAAGGGGGCAATACACAGTATTAAGAACTGGGGTAAGTAAACTTTTGATCAGGGTAATTTGGGTAGTTTCTGTTTTCATTATGATTTAAAAGGAGTAAACACAGTTGATTGATAATAAATGGCTTCAGCCAAACACTAACCATGAGTGAAAGAAAAGTTTTTGTGTTATCATTCATATTCTCTGAAAAATGGCCAAGAAATCATAAATTCTGACAGGGTATGAGCACAAATATATATATATATATATATATATATATATATATATATATATATATATATATATATATATATATATATATATATATATATATATATATATATATATATATATATATATATATATATATATATATATATATATATATATATATATATATATATATATATATATATATATATATATATATATATATATATATATATATATAAATAAGAAGAAAAAAGGAAAAAGGAAATATGTTAACAGGTTGTTTTATTGATGTGTAATGTCATTTGTTTTGGTTATGCTTGTATATCTTACTAATCTTCTGGTTTAGGGACTATTCATGCCACTGCGGTCTGTTGCATTTAATGCATGCACATTGTATTAATGAAACCCATTTATTTGATTGGACTGCCAACACACAACAGTGAACCCATAATCAGAGTTTTGCTAGTAAAGCACACTTGTATGAACAGGCCTTCACTGCTCTAAGTTAAGTGATTTTATTTATTTATATGTAGCCTTGGGCTGCGCTCTTTAAATCCCAGGAAAGTGTAAGTGTACCCCTCAGGCTCAGTAAAGAGGGGGTATGTAAATGGTACATCGACAGCTGCTGTTAGAGTGCTGACAGGGGATGGAGCCGTCCTCTGCCCATTACTAAGCCCCGGGGGCAGAGTCAAACGTGTTGGGTGCGTGACCTGGTCGGAGTCCAGGCTGAGGTTGCCACTCCATTCACCTTTCTAGGACACCTTAGATGTGTGACTTCCAGGGGCTACCCCCTTTTCCCTTGAACTCTTTAAATCCCACTCAGCAATGCTGAGAATAACAGCAGCAGGGCATTTTTTCTCACCTTTCTGCTTGAGTGGCAGGCTGCAAGAAGAAAAAGGAAGGACTAAGCACCGATTGGCTGTTTAGTTCATTAAGGGCAGAACCATGGCTAGCAACCAACCAAAAGTATTTTGATTGGCTGCTGGTCATTCTTAGCCCTGCCCACCCCCTGGGACAGCAAAAAGAGGGCAGTGATTGGTTGCAGTACTGCCCAGGAAGAAAATAGTCAGCCTCGTAGCTGTTGAAGAACTTCTGGGATTTGTCAGGACTGTTGGGAGGTGTAGTTCCCAGGAGGAGAGCCTGATCCAGTAATGAACATTGTAAGACTACATGTTTTAGGAAGAAGTACTGCAGAGGAAGCAGGAAAAGGAATAGAAAGGGCTCAGGGCTCAGGGTTTAGTATCACAAGGACAGCCATTGAGTGAGGTGCTAAGCAGCTGCAGGTGTGTGCTGGCCCTGTGAACTTTGAGGTTGGTGATGCAGTGGAGTACCAGTGCTGCCTCTTGCTTGTTGGATTGGGACAGATCTGTTGCACCCGTCAGCACCACCACTGTTGTTGAAGGGATCCTGCCCTGGAGTGGAGCCATCAGAGAGGACATTCCAACCAGCGCCACTAACTTCACCTGAGATCATCACTACAGTGACCAGAGTTGCTGCCATCACTATTGGATCTTACAGGATGCAGTCTACCTAATGTCCTGGGTTCCAGACACCCATGTGAAGGAAGTGACTACATAGTGGACTGTTAAGTTGTGAGTGGCCCATGGCCGCCATTTTGTTACTCTCCATTTACAGGCATAGCACCACCCTAATTTGGGATTCTGTTTGGGGCATCCTCCCCATTACAATTGTGTAACACTGACCAGTGGGAAAAATTAAAGGGGTGCTGAGACTTCAGCCTCTG
Source organism: Lithobates clamitans (assembly GCA_037952925.1). Taxonomy (NCBI): domain Eukaryota; kingdom Metazoa; phylum Chordata; class Amphibia; order Anura; family Ranidae; genus Lithobates; species Lithobates clamitans. Next base: position 2,107,502 of record JBBGZY010000062.1, on the reverse strand, counting down.
AATGAGTAAAACCCATATTTAGGGCTCCTTATCAGGACATAGGAGGTGTGGATTTGCTAATGCTCAGTTTACAATGGCACTACAGGGGGTAAGCACCACATATACCTCACTTCCCCATGGTACACGTTGAGCTTACCTACAACCCAACTATTCTGACTGAATGAAACGTTATTGCTTGCATGCATAAATGGCAGGTTAAATGGGTGTGACAGACCAGGAGACTCCTGATATGTCAATCAAAGTATATTTTCACATGGATGGGGCAAACCAGGAGTCTCCGGATCTGTCAATTAAATTAGGATGCAAGAATGAGCAAATTATGAAGATATATGAGGGTCCTGCAGCATGGTATAAAATTCAATCTGGTTTATTAGTAATCCATCAAGACATAGGGGAATTCAATATACAAAAGGTTGACACATTTGAGCCCCACACATGTCTTAGTCCTGTTACGACTAAGGCACGTGTAGGGACTGAACTGCATCAGCCTTCAAATGTGTCCACCTTTTGTATATTGAATTCCCGTATGTCTTGATGGATTACTAATAAAGAATATTGACATTTTTACCATGCTGCAGGACCCTCATATATCTTCAGAATATGCTACAGAGTGTGCAGCTGTTGTCCAGGCATCAGTAAATTATCTTTCTGGCACTTTTACCACTCTATTCTGGTTGTAGTATCACATTGATTTTATTTTATAAGTGAGCAGGACAGACCGGGAATTTGAGCCCCCCAGGTCCTCCCAATGCAGCGAGTGATGATGTAATTATGTAACCATTTGTATAGCAGAGCTACCAATTGGTTGATACATGACCAGTAGCCCCAATAAAAGGAGTGGGCATAGTGGTCATCAGTCTTGCAGTAACAGGAAATCAAGGACACTGAGCCCTCTAAATACATGACTCACAGAGAGATTTCTCAGTGGCTGCTGCAGTGAATGCAAAAAGTGAACATATTTATTTGAGGTAGGAAATTACATTTATAAATATGCATTTACAATTCTGCCCAGAGTTCAGCTTTAAGACAAAAATAGTTAAAAGTTGCCTAAAAGTGAAAATCTGTGTTTGCTTAGCAAGTCTTCTGTTTCTTTTCCCCTTGCTTAACCTCAGCACTGTGTTGTAAAATATTCCTTTGTACTAATGTACAGTAAGTGGAAATGATCCTAGTACACTCACACTGAGAGGAGATCAATGGAATGTTTCAGGGTATAGCTTTGCACACAGTTTAATTACCTATGACCCCAAACTAAATATGCTTAGATGTAGCAGATGTGTGATTTATACTTCTGTTATCATTTTGGCACAAATTATTGTACAAAAAAAAATCAGTCTAAGAATGACTATAACAGTAGTGTTGGAATTTTAATGTAAGTCTGAATAGTCCCATTAGGATCTCATTACTCTAGTTTAGAGTTCGTACGCACTAATTAGTACATGTAAAAGCACATTTTGATTGTGACAGTGTTAACAAGGCTGTAATGGCTGCACATAAATGGAATTCCCTGTAAAATGCATTATATCCAACTCAGGTAGATGCATGTAAGCAAAATACATTTTTATCGATTTGAATGGATTACAGAAGAACTAGTATATATACTTTCTTAAAACGGTAGTAAACTCCACATTTTGATTTTTACCTACATGTAAGCTTATAATAAAACTTATCTGTAGGTAAAATAATATCTCCTAAACATGCACCATTTAGGAGATATTCTAGTGAGCAGCAGCCAGTGACGTCAATGTTGCATGTGCTCTGAAGGAACAGCATACCCGCGCTGTTCCATTAGAGCTGTGTGCCTTGGCCAAAACTCCCGTGGACGACTAGGCCATTCAAGCGGCCACAGCCTGTGAACCCGAAAGGAAGACCAGGTGAAGATGGAAGCCTCTACAGCAGTGACGTCCCCCGAAGACGTCATTGATGACAAAATGCATTGGGAGTGACCTGTTTGTGACGACATCACGCACGCCTTGCCGTTGTTTGTGGATCTGCATCTACATGAGCCGTAAGCTTGCTAGAGTCTTGTATTGTTCTGAATTCAAGCTACTTGGAGGTACTTTTTACTACTTTCAATTAAAGATGAAATGTTAGATGGGCTTCCCTATGGTAGTCTTTTCTTTCATCTCTTGATTACATACCGGGATCCACTGCTGAGTGACACCACTTTCATTAGATGTTGGTTCTTCATGCTGCATCACATGCATATTTGACCATTACAACTTATGGTCCAACACATTTGGTAAGAGGCGTATGCCGAGTGTTTATGCCTGGTGGTGGATCCTTTCCTTCATCTTCATTGCACATTGCACTTTCTGGATAATCAGATGCCGTCTTACCACATCTAAAAGACTGCTTATAATTTACATGGACTGTACAATTTTTTTTTATGAATCTGCATTTTTTTGCGGGCTCCTTTGTATGCAAAATCACTCTTGCACGTTTGCACTTTATATATGTTTATTTATTTGCATGTTTGATATCATTTTATAGCACTGCTTATAATTTATACACAACATCTTTATGCATACTAGCACATTATGATATTGCCTTGCAAGAGGAAACTTTTTTTTTATAAGTTTTTACTACAAATACTTTAAAACTGCAAAATAAAAATTATGCATGCATGTAAACTTGCTAATCTGTGCTACCTTTTGCATTATACATATTTCATATTAACCATAAACCATCACATCTAGTTTGTTGCTCAGCGCAATAGTGGGAAGTGATGAAGAGGTGGTACCTATCGAAGGAATTGATGTAATAATTTCCTCAGAGGAAATTCTCTGTAGGAATTATTTTCATTTTATGCTTAGAATTGGGCGTGTAATAAGGCAATTCCATCTTTCCCTAAATCTCCAGCACTGTTAGCAGCCACTTGATGAAAAATGCAGCTGAGAAGGGAGAACAAAAGGCAGGATCGGAATGGGTTATTTTGTTCTGAACAGTGATAGTCTCTGCCTCTTATTAAAATGTAGGTGCATAAGGACAAAATTCAAAGGAACTGGATGGAAAATTTTTCTTGCATGAACACATTTCTAAAAGTGAATTTGATTTTCGTTTCGCAAATGTTTGAAGCAAATATAATTTTGAAGTACTTCTGAAAAACAACACTTCCTACAAAGTTAAGACATGAAATTGTCCAAAATGTCTTGGTATGCTGACGCCTTAAGAGTTCCCTTCACTGGAACTAACGGGCCAAGCCTAACCCCTGAAAAACAACCCCCCACCATAATCCCCCCTCCACCAAATGATTTGGATCAGTGCACAGATGCAAGATCTGGAAGAATGATCAAACGTTCCCACATACACACTCCTAAACGTTTTGGACAGCCTTCCCAGAAAAATGTAAGCTGTTATAGCTGCAAAGGGTGGGCCAACTCAATATTGAACCCTATGGACTAAGACTGGGATGCCATTAAAGTTCACGTGCGTGTAAATGCAGGCATTCCAATACTTTTGGCAATATAGAATATCTTTAAATTGGCATCAATCAGTTCAATGGATATGTTCATAAGACCATGTTTGAGGTATCTATTTGATATAAATGTCATAAAAGTTTAAGAAGAATAAAAAGGAAGGGGGAGAGGAAGTTCTGAGCCTGAGCTAGTCAGCTCACTCTTCTTTTTGTTTTGCTTTGTTTCATTTTGTTTGGTTTGTTTATTAGTTTTCTTTTTAGTAGATTTTGTCACCAGACCCTTAATGTTGAGGTCTGGAGGAAAGTTTATTTTCTTATCCTAAAAGTAGATAAGCCAAGGAATAATAAATGAAGATATTAAGCTGCGATATAATATAATGTATTATAGATTAATAGTTGATGTGAATAACATATTTTAAGTATATTTTGAGGCTATAGGACCCTGTTAGATTTGATCATTTATTTTTATTAGGGTGGCGTATTATTATTGAATTATTCTTTATCTTTGTCCATGAATTTAATATGTGTCGCTGCTGGTCTATCTGTTATATTTGTTTTGTGAGGTTGGCTTCGATTTATTTTTCATTCTAAAATGGGTCTATTTCCCTTTTCTAATATTATGTAGATGGTTTGTTACAAATGGAAAAATCTTTTGAAGAGAATTATACTTAAAAAAAAGAAGAGTAAAAAGAGGTCATTAATAGTGATATATTGTTAAAATGTATGCAAAACTCAAACTTTTTTTTTGGATAGAGTTACAGCTTCTGCCACTTTTTATTGCTACCCTTGTGTTGCTGGGAAATCTCATCTTGTGTTACTATCCAACCTGTTAAATAAATGGTAAAGGTGACACTAAGAGGGTGAGACTAATAAGATTTATGCATCCAAAGTTAGAGTGTTTGTAAAGTCTCAAGGTTTTTCACCTTAATGCATTTTAGGCATTAAGATAAAAAAACCTTTTGTGCTGCAGCTCCCCCCAGACCCCCCACTTTTTCTTAACTGAACCCGATCCTATCCAACGATGTGCACAAGCACAGTGACTCCAGCTGTCTGTGTCAATGGACGCGGCTTTCCGTGGGGGCACCCGAAAAAGAGGAGGAGTCTGGAGCACCGGTGGGGGACCCCAGAAGAAGAGGATCGGGGCTGCTCTGTGCAAAACTATTGCACAGAGTAGGTAAGTATAAGCATCTTTCTAAGAAAAAAAACACGCTAAAAAGGCTGATCCAAAGACAAACATATAATGTATTAAGCAGTAACTCTCCTGTGTGATACTTGCACAGAATATAGCATATATATAAAAAACAGAGTCGTGCTATCAGTTTAACCGCTTCCCGACCGCCTCACGCAGATAAACTGCGGGGATACCCGTGATCGTCTCACGGTGAGGAAGAACGGGGACATGCTAATGTAAACAAGCATCTCCCCGTTCTGCCTAGTGACACTGTCACTGATCTCTGCTCCCTGTGATCGGGAGCGGCTATCAGTGTAGTGTAACACACAGCCCCTCCCCCCCACAGTTAGAAACACTCCCTAGGACACACTTAACCCCTACAGTGCCACCTAGTGGTTAACCTCCTTGGCGGTATGATTATTTCGGATTTTAGGTGCTGAAAGCGGTACAATTATTTTGCATGGAAATTTGGCGTTTTATATTGTAGGTCTGTAATTCTTAACAATAACACACTTAAATCTGTCCAAACAAGAGTCTAGTAGATATCCCGGGTATGATAAAGTTTGAAACACAAAAACATAAATTATAATATAATAAATAAACATAAATGATTAAAAAAAATAAAAATAAATAGTAATAAAATAAATTTCCCCACGATTCACTATCGCTCAATTCTGCAAGTGTTCTGATTTACTATCACTGTTTGCTAGCTGGTCTAAAGCCACTTTTGACGTAAAGGGACACTTTTTGTTTGCTATGGACAATCTCCAGTTTCCAGGCAGAAAGAACAGTATATATCACATAAAACTGCATGCAGGGCATGGGCCAAAGCACTGGGGACAAAAGGGATGTGAAATAATTTCACTGCATGTGTTATGATTTTTACTTTTTTTTTAATTTGCCGCTAGGCTCCGCCCCCATGCGTCGCGACGCTCGCAGGGAACGGAGCCTGGCACAGAGAGGCTTCAGAGGAGGACGGAGCCCACGGACACTGCGGGGGACATCGCAGGATCCCGGGGACAAGGTAAGTAAAGGCACACCAGGATCCTGCGATGTAATCCCGAGTGTGGCTCGGGGTTACCGCTAATGGTCCTGAATTTTAACCCCGAGCCACACTCAGGAAAACCGCCAGGGAGGCTACCCCCTTCACTGCCAGTAACATTTTTACAGTAATCAATGCAATTTTTTAGCATTGATCGCTGTATTAATGCCAATGATCCCAAGAATGTGTCAAAAGTGTCCGATGTGTCCGCCATAATGTCGCAGTCATGATAAAAATTGCTGATCGCCGCCATTACTAGTAAAAAAAAATTATCAATAAAATATGCCATAAATCTATCCCCTATTTTGTAGACGGTATAAATTGTGCGCAAACCAATCAATAAACGCTTATTGCGATTTTTTTTTTACCAAAAATATGTAGAAGAATATGTATCGGCCTAAACTGAGGAAAAAAAATGTTTTTTTAAATATTTTTGGGGGATATTTATTATAGCAAAAAGTAAAAAATAATGCGTTTTTTTCAAAATTGTCGCTATTTTTTTGTTTATAGCACACAAAAAAACCACAGAGGTGATCAAATACCACCAAAAGAAAAAAGGACGTCAACTTTGTTTGGGAGCCACTTCGCACGACCGCGCAATTGTCAGTTAAAGCGACGCAGTGCCGAATCGCAAAAAGTGCTCTGGTCAGGAAGGGGGTAAATTCTTCCATAACTGAAGTGGTTAAACAAACAGATACATAAAAAGTCCAAAGGGCTATCATAGAGGAGAGTTCCCAATGTGGTATAAGAAAGTTGAAGATTAAACTTGTGGACACTTTAGCACACATGAATCCCAGCCAGAATCACATGCAGTCAGTTCATAATTCCATTTGCAGCTGACCACCAGAGACACCGCCACCCTAAATGGTACTAATGTCTGCTTACCAGCAGTACTGGACCTCTTATTACAAAAGGCTAGAAACCCTTTTGACTTATTACCCTGCCAAGGTCTTTGCATGGTGTTCATGTAGATTGTCATTGAGCCATAGACGGGTTCGTCCAGCTGGAGTATCTGTGATCTCAGGCTCAAAAACAGAAAATGCTCCACATGGTGTAAAATCCGGTATACTTTATTTAAAACAGATATGAAAGACACTCACATTTCAATAGATAAAAAAATGCATTGGACTCACCGGCCGGCATTTATACAAAACACCCATGCTTCTGGGACTTGTGGGATGCAATGACGTCAGTGCGTCCTCTGTCCTACGCATTTTATCATAGGTTGACATCGTCCCTATAGGCATGTTTCTTATTTTTATTTAAAAAAATTCAATGGTTTACAAACACTGTTTTTTGGTTGTGGCCTGGTTCCATACTCCAGTAGCCCATAAAAATCCAACGATTTTTAGTTGTCACAATAACATTAGGAGATATCTTCCAATGGATAAATCTGTTATAGTGACAACTACCCAAGGTCCATGCTCACTGGGCATTTAGCCCTGGTGCATTAGGCTAGGCATCACTCGCTGTCAGACGCGAGTGAGGAAAAGCCGATCAACGGCTCTTCCTATTGACATTGTGATCAGCCATGATTGGACACGGCTGATCACGTGGTAAAGAGCCTCTGCCGGAGGCTCTTTACCAAGATCGGTGGAGCAGTGTGTCAGGCTGACACACCGCTCCAACGATCACCGCGATGCGCGCCCCCGCGGGCGTGCGGCGGCATGTTATCCTGCTGGACGTCATATGACGCCCAGTCAAAGTCGGTGTCGCACCAATTGGGACAGTGCCGTTCCTGGCAATAGGCTGCGAGAAATCGCTTGTCAGATCGTGCTGATGTGAACGGGGGCTTAAACCTGGAAGCTGATTGGTTTCTATGCACAGCTGCACCAGATTTTGCACTCTCCAGTTTTAGTAAATCAACCCCAGTGCTAGGTGCACTGTCCAGCCACGTCCAGCCACAGCAACTGTCAGACAATCATTTAGTTTTACGGGCTGCCTGCAGGGTGGAGCAGAGCACCTGTGCCATCTACCCACAGCTAAATTCCAGGGTCTCATGCACTGGGGCTCAATGTCCAGAGTGCACTGTGCCTATAGGAAAATATCCTCTTTCTTTAAGGAGGTCTTTTCTTTATTCTTGCTCTGTCTCTGGGACAGGCATCGATGGAAAATCTCCCTGATAGGACACAAGAAAAAAAAAAAACAGGAACTTTAACAATTTCCCAATCTATCCAAAACTAGAAAAAAGTTTTTGGCTTTACATACATATTTAACTTGGCGGCTGCAGAAAGGTCATTTTCAGCAACTGGATCCAATTTCATTGCAAGTTATGCAGTTACACTTGTAAAAATGGTATAAGAGAATCTGTCAACTGCAAAAGAATACTTGGACATGCAGCAATTCACTTTTTAAACAAAGTAGCACATTTAAGCAGAGTCTGCCAGTGTCCAATGTAATGTTACAGTGCAATAATAAATTCACTCTGAGAGATGCCACATTGAATAATTATCTGCATTGTCCAGGGCTAATAGTAAAGGTCTGTCTCTTAGACCCCTTTCGCACAGAGGCGCTTTACAGGCTCTACAGCATTAAAAATAGCGCCTGCATAGCGCCTGCATAGCGCCTGCATAGCGCCTGTAAAGCGCCGCTCCTGTCTCTCCAGTGTGAAAGCCTGAGGGCTTTCACACTGGAGTGGTGCGCTTCTCAAGATGTTAAAAAAAATCCTGCAAGCAGCATCTTTGAAGCGGTAAAGGAGCGGTGTATACACCGCTCCTTCACTTCTCCTGCCCATTGAAATCAATGGGGCAGCACGGCCATACCGCCGGCATAGCGCTGCTGTAGCAGCGCTTTTTGGTGGTTTTAACCCTTTCTCGGCCGCTAGCGGGGGGTAAAAGCACCCCGCTAGTGGCCGAATGGTGCCGCGAATTGACGGTAAAGTGCCGTTAAAAATAGCGGAGCTTTACCGCCGACGCACCCACCGTCCCAGTGTGAAAGGGGCCTTAGCAGCACCTATACTGTTGCATTCTACAAAAGGTAGGTTGGTTAGTTAAGTAAAATATACCCAACTGCTTATTTTACACTCCTGAATACTGTGCATAAATAATAATAATAAAAAAATTAAAAAAACGTTTCTGCAAAAGACAAGCCTGCTGTGCAATACTGTGATCTTGCATCACACATGACAGATGCATTTTATGTAATTTTCAGGTTCCATTAATGAGGGCCTATTCACATTAGTGCATTGCAGTGTTACAATGCATGTTTGTTGAGGCACACAACCAAGTGAAGCACACTCAGTCAGCACACGACAGCACATGCGCTTTTAGCAGACTGCAATGCACACGTATGAACTATCTGTGTGCTGTGGTGTATTGCATTAGTAAAAACAGCTGCAGGTAGAAATAGCACTTGGAAACATGCATTTAGTTATACACAACAATATAGCAGAACATTTTGAATGGAACCAAATTTTTTCAAAGATGCATGATTCATGAAATCCCTACATGCATAGGGATCTGCCATAAAGCCATAGAAAGGCAAAACCTAAAAATCATCACTTAGGCTACTTTCACACTGAGGCGCTATAGCGCTAAAAATAGCGCCTGCAAAACGTCTCTCCTGTCACTCCAGTGTGAAAGCCCGAGTGCTTTCACACTGGAGTGATGCTCTTGCGAGATGCTAAAAAAAGTCCTGCAAGCAGCATCTTTGAGGCAATTTAGGAGCGGTGTATACACCGCTCCTAAAGCTCCAATGCCCATTGAAATCAATTGGCAGCGCCATCGGAGCTTGGCGAGACGTCGCTGCAACGGCATTTTGCGGGCCCATGTAACCTTTTTTTGTCCGTTCGCAGGGGTTAAAAGCACCCTGCTAGCGGCTGAAAAGCACTGCAAAAACGATGGTAAAGCGTCGCTAATAATAGCAGCGTTTTACCACCGACGCCCGCCCACTCCAGTGTAAAAGTGCCCTAAATATCATCGTAAATTACACCAAACTCTTTCACAACCTGGTCATTTTATAAGTGCCTTATGTGAGTTTTGAGTTAGTGGAGTAGAACTATGCTGGCTTGGATGCTTACTAACCATTCCAATATACCCTACCATCAAATTAACCCTACAACAGCCATAATCACAAACAAGAAAATAAAGGCAGTGCCTATTTATGCAACTCCCATCATTTACACTACACTCTTTTCCCCAACACTACAGATGCATTTTTAACCCAATCCATCAATTATGCACCATACCACACAGATGCCACTATGAAGGAGATGTACTAAAACTGGAGCACATAGAATCTAGTGTAGCTGTGCATAGTAACCAATCAGCTTCTAACTTCAGCTTGTTTAATTAGGTTTTGACAATAAAACCTGGACGCTGATTGGTTACTATGCACAGCTGCACCAGATTGTGTGTGCACCAGCTTTGGTAAATCTCACCCATTTGTAACACATAGTAGACATAACAACAGTGCAGCTGAATAGGACTATCTGGGGTAGGGATAGAGCAAACAGTCAAAGAGACATCATTTTATAGATTACTGGAGTTCTACTGAACAAGAAAGTTAAAATGTTAAATGGTTATATATAGTGATTTCAGCTATTATCTTACAATGAAATGCAGTAAGTGTTCTTCTTTAACTGCTTCTGGACTGCTCCACACATATATAGTGTGGCAGGGCAGCCCTTCAGCATGAAATCACGTGCCTGTGCAAGAGTTTTTTCTCTGGGTCGGCGACCTGATCCCGCTGTGATTGGATACAGCAGGAACCAATCAGCGGGTCTGGTGGACCCGATGTTCGCCGGGACGCGCTGATTGTTCCCAAGGCAGACAGAACGGCAGTCTGCCAATGTAAACAAGGCAGATTGCCGTTCTGCCAGATGGGAAGATGGAGATCTTGCATTTCTGTTAAGCAGAACCCCCCCCCCACAGTTAGAAATCACTCCCATGGAACACATTTAACCCTTTGATTGCCCCTGATGTCAACTGAATGAAAGAGCAACAGAGACACCTTTGGACAGCAGCATTGTCAGTGTGGGGGGGGGGGGAGTGTTAGATGTGCTAGCAGATTTAGATACAGTAACAAATTGAAGCCAGACTCCAGATAACACTTTAACCTGTTACAGCATACAGTTTTGGGATAAAGGTTTTACATAAACAAACAAAAACTAACCATTGTAAGCACCCCTCTCAGAGTTAAACTGGTTTGTCTAAACCCTCCAACTCCTACATCTGCAGGACAGCTTGTGCTAAAAAAAAAAAAGACAGACTTACTGAGAGGATCACATGGTGAAAATAAAAGGTTTAAATAATGAAAATGAATGCAGCCATCAAATCTATGAAACATTTTTTTGTTTCGGATAGATTTGTTATGTTACTAATTTAGTTTATTTTTGTTTTGTTTATTAATTTTCTAATGAACTCCAAATTTTCAGAACAATTTGAATTCAAGTCAGTCAAAATATGATCAACCGATTCTAATTCTGTGTGAAGAATAGCTGCTTGTTAAAGAGCGAGCTGGGAAGCAAAAAACCCCAGCATTCCCCCCCCCCCCCCCCAAATCCATACCAGGTCCTTAGGGGGACATTTATTATTGTTTATTATTATTTTTTTTTTATAAAGGACTTGTCAAAAACTGCCTTCTGTCATTTTTTACACTACACTTTTTTTTTACCCCTACTCTTTGACATGGGGAGGCCGGGATTGTTAAAGCGGGCTTCCAGATTCTGATAAGTCACCACCCATACCCCCACAACCACTGGGCCAGGGTTGTGGGGAAGAGGCCCTTGTTCCCATTAACATGGGGACAAGGTGCTTTGGGGGGACAGAGATGAGGGCATGTGGCCTAGTATGGTTCAGGACAGGGTGCTCACTTGTCTCCCCCTCCCCTTTCCTGGCCTGCCAGGTTGCATGCCCAGATAAAGGTCTGGTATTGATTTTGGGGGGACCCCATGGCAAAAACAAAAAAAAAATAAATGGCTCCCTAAAATCCATACCAGACCAAAAGGGCGCTGTTTTTTTCCCCAGAATTTTTATTTGCCAGCAATTCTGTTTACATTCAGCTGTCAATCAGTTGTTAAGGACACAGCAGCTGGCTTCCCAGCCTGCTCCATAACAACCAGCTATTATTCACACAGAAAAAAATTAAATTGGTTGATTATTTTTTTGACCGATCCGAATTGGAATCGTTCTGAAAATTTGGAATTCATTTGAAAACAAATATACAAAATGAAATACAACTAATTTCAATGAAATTTGTTAATATGTAATTTGAAGATTCGGTTAAATCTGATTCTCTAAATAACCAAAAATTTGTCCAAATGTATATTTGGACCGAAACAAATTACACGTGTCTACTTTACTTTCTTTTGTCCCTTGCGGTCTCTGAAGAGCTTGGTTAAAATGTATTTTACATTATGATTTTCTATGCCTTGCATTATAGAAGAATTTTCTTGTTTGACATGAATTATTGTTCCAGAATTGAAGACATGTTTCACTGTGTTCTTGTACATATCAGTTTGGCTCAGATTGCAAAGCGTGTTTGATTAATAACAACTAAAGAGACTGTGAAAGTAAATGCAACTGTAAATTAAAGAGGCAACACTGCTTGCTGGGCAGAATGAAAGGCAGATAAACAGTGCAACACATAGGTAAGATTGCCTTCTGCTTGACTGGGAAGTCTGATAAGACTGCTGTCATAAACCAATTGATTCCAGCTGATTAAAATGCCTGCTATTCAAAACACTTTTTGAAGTGTAAAATAATCACTTTGCTGATTTAGCACTCTTCTAATTGTGGATTGCGAAGTGTCAGATGATACAACGTGTTTCTTTATTGTGTGTATTACAAAGATAGAAAGTTTCTATGTGTGATCTACTTTTTAATTTGAACAAACATCCATCCGAACTACAGTTTAATTGGTTCTGCTCCTATCTAAAAATGAGGCCTGAATATAGTGGGTTTGAAAAGAGCAGCTCTTCAAGGCAAGCTGAATGATAGCATTTAGTGAAAGCACTACTTCTCAGAATGAGTTTAATGTGCTAGTTTTTGTACAATAACCTGTCAATGCAAGACCATCTTGGAAAAAAGGACTTTATCTTACCACATAATTACTATTTAGTGTGTTAGGACTATCACATCAGACAAGATGTTAGCCAGAGCTGCCCTTTTTTAAACAAAATCCATATTTTAAATACTGTCTTTTTTTAATAGATAAATTGTAAGAAACAAGTGGTGTGATCCATGTAGTATATGGATTTTTAAAACATGCAGTAAAAGATGTGATGAAATATGTTCGTGGTAATTAAATCCTGTGTTAGTAAATATTGCTTAAAGAAGAATGCCTTGTCAGCAAAGCTCAGTTTTAGAAAATAATAGCAGCTGCAGATGGAGATGGAAAAGTAATTTTTAATTACAGTAGACTACAGACTAGCGTGTGTAGCATTTATACATATGTCATTTTTATAGGAAGAGTGGGGTTTCCTTAAAGAATTGTAGCCCTCCCCAAGTGAGATATTAAGCTAAACCGGTAGGTAAGTAGGAAAACTAGAACATTTGCTAAGTGCAAGAGTGGGTTTGATTATAAAGTTGGCAGTTCCTCCACCCAGGACAGGGCTGGACAGGGGATTCACTTCCTGGGAAATTAACCAGTAATCTAATCTAAGTAATTGGTAGGAGAGGAACTACTTCAACCAGCATATAACATTAACCATACGTATATAGATGCACATTAGTATAAAAATAATACAAGCTTTATGTAAGAAAATGTTAATTATAGTAAAAATATCCATTTACAAGCAGGTATTATCAACAAAGAGCCCAATAGGAGTCCTGGTGAAATTGTGAACATATACCCGGGTACATATAGTTATTCATGGAGATACCAGATGAATGTTGCAGCAAAGTGCAGTTGCAGGGACTTCTGAAGATGATGTGGTGTCTATCTTTGTGTCAGAGACCTGAACACAAGATCAGTGATCATGGGGTGATCCTCTAACTGTTGTCCAACCAGCCTGGACTGGAACTTCTCACTGGCAGGAACTTTGATGTGGCACTTGAACTCAGAGTCAGCCTATCTACTCTGCAATTTAGTCCCTCCCTAGTAGTGTATAATAGTCTGTTCTGGCTTGGAGCATGGACAGGATATAGGAAGACCCAGCTATCATTATGCACATTGGCACCAATGACAAAGTCAGAGGAAGATGGAGTGCCCTTAACCACTTTAGCCCCGGAAGATTTGGCTGCTCAATGACCAGAGCACTTTTTACAATTTGGCACTGCACTGCTTTAACTGGTAAATTGCGCAGTCATGCAAAGCTGTACCCAAACGAAATTTGTGTCTTTTTTCCCACAAATAGAGCTTTCTTTTGATGGTATTTGATTGCTTCTGCCATTTTTATTTTTTGCAATGTAAACAGAAAAGGATTGAACAGTTTGAAAAAAAAAATGATATTTTCTATTTTTTGTTATAAAAAAAATCCAATAAACTCAATTTTCATCATACATTTAGGCCAAAATGTATTCGGGGGGGGGGGGAGAACCACAGAAAGGTGTTTTTTTTTTTTTGCTTTGCACAAATATAAATGATAGAATTATGAACTATAGGGATTTAAGATATGAACTAGGAAAGGGGGAAATCACTTTACAATGTATTTAATATGTTTGCACGATGGGGGGAAGGGAGGGAGTAAATTAATATTAAGGAGGGGGGGTGGGGACATCACAGATAGTAAATAAATTTTTTTTTTTTCTCTCTTTTTCTCACTTTATAAATTGGAGAAGCCACATTATAATTATTGTTTAATTCACGTTTGTAGTTGGAGGAAGGGGTTGGAGCAATTAATAACAAGGATAGGGGTGGATGGAAGAACTATAGATTTTGATAAGGTTTTTTTTTTTTTTTTGTGGTAATTTATAAACCTCGGTAAATGGGATATGTGGGGTAATGTGTAGTCTTGTTATTGGGTTGAATGTAAGGGTATAGTATGTTGTATAAATGATGTATTATATAAATGAATAAAATTTTGATTATTAAAATGTATTCAGTCACATGACTTTGGTAAAAAAATATCAATAAGCATATATTTATTGGTTTGCGCAAAAGTTATAGCATCTACAAAGTAGGGTACGTTTTCTGGAATTTAGGCAGCTTTTCGTTTATGACTGCCTATCTCTTTCCTGCCTATTTCTTGAGGTGCAAAAATGGCAGGGCAGTACAACCCCCACCCCCCACAAATGACCCCATTTTGGAAAGTAGACACCACAAGGAAATTGCTGAGAGGCATGTTGAGCCCATTGAGTATTTTATTTTTTTGTCACAAGTGATTGAAAAATTACAAAAAAATTACACAAAGTTGTCACTAAATGAAGGTGGTGCTTGGTTTTCGGGGTGCTGTACGCGGCTAGGCTCCCAAAAAGTCTCACACATGTGGTATCTCCATACTCAGGAGAAGCAACAGAATGTATTTTGGGGTGTAATTTCAGGATTACGTGCGTATGTGTCAAGACATTCTAGACTTTTGCATGCTGTATCCGCCAAACATCCATCAGATGACATTGGTGCAACCTTCTCCCGATCCTTCTTAACTGAGCCCTCCCTGTCCCCTGTGCCCGGGACATACTATCCACTGAGGGTTCTAAACAGAAATTAAAATCCCCCGCCAAAATCACCTCCCCTTCTTTAAACTCCGTCAATTTCCCCAAGACCTGTTCCAAAAAAACAGTCACATTTCTATTCGGGCAATACACATTCGCCAATGTAAGCGTTTTACTCCCCACATTGCCCTTGAGGAAAAGAAAACGCCCTTCTGGTTCAGAAACTCTACTAACTAGAGAAAAAGTTGATGTTTTGGAAAAACCAATAGCCACACCCTTCGATCTCCTAACTGGAGTATCACTGTAGAACCAAAAGGGCAGATTTGGGGAGTAAAGTTTAATATTTGATTCCAAGGTCAAGTGTGTCTCCTGAAGGAATACTATATCTGCTTGATAGCTTTGGAGTTCCTTTAAAATTTTATGCCTTTTGCTCGGTGAGTTCAGGCCCTTCACATTGTAAGATAAGAACTTTAACTCTGACTTTATACTTTCACCACATTTAGCCATGATCAATAGTCAACCAATATACAGCTGTCATCTCCCCAGCAGGTTTGAATCCCCCCCGCCCCCCTCCCAACCCTCCCTCCCCCCTCCCCCCTCACCCTGGCCCAACTACGGCCCCAAGTCCGCTAGTCTGAAACATATCAATTCCCAACTGCAGACTTCTAAATATTATTTTATGGGGGTGAGACTCCGAAGGCAGCCACCTGTGTCCCTCTACCTCCAAAAATGGAGGCAGTAGGGGCAGGAGTGCCGGAGACAGACCTCCCCACCCTAGATTACGCCCCCCTGTTCTCCCCACTAGAGGGACAATGCCCTCTTCATTGCTCCTAATTATAGACAGCCCCCCCTCCCCATCCCTATAACCTTTAATTATTAGCCACATGAAAAAAGAAAAGACAATAAACTCCTCCACTCGGATGCTCTTTGGACCTGGGAGAGAAAAAAAAAAAGTCCAAGTCCCCAGTCCCTCATTTCATTCGAAGAGCTCAGTCCTCAATTATCTTCTTGGGGTTACCCTGTTAAAGTGGGATGTCTGGGGTGGGGATGCCAAGCTTTTCGCAAAAGTCCTTTATCTCCTCCGGGAACCTCATCCTCAGTGATCTACCCTCCTTCATCACTAGTAGGGATGTTGGAAACCCCCAACTATATTTTATATTGGCCCTTCTAAGTTGCTCCAGTAGCGGTCTGAGTTGCCTTCTCCTGGCCAGGGTGCCTGCTGAGAGATCTGCAAAAATCTGGAGGTCTCTATTTTCAAAGCAAACTGCAGGGGTACCCCGTAGGTTAGTCCATATCTTCTCCTTATCCTCAAATGAATGGAATTTTACTATAACATCTCGGGGAATAGCTGCCCTTAAATTGGGGGGTTTTCTGATCCTATATACTCTATCGATCCTTAATGTCGCTTCATCCTCTTGACCCAATATAGGGTTAAAAAATTTTTTCATTTTGAAAAACAAGTCCTCATTTTGCTGTTCTGGAAGGGACCTAATGCGCAAGTTCTGGCGGCGGCTTTGGTTCTCCTGTTCTTCCAGCTTGTATGTCAGTATGCGGTAATCATTCTGCACTTTAGTCAGCTGCGATTTGAGCTCCAGTATTTCCTTAGCGTGATTACCCGATGTCTCCTCCACCTCCTCAACTCTGTGTAATAGGAGACCCATATCCTTCCTCATGTTTGTTATTTCTGACTTTATAGCAATTTCAAGATTTGAAAACATCTCCAACATTTCAGCCTTGGTGGGCAATGCATCCGTATTTTTTTTGCCCTCCATCTCACTAGCACCAGGGCCACCTCCACTCTCCAGGTTTTCTCTAGACCTCTCCTCCTGCGCCCCCTTTTGCTTCAACTGTTCTTTCTTTTTATCTTTCGTTCCCCCTTGTTTCGTATCAGTGCCAGGGCTTTTCACACTTGTCTCCTTAAGGTATTTTTGGATCGAACTAGAATTTAAGCTCTCCCTGGGGGTCTTAGGTTCAGAAGCTTTTTGGTTGCGACTTCTCATACTTGGCCCAGTGTCTTGATGCCTGCTGACTTGCAGCCTGATGCCCCCTGAACTTGTAAGTTATATACTGGAAAATGTTATAGTTGGTTTAAAGGCCCGCTCTCCTAAAACCCACCAAGGGGGTATCACCATCTGTGTGTAGTTGTACTATCTCCGGTCTTCCTGGGCTTTACCATACAGACCGTGCTTAAGGCCCTCCAGCTGCGCTTTGGTAGGGATGACGTATGCTCTCCCCAGTGCTCACAGTCCCCTCCGTTATCTCCTCACTTCCTTCCTTCCTTCCCCCTGTCCCCTCCTTCTTTTCTTTCCTTCCACCTTCCTCCTTTAAATGCCAGTTTTTCTCTTTCTCGTTTCTTTTCTCTTTTTCTTCTTTCCTCCTCACCTTCTCTTCCCCCCTTTCTCCTCTCTTCTTCTCCTTTTTAAGCTTTATTGGCTCCTAGCACCACATTTCTTTACAGGTATGGAAAACACAAATATGTATGGCTCCTACCTGCAGGAGATGTCTTCTGTTTTTCCAGCAGGGAATTCCAACAGATAACTTAAGGGTCCTGGATTGCTGCAGTCCTGATTCATTCAGGCTCCGCTCACCTGTAGAATCCTGTGCTTGAGCAGAGAACTGCTGGTGGGGGGAAACAGCTAGGGGGGGAGGGGGGGAGAGCACTCACTCAATATCCCGGGGGGAGCGGATTAACATGAGCTCCGGACTCCGGAGCGATACGGCCCAGGAACCGGTAGGATAGTATACCGCGGGGCTTCTCCTTCCTTTACACGCGCTCCATCCTTGAATGCTTCTGCGGCCGCTCGTAGCACCTCGAGAGGGGGGGGTGGAGAGACTTCACCTTTGATACCAGCAGGGGTGAAACAGTGGGGGAATCAGTGCGTCCTACACTCGCCTAGCTTCGGAGCGGACATCGGGCTCTCACCCCGCACCGCTCTTTTATTTCCCGGGGCGTTCAGCCTGCCTCCTCTCCCTCACACCGCTGCTGCCGACAGGCCCCTCCCCCCGCTACGACGTCTCACGTCAGCATCGTGAGAGAAAAAACCGGTGTCAAGACAGTAAAGTAAAAGATTTCACCTTCTTCTCCCCTGTGCACGGGACGTACACTAGACTAGACTACAATATGATAGACCATAGTTTGATGGACTATGTAGTGGACACCAGAATAGAGATCATATCACTATCTGACCACTCTCCGGTAACGATGGTGGTTAAATTTCCCGAGTTACGAAGACAACCATTTTCCTGGAAACTAAATGAAAACCTTCTTAAAGTTCCCCAAGTCTCTGACAAGCTGCAGGAAGAAATTGATTTCTTTTTTAAGGTTAATGATACTGGTGATATTTCTTCATCAACCCTATGGGAAACACATAAGGCATATATTAGGGGTCTTCTTATTTCCATCGGGGCAGGAGAGAAAAAAAAGAGAAAAGAAAAAAGGGCAAGATTGCTAGATGAAATTGCTACGCTAGAATGGAACCATGAAGAGTCTAAGGGACAAAGTCATGACAGTTATCGGCTCTTGGTGTCTAAAAGGGAGGAGTTAATGGACAGCATGGAGCAGGATGCAAGGAGGGTATTTACTAAAATAACAAGAGATAGATACTATAATGGTAATAAATCTAGCAAACACCTAGCAAGGATATTGAGAAAGAAAAGAGATTGGAACTTCATCGAGAAAATACATAATAAAAAAGGAGAAATAGTGGTGGCAACTAAAAAGATAGCAGAGGAGTTCAGGAAATTTTTTGAAGCTCTGTACATGATCGGACAAAGGGGAGGGGGGAACCAACTAAAAAGTATGAAGACAGAGGAATTTTTGAAGGGAGTAGAGATAAAAGGGATTACAGAAGAGGAAAAATTAGTTCTAGATAGTCCTATAACTGAAGAGGAAATATATGCTGCTCTGAAAAAATCACCATTGGGGAAGAGTCCTGGCCCGGACGGTTTCACCAACATCTATTTGAAAAAATACAAGCACGTCTTAGTACCCAAACTCTGTCGGTATTGGAATGAACTAGGCCCAGATAGCCCAATGGGAGATGAGGCCCTTTTGGCTACTATATCACTGATTGCAAAAGAGGGGAAAAACAACATGCTTTGCTCAAACTACAGACCTATTGCCTTGTTAAATGGTGACGTGAAACTGTACGCAAAGGTGTTGGCTAACAGACTTAGGGATAAAATGAGTACTTTGGTACATCCTGACTAGGTTGGATTTGTTCCAGGCAGACAGGGTAGGGACAACGGAGTACGAACACTGCTCCTGCTGGAATCCATAAAATCAGGGGGACCCCCAGCTCTATTCCTATCAATGGACGCCGAAAAAGCGTTTGATAGGGTAGACTGGGGGTTCATGGTTAAAACTTTGGAAGCAATGGGGATCGGCCCTAGGTTCATAGACTGGGTGAAAATCCTTTATTATTCTCCCTTCAGCCTCTGTGAGGGTAAATGGGGTTCTTTCCACTCCTTTTACGATGGAGAAGGGGATGAGGCAGGGATGTCCCCTGTCACCATTGTTGTTCGTTTTGTCCTTGGAGCCCCTTTTGGAGACCATACGAAATAATATGGATTGCAGAGGGGAGAAGATAGGACAAGATGAACATAAGTTAGAGGCATTTGCCGACGATGTTATCTTTTACATAACGAACCCAAGGATAACAATACCTAATTTGCTTGGAATATTGAGGAGATATGGAGATGTCTCAGGCTTTAAAATAAATCTGAGTAAATCAGAGATCCTAAATATAAATGTGGGTAAACAGGAAGCGGAAAGTTTATCAATGTCCTTCCCCTTCCCCTGGAGGAAGGAAATAAATTACCTAGGAATTAAACTGGCCAATTCATTGAAAAAGCTGTACCGGATCAACTATATCCCCATGTTAGACGAAATTAGACATAAAACAAGTAGGATATCGATGCGTTCCATCTCATAGTTTGGTCGCATCAACGCAGCAAAAATGTTGTTAATCCCTAAAATAACATATAAATTCCAGATGTTGCCTATCCCCCTGCCACGTTATTTCTTAAGAGCTTTACGAGGTCTGGTTTCGAGGTTTGTCTGGCGTGGCAAAAAGCCACAAATAGCTCATTCAGTTTTGATTAGGGGGAAAAAAAAGGGGGTCTGGCTCTTCCAGACCTCAATAGATATTACACTGCAGTAGTGCTTTCACGTGTGGTAGAATGGTCAAAGGAAGTATCAGATAGGAGCATCGAACACAATTTAAGTAGCACTGTTTTAGGTCACATAATCTGGAACCCGACAAAATTTAGGACACTTAGCACACAGACAGCATCACTTACACGAAACACGCTCAAATTATGGGATCAGGTACACACACAGAATAAATGGAGTTATAATTCACCCTTGATTTATATCAGGGATAATACATTTTTTGAACCAGGGATGCGGGAGGTAGGAGGGAATTGGATAAAGAATAGTAGCATGCAATTGAAAGACATTATTAAAGATGGGAAATTACGCCCCTATTGGGAATTGAAAGCAGAGACGGACCTTATGGTGGTCAACGCTTGGAGGTACATGCAGTTATCGCGCTTCATCGAGAGAATACCAAAACCAATTAGAGGAGAGGAAGAGTTCAGGCCACTAGAATTGTTATGCAGGAGAGACAAACCGGGCAGTATTATCTCTCATCTCTATAAAATTCTCTCTGCGAGGGAAGAGCTGGATGTGCCTCCATATAATAAAAAATGGGAAAGGGAGTTGGGGTCACACTGCAGTTTATCCACAGTGGAGAGGATTTTAAAAATGGTACACGGTTCTTCGGCCGATATTATACGGTCAGAGACCAATTTCAAATGTTTAGCAAGATGGTATGCCACGCCGGACAGACTTAGCAAACTAGACCCTGATGCCTCGGACAGATGTTGGAGGGGGTGCGCCAACCTGGGAACAATGGCTCATATATGGTGGGAGTGTCCGGCTATCAATGTTTTTTGGAAGAATATTATAACATTAATTAAGGAAATAACCGGGGAATCTCTGGCAGAAGACCCATGGTTATGTTTATTCCATGGAACTGATAAACCGATTAAGCAGTACCAATTATCAATTGTCCCAATCTTGTTGGATGTAGCAAAAAAACAGATATCAAGGTCCTGGCTGCGGCCAGAGACTCCAAACCAACGGGACTGGCTCTTACGTATGAATGAAATATATAATATAGAATCCAAGGATTATTCAGGAGATGAGGCAGAAGAGGAGACAGAGGGCAGGGACAAGTGGACAGGGTGGAGGAACTTTATGAAATCATGGAGCTACTTAGCGGAGATTACTAGCTAAATCTCCGAGTTCGGGGTGAGGGAGAGTAAGGCATGAGATGTAGAACTTGGTTAGTTTAGCTGAAACCACCTGCAGGCGGGGGGAGGGGAGGGGGGGTAATAGCATCGCCGGGGGATTTTTGTACTTTTTTATGATAATGTTTGTAATTATGGTTTCATAATAATGTCGACCCTTGTTTGTTTATTGAAAATATTATAAATAAAGAATTAAAAAAAAAAAAAAAAGACATTCTAGACAATGGGGAGTGGTATAAAACCATCCCCATTAAATTCATACAAGCCTCCTATACCAAATTCTATGATCTGATCCAATCAGCTTTTGAGGGAGGAGTCATTATGAAAGACCAATATGAGTTCATTAGGATTAAACATCCACGGGTGGCTACGTTTTATAGCTTACCCAAAATCCATAAATGTCAGAAGAAACCTCCCGGGCGACCAATTGTCTCCGGTAATGGAGGAATATCTGAAAATCTGAGTAAGGTTATTGATTCCTTCTTGCAACCTTTTGTTTTGTGTATGCCTTTTTTTGAAGGATACGATACACCTGCTACAATCAATTAAAGAGATAACCCTCCCAGTGAACTAATTTTTGTTGGCCATTGATGTTGAGGCCCTGTACAGCTCGATCCCCCACAACAAGGGGATCGCAGCTGTGCGGCACTGTTACAGCAGAGCCAAAAATATGATGGAGCATTAAATGAATTTATTATTGATGGACTTGATTACATCCTGCATCACAACTTCTTCTGCTTCAACAACTCCCACCACCTCCAGGTGCAGGGCGTGGCCATGGGCACCTGTTGTGCCCAGGCCTACGCCAACTTGTACCTGGGGGAGTGGGAGAAAGCCCTCCTGGATGATGGGGACCTCGCCATGTACACGAGCCACATATTTCTGTGACTACGATACATTGATGACGTCCTCCTCATCTGGGAGAGCCCTGAGGAAATGTTGCTTGAGTTCTTTGATTGCATCAACCAGAACAAACATAACCTAAAGTTCACCATTACTTATGATTATGACCAAATGACATTCTTGGACATCAAGCTAAGGCGTACCTCTGAGGACAAAATCTCTAGCACCCTGTTTCGGAAAAACACCACAGGAAACATGGTGCTCCATGCGGATAGTTTTCACCCCACAATATTAAAAAAGTCCATCCCGTATGGACAATACCTGCGTTTATGCAGGAATTGCTCAGACAATACCCTTTTCAAACAAGAAGCTAATAATCTGCAAACTAGACTGTTACAACGTGGCCACAGTCGCTCTTGTCTGCGTAAGGCCTATAACAGAGCAGCTGCACAATCCTGATGCGATCTACTATCCAAAAAGAGAATGGCGATTGTCTAAACAGCATCGTGCGATTAGGAACATCATTCAAAAACACTGGCCCATACTCATGGATGATCCGAAGGTTTGTGGCTTTATTTCAAACAGCCCTTCGATTACCTATAGACGGGCCACTTCGCTAAAAGACAAATTGGTCCAGAGCGAGTTCAAGGATGAACGGAAGAGATTGAAACATTGTTCAACCTTCAGATCATTTCCATGTGGACACTGTTCTTCTTGCCAATATATAAGACAGGACCAAATATTCCGTCTTCCCAATGGGGTATTGTTTAAGCCTACGCACTTTACCAACTGCCAGACATGAGGAGTGGTGTACCTCATGTCATGCGAATGTGGGGCATATTACGTCGGTAAGACGAAACAAGAATTTCATCGCCGTATATCTAAACACATTTACCACATGCAAATTGGTAACCACTGTCTACCACTCGGCTAACATGTGGTGGCAGTGCACAACTATAAGATGCCCAAAGTATCCTTTACCGCACTCGATCGGATTCATATACCAGATCGAGGCGGTGATTGGAACAAAACTCTGTTGCAACATGAACAGAGGTGGATATTCAAGCTGGATTTCTTTTCCGAGACTAAATGAGGCCATCTCTTTTGCCCCGTTTCTAAAAGGCTTTGTTTCTGGAAAAACCCAGTAAATTTTCTTAATTTTCTTGGTTTTCTTGTAATATTAAAGACCCTTTTTTCTGTCTCCATGTTCCCCTTCCCCCTCCCCTGGATGACTTGGTTTTGTTTAACTTGGTTCTATTTCTCTATACCTCTCTTTTTGATTTTTGCTGTAACTTTGTAGAATTACCAATGTATGTGATTGTCCTCCCTTGCATGTACTGATGTCTCATGGATATGTATATTAAAACTGAATGACCATAGTAGCCTGGGAGAATATGCACATTATGAACTATTGGTTTTTACACATTTGTTTCTTGTTTCAGGCAAATGTAAATGGTTATCATGCTTCTTCTCTGCCTTTCTTTCTCCCGTTGGGAGCCTGGCGCTCCTGCTGCCTCTGCTCCCTGATCGGGGGTTTACCTTCGGATGTGTCTTCCCAGCAAGGGGTGGGGAGCCTCTTTCCATGTCGGCCCCTCCCCCTTTCCCCATCAGGCACCCGGGCTGGCACCAGGTGCTACATTGGGGATCTTTCCTCTTTGCCGACGGCGTTCGGGAACATTCTCGGACATTCCAGGTCACTGCGCATGTGCGGGGCACCACGTGTGCGACGTGACGCGGGTGCGTCACGTAGTTATGATGAGGATGATGTCATTTCGGGCCTCCCGCCCGTCCCGAACTCCGGGGAAGCCACACGAGGCTGCCTGTATGGCGGCCATGCCCCCTATGACGGTCTCTCTGATCGGCCTCTGGGGGGGAGGGGACGCCCACCTGTGATTGATTCACCATAATCAATATACGCCCATGGTGAGTATATATACATGTGAAAAAACTTTTGACTTGTAGCTTTCTTATTTGGTGGGTCGGATATCTCTGCAGCTCTTGCATTGTAAATACACTTTTCAGCAATATGTTCTTGCACCATCTCAGCCCTATATAACTATGATCTGTTAACAATACTCATTATGTACCTTTGTGCAATTACTCACAACACTACCTTTTCTTTTTATATATGTATTTCAGACTTGTCGGCTCGGATTGGATATTCATCCGCTGAGCCTGACACAACTTGCGACCAATCCCGGGCTAGGTCACAAATCAGTCTGATCATATAGGGCGATATGGTGCAGCCTCATATGTGCTCTTACACTTTTTGAGGTAATAATTTGTGTTCATCTTGTCACTCCTATGTTTGGCTTGATTGCGGGCATTCCCCCTTTTTCTCTGTCACACTCTTCGTTCTTGCACTTCTGGCTTCCATTGCTGTTTCTTGTTATGTGCGGTTTTTCTGTATACCGCACGTATCTTCTTTTGTCCTCACGTCGGTGGCTATTCACAATCACCCACTCACTCAGTCCTCTTTATCACCTTAATCACTTCATTGTGAGCTGGGATATACTATTCTGAACCCCTAATCCAGTATTCTACTTAATCAAGCAACTGATTGGTTCTTTCAACTACTTTCAATGAATTTCCCTCACTTATGTACTACTTTTTTTTTTCACATGTGTATTTATTTAATACTTTGAGGTCGCAAGCTGGTATGCATGGAGACTGGTGCCTCTTAGTTGGCTATTTGGCCAAACTTATAAAGAAACACTTCTTAACAATTTTTCTCCTATATATTATGGATGTATTTTTTAATATATCTTTGGGTTTTTGCTACAAGTGTGGCCCACTCCCCAACCGACTGTTTGGTCTGATGGGGGGTGAGTTTTAGTGTGACTTCTCGTAAGCCACATGGTTGAACTACCGCCCCGGTGTGGGTTGCCATGTTGGTTGAGGTGTTCTGAGACCCCTTGGGGAGAGAGAATAGGCAGTTTTTCAAAAGGGATCTCCATGTAGGAGGCTTCTTTTTCGCTTGACACACACTGTGGGGTAATTATATATACATGTATGCACTGTATATAATTTTTATTGTGCATAATCAAGTTCTTACATATGTACCTTTATTATATATTCTCTAACAGACTGACCTCTGAAGAAGACCCCTAGTATATGGGTTGAAACGCGTCAGCTTTTATTTTCTGATGTCAACATTATTCATTTAATGTTACTATGGAAATATGTCTGTACAATGTGTGTCTGATCCTACAAAATTTCTAAGCACTTCTTACTGGAGCTCATTTTTTAACCTTCATGTTATGCGAATTTTTGTACAATAAAATACATTTACTTTTTATACAATACTGACTCAATATTTGTATTTTGCTGCCAATAAACCCCACCCTGGGGGAAACCTTTTTTCTTTTTTGTTAATTTCACATATAAAAATATGTGGAATTGCACCCCAAAATACATTCTGCTGCTTCTCCTGAATATGGGGATACCACATGTGTGAGACCTTTTGGCAGCCTAGGAACCCGAAAACCAAGCACCGCCTTCAGGATTTCTGAGGGTGTAAATTTTTGATTTCACTCCTCACTACCTATCATAGTTTCGAAGGCCATAAAATGCCAAGATAGCACAAAACCCCCCCAAACCCCATTTTGGAAAGTAGACACCCCAAGCTATTTGCTGAGAAGCATGTTGAGTCCATGGAATATTTTATATTTTGCCACAAGTTGCGGGAAAATTACAAACTTTTTTTTTGCACAAAATTGATACTAAATTTTATATTGTTCAAACATGGCATGGTTATATGTGGAATTACACCCCAAAATACATTCTGCTGCTTCTCCTGAGTATGAGAATATCACATGTGTGAGGCTTTTTGGGAGTCTAGCTGCAAACAGGACCCCAAAAACCGAGCACAGCCTTCAGGCTTTCTAAAGGCGTAAAATTGTGATCTTACTCCTCACTACCTATCACAGTTACGGAGGCCCTGAAATGTCCAGATAGCACAACCCTCCCGTAACTCGTGCTGCAGCTGAATGGCGTACCTGCTAAGCAAATGATGGTTAACAATAAAACAAAGTAACATTACAGTATAACAGTAAGACACACCATACCTGCAAAGCAAATACAATAAAACATAGTAAAAATAAAACATTACTGTTCCAAAATACAGTAACAATAGAGAGGGAACAATAAAGCGGACAATAGAGAGCAAACATAAGAGAGAGAGAATAATAGATAGAGAAAAAAAATAAAACCACAACTATTTTTGGCTTTATTATTTTTTATTTTTTTTGTGTTTTTTTATTGCACTTTTATATAAACTGTAAACTGTAAACGTTCCAGATTAGGGTCTCTCAAAATATGATGGCCATCTCATCTTTTGAGGCCCTGTGTAAGTGTACCCTAGGACTGTGCATTGCTGTACCCTACGCTAATACTCTAGTGTGTGGTAGCGTTTGAAACAGTCACCAATGCAGAGACCAGGTTGGTAAGGACAGGAGGGACAATAAAAGTGGGTGTCACACCTAAATCTGCATTTTCTGCAGACACAACGTCTTCTTTGGGGATTTCTTTGGATAGAGGTACCAGGAAGGACATACAGAAAATGCCTCTCATGCAGCCTGCTCACTGCATTTGTGTTGGGAAGGTGGACCACAGCACCGTCTGGAAACAGAAGGGCTGTGATGATCTCTTCCTGGAATTTAAGGAAGGATCCAGTTCATCCTGAAGCTTTGTATAGCACATATGCATTCAGGAGGGCCAATTGTAATAAACATACAGACACTTTTTTGTACCAGCGTCTGGCCTTACGGGAAATTAGGTACCTTGCCAACAACTGGTTGTTGAGGTCTTCCCCTCCCATGTTAAGGTTGTATTCATGGACAGAGAGGGGTTTCTCCACAACACCAGTCGCCGTAGGAATTTGGACAGTCATATCTGCATGAAGAGAGGACAGAACGAAAACATTCCGTGTATCCCTCCACTTCACTGCTAACAAATTATTACATTTCAAGTAGGCTCACTCCCCCCTGTCTAAGTCTGGATTCTACAAGCCGTTGGTGGAACCCACGGCGATTAGATCGCACGGTGCCACATACGCCAATTCCACAATCAAAAAGGTGGCACGCTTGTGTAATAATTGTCCACATACAAGTGGTCCCCCTTTCCCAATAAGGATGACACCAAGTCCCATACAATCTTACCAGCGCTCCCTATGTAGTCTGGGCAGTTCTCGGGCTCCAGGTGACACATGAGAGTTAGATATGAGCTGTGCACTGTCTGTTCTCTTGTATATACCCCTCTATGTTAATCATAGATACCACATTAGATTGCATCCATATACCTTCCAAAAATGTGTCAAATCTCATATTAGGATATTAAGTAGACTCTCAATAAGGGGACTAAATCGAAATTATATTTCTCCCCTTGAGCTCACTAAATTAATTACGCTCTTGTATTGTAAGTCTGTATTATTACCATACTCAATCAAGTCTATAATTCATAGCCTCGTTCGTGGTTGGGAAGGGAGTAAAATCGCATCACAACCGCGAGCAACGAGGGATCCATTGGATCCGATGCAATTTTCTCACTTGGGTTGTTATATATTTACTCCCTTGTGCATCTGGGAGTTATTTCCTTCCAATTAAATCTATCTAAATGTTGAAATCATGTTGGCATCTCTGGGTTGATTTGGTAATTACATATTTTTAGGAATATTGTTAGAATTGTCAGTGTACAGTTTCAAATGTTCACTTTGTATGATCAATAATTAATTATGTAGAAAACTTCTGTTATTTACTATTTTTCATAAATTGCATATGTGAGCTTGTTTGTGTGCCTCTCGATCGATGCCTCCCCGCTTGCAGTTTGGGCCATCGGATCCCTGTGATGCCTGCATGGCCGCATGCTCCACGGGTCGGGGATCATGTTCCCTGATGTGTCTTCCCGGCAGGGTGGGGAGCTCTGCCACCTGCGCTCCCCCTCTTTCTCCCCTTAGATGGCCGGGTTTCCCGGGTCGGCCACCCACGGGTGTGATCACCCTGCCGGCGGCATCCCTCATCACCTCCGGACGTTGCGTGCGGTGTGCGCACGCGTGCTGGTTCGCGTGTGCGTGCGGCATCGTGACGTCATGTATTTTACGGCGAAGGTGACGACAGTGGTCGGGGCTTCGCCTTGAGGGATGCCGAGGGAGCCACACGAGGCCTGCCAATGGCAGCCACAGCCTTCCTCTACGTACCGGGGTTGGGGGGCGGAAGAAACGACACCTGTTGTTAATTTCGGTACTAATTAAGGACACTACTTCATGAGGGCTGATCTGGGTGTGATCCCTTCACATTCCTCCTTGGACGGCCAGACTCTTTTCCTCAACTGTAGGAGTGAGTAAGAATTTATCATACATCTGATTATCAATGTTTTGTCAGACCCCATAGAATAATATTTTTACTTATATTTAGTTTTGATTTATGTGCACACAAGCTCTGGATGCCGTAGACTTAGATACCTGGCAATATCATGCACTTTTTCTTTAAATTCACACATTATATACACACTCATTGATTTTTCCCCTTTTTTTTCTTGCTCTTTAAACATTCACTCGCATCATTCTCATGCACACTCTTTTTTTTATATTTCACACGTTATTATTCACTTTGCACACCCTTCACTTCTCTTCCTATCACTGCCATTGTCAGCATTTAAAGACAAGGTCATCCCTGACATATTTTATACTAGTTATACCAATATAGTTACTTTAATAATATTATTATTCTTTACATGATTAATTCAAGCTGTAATAGATCATTACAACACCTTCTGACCGCCCAACAGACAAATTTAATCATTAACTAACATGGGTTTATTCATGAGCTAACGCTCTGACAATTTCCGTAGGTTCCGGCCCCACCTCCCCCGTAGCGTGTTGGTGGGGGGGCAATTGTACGTGTGATTCCTTGCAAGCCACATCAAGTGGATCCCTGTTCCCCCCTCTTCCGGGGTGCTGCTACGTGCGGGCACAGTGGATGGTCTAGCTGCTATGTGGGGAGGCTCTGATCGAGAGGTACATCCAAACTCAGTGGTAATTATGTGCAAAATGTTACTAAACATGTTGCTAAACAAACTTGCCTATGCTATAACTCTTTTAAATAAGCTGGACATATTATTATAAATTTTTCTTTTTTCCTTAGCAAACTCATCCTCTGAAGAGACCCCAAAATTCATGGGTCGAAACTCGTCAGAATTGTTATGCAATAGCCTTATCACATGCTGTGTATAACCTATATGTTTGCTATTATCTGTATTTGGTATGGGTATTTCCCCACTTGAGCTCTTAATTTATATTTATACATTGTTATACCTATCCATCACTTTTCAATAAAGAATTGTAATATTTTACGTAATGCTTTGCTCATATCTATAGCTAGCTGCCTAAAAACCCAGCTGGGGGACTCTTTCTCAAACTGTTGGTTGAAGTGGTTTAGAAGGGGCCGAAGTTTGTGGAGCCGATCGTATCCAGGGTCACCCTGAGGACGACAGAGTTCATTGTCATTGAAATGCATGAACCGCAAGATCTGCTCATATTTTGTCCTGGAGGCAGAGAACACGGGCATATGGTGAATTGGGTCAGTGGACCAATATGACCGCAACTCACTTTTTAAGCTATGCCCATAAAGAGGGATAGGACCAGGACGGTCTTAAATTCGGAGAGAGTAATAAATTGTTTTGGTCCACAACTGATCTATAAAAATCTTCCATGAAAAACAGCGAATAAAAATCAAGTGGCTTAAGATCAACAGTTTCCACAAGAATTCCGGGTTGGCCAGTGAATGGGGGAAGTACGGGTGCTGCAGAAGTGGTGGGCTCCCAATTCGGATTGGCAAATGCAGCAGGAAGGGCACTATGGGCTTGACAGGCCTGTGGTTGTCTTCTTGGTGGCTGCTGGACAAGTAGGGATGAGCCGAACACCCCCCGGTTCGTTTCACACCAGAACCTGCGAATGGACCGAAAGTTTGCACGAACTTTAGAACCCCGGTAAAGTCTATGGGACTCGAACGTTTGAAATCAAAAGTGCTAATTTTAAAGGCTAATATGCAAATAATTGTCCTAAAAAGGGTTTGGAGACCCGGGTCCTGCCCCAGGGGACATATATTGATGCAAAAAAAAAGTTTTGCTGTCTGTGCACCTCTTCACAAGATTTCACCTCACTTTCTGTCCCAATGACAAATGTCTTTTGAAAATTTGGGGTTTTTAGTGAAACAAGGACTGGTGATAAAGCATCAGTGGAGAGGAGACACATTTTTCCCATATTAACTCTTACAGGAGAGAAGTTCCCTTCGTGGGGTAGATTTCATCTCACTTCCTGTTGTCTCCTTCCGTTTGCAAGTAGGAGTCGTTTGTAAGTTGAATGTTTGAAAGTAGGGGCCTGCACTATATACTCTGCAGAAATTGGGGCCTTAGGTGTTTGTCTTGCCACAACACTGTAAGCCCTCACAGTTACTCTTGGTGGGCACAGGAACGGGTCCTGCTGTGAAATATTAGATCAAGAATTGTAATTACATGCCATTGTTGAACAGTGGTAGAAAAATTGGGCCTTTGGTGGTTGTGCTGGTGCCACAACACTGTAAGTCCTCACAGTTACTCTTAATGGGCTCAGGAATGGGCCCTGCTGTGAAATATTAGATCAAGAATTGTAATTACATGTCCCTGTTGAACAGGGGCAGAAAAATTGGGCCTTTGGTGGTGGTGTTGCCACAACACTGTAAGCCCTCACAGTTACTCTTAGTGGGCGCAGGAATGGGCCCTGCTGTGAAATATTAGATCAAGAATTGTAATTACATGTCCCTGTTGAACAGGGGCAGAAAAATTGGGCCTTAGGCACTGGTGTCACAACACTGCAACCCCTCACAGATGCTATAGTTGGAGCACAGGAATGAGCCCTGCTGCAAAGTATTGCATAAAATATTGTAATTATATGCCCCTGTTAAACAGGGGCTGAAAAATTGGGCTTTGGGCACTGGTGCTGGTGCCACAACACTGCAACCCCTCATAGATACTCTAGTTGGAGTGCAGGAATGAGCCCTGCTGCAAAGTATTGCATCAAAAATTGTAATTACACGCCCCTGTTAAACAGGGGCAGAAAAATTGGGCCTTAGCCACTGGTGGCGGTGCCCAGAACCAAAAATTTTCTTACAAGCTATCAGCAAGAAAATTGGGGATGAAGAGGATTGTCACTCAGCATAACAGGATAGTCACTCAGCATTATCATAGGCAGCCTTGAAGGGGTCTCACATTAAAAAGAAATTGGTTACATAAGCATCAGGTGCTTGGTAGCTGGTGATCCAAGACTGATTCATTTTTATGAAGGTCAGCTGATCGGCCAATTCGGTGAACAGGCGCACCCTGCGATCGGTTACAAAGCCTCCAGCAGCTCTGAATGTGGGTTCCGAAAGAACGCTGGATGCAGGACAGGCCAGTAGCTCAATTGCATACTGTGCAAGCTCTGGCCAGTGATCCATCCTCAAGACCCAGTAACCCAGAGGATTTTCAGTGGGAAAGGTGTCCTAGTCTGATCTTGCCCCTTGTGAATCAGATGCTGGCGATGGTTGCTGGAACCGATCAGACCTTGGAGCTGCGGATTAAAAAATTGTCTGAACGCATCGGTCAGATGGCCACCTTCTCCCCCGCTCTTTCTGTGACTGACTGAAGCCTCCGCAACACGTTGTCCAGGAGGACCAGGAAATTTTAACCTCCCAGGCTCTGGAAACGCATTGCACAAACCTTTCTGCAAGGCCTCCCGAAGATGTTTCATCCTCTGCTCCCTCTGCAACAGCAAGATAAGGTCTGCAACCTTACCCTTGTAATGTGGGTTAAGGAGGGTTGCAAGCCAGTAATGATCCCTCCCCTTGATACCACGAATACGAGGATCCTTCCACAGGCTTTGCAGGATCAGGGAAGCCATGCAGCGTAGGCTTGCTGAGGCATTCGGTCCAGAGTCCTCTGGGTCACTAAGAACGACATGATCCGCAGCCACCTCCTCCCAGCCATGTACAAATCCATGGGTTTCTTGGGACTGTAAATGATCCCTTAAAGACTGTTGCTGATGCTGAGTGCCAGGCTCCACCTCCATGCTGACACAATCCTGCTCCTCCTCCTCTTCCTGTGTCATCGGCGGGCATGCAGGAACACTGTCTGGATAAAGGGGGCCTTGAGAGCTAAGGAAGTCCTCCTCTTCCTCCCTCTGTTCTGCCTCAAGTGCCCTGTCTATTATTCCATGCAGCGTATGCTCCAACAGGTGGACAAGAGGGACAGTGTCACTGATGCATGCACTGTCACTGCTCACCATCCTCGTGGCCTCCTCAAATGGTGACAGGACAGTGCATGCATCCCTGATCATAGCCCACTGGTGTGGGGAAAAAAAAACAAGCTCCCCTGACCCTGTCCTGGTGCCATAGTTGCATAGGTACTCATTGATGGCCCTCTGCGGCGTGTGCAGCCGCTGCAGTATGGACAACATTGATTTCCACCTGGTGGGCATGTCACAGATTAGACGGTTCTTGGGTAGGTTAAATTCCTTTTGGAGGTCAGTCAGCCGAGCACTGGCATTATATGACTTGCAGAAATGCACACAGACTTTCCTGGCCTGCCTCAGAACGTCCTGTAAGCCCGGGTACCTGCCCAAGAACCGCTGCACCATCAAGTTAAGGACGTGAGCCAAACAGGGCACATGGGTCAGTTGTCCCTGTCAGAGGGCGGAGAGGAGCTCAGTGCCATTGTCGCAAACCACCATACCTTTCTTAAGCTGGCATGGCGTCAACCACCTCTGAATCAGCCCCTGTAGAGCTGACAAAATATCTGCCCCAGTGTGGCTCATGTCCCCCAAGCACACCAGCTCAAGTACCGCATGGCATCTTTTTGCCTGCATGCTTGCGTAGCCCCTTGAACGCCTACAGAGCACCGCTGGTTCCGAGGACAAATCAGCACAGGAAAAGGCCATGGAGGAAGAAGAAGAGGAGAGGGTGGAGGAGAGAGTTGTGGCAGAATCACCACTAGTAGAATTTTGGAGGCGTGGTGGTGGAACAACCTCCAACACTACTGCACCCTGTCCTGCATCCTTCCCAGCTGCCAGAAGAGTCACCAGTGCGTGGTGAAAGATAGGTAACATCCCTGTCCATGCCTGCTGGACCATGAGTCAGCGGTAAAATGCACCTTACCGCTGACCGCCCTGTCCAGCGAGGCCAAGACATATGCTGGTAGAGAGCCGGAATCGCCTTCCATGAGAAAAAGTGGCATTTGGGAACCTGCCACTGAGGAACCGCGTTGGAAGATGCCGCGTTAGCAGCTTCTTTGCCAGACAAAGTACCCTGAGCCTGGGTGAGAGTGGATGAGGAGGAGGAGGGTGGCTTGATCATCCAGTCTACCAAGTCTTCTGCATGTTGCAGCTCAACATGGCCAGCTGCCGAAAAAAAGGACAAGCGTGTCCCACGGCCACGTGCTGCCTACTCTAACCAATCTAACTTAAATCAAATGACACTATTTCTCTGTCTATCTCTCTCCCCCGCAACACACTACACAAGGTGGCCACACAGGCGGCCTTATATAGTGTGGGGCGTATACTAAACCCCCTGAGCCATAATTGGCCATAGCCACCCTGGCTTTGGCTAATTACGGCTCTCTATACAGACGGTGCTGTGATTGGCCAAGCAAGCGGGTCATAGTGCATGCTTGGTCAATCATCAGCCAGCAATGCACTGCAATGCTGCAGTGACTTATGGGCCATGACGCGTCACTCGAATTTGGCGTGAACGGCCCATAACGTTCGCAATTCAATGAACGGTCGAACGGGCTATGTTTGAGTCGAACATGGGTTTGACTCGAACTCGAAGCTCATCCTTAGTGACAAGTGTGACAGACCTAGCTGGGAGAGAGACTTTTGGAGGGGACTG
The DNA here is from genome assembly GCA_037952925.1 of Lithobates clamitans. NCBI lineage: Eukaryota > Metazoa > Chordata > Amphibia > Anura > Ranidae > Lithobates > Lithobates clamitans. The sequence continues at coordinate 2,073,289 of JBBGZY010000062.1, read as the reverse complement.
AATGCTAGCCTCTTGCCGATCGATCATGGGCCCTGGCATTTGGGGGAACGGTGCTCTTTGTGAGCTCTATGCCTGGGGACCCTTGAGGTGGTATTACTGTGGATTCAGGTCCTGGTCCCCCAGGACACACAGATTCCGGGGACCCTGTGTATGCCATTAGGGAAATGGTGACTTAGAGGGTATGTCTTGGATTGCTTAAAATGGGACAGTAATATTTATCCCCAATATCTCCCAGGATATATATGTAAAGACTATTATTGGTTTGTTTGATTCTGAACTCAACATGTTAATTGAGTGAACTGATCACATTAGGCTCCAGGACTGGCTAAGAGACGAACAGTCTACTCCTACTATAAGTGTTGATGACTAGGCTGAGGAGGGGGGGAGAACTCTGTTTGTATTGTTAATTGTAATTAGCTCCTGCTATTGTGAAAATGTCCTGTGGTTGTACTTATGATAATGTATAATGTACTGTGTGAAGCTCGGTGACCACAAGTCTGGGCAAAAGGTCATGTTAGTAAACTAGCTCATGTTAATTAGGTTAATTAGGTTACAGTTGTATTGTTAGAGTAATATGAGCAGGAGGTATACACCTCCTCTTTGACTGTATAAAAGAGCCTGTATTCCTGTCAATAAGAGAGATTCCTGTTTGAACTTACATACAGCCTGCCTGGTGTTTGTTCTGAGCTGCACAACTGACTTAGAATGGCACATAGCTGTAGTTCTAGTCCCAGAGCATTGGATGACCGAACCATCAGATGTTGCGATCTGTAATCTGATTCTATAGCCGCAGAGGAGTGTCGGGAGAGTGGAATCGAGTGAGCAGGGGCTCGTTACATTAGTTGACAGCAGTGGGATTTGCTCTCCAGTTACTGAGACACTCCAAACCAGCCTGCAGGAGAGCCACGCTGAAAGACTTACTTGAGAGCCGTGGAGGGAATGGTGGGATTGTGCTTCCTTGCCGTGAACACATCCAAACCATCAACTGGATCCAAGGTCCAGACAGCAGGAGAGGAGAGGTACAGATACCAGCCACCATGGAAGAGGAATTCAGAAGGAGGTTGCGAGAGATGCAGATACAGCACAGAGGACCAGTATCAGAGCAAGTCCTGCTAGGATGGTTTGATTCTATCCGCTGCGAACTTTGGAAGGAAGCGCTAGCCCGTGAGCAGCGAAACCAGGGAAAAGTTCTCCCCTCCATCCATGTAAGGTCACAGTATGAAGTGCGAATGCTGTTATTGGGGGAACAGCCGAACCAGGAGTGGACAGCTGAGTTAAGCAGGCTTATCCGGGCAGAAATGTGGTTGGACGAGAGCTACAGAGCCCTCCAGTGGTATGTAGCCCAAGTGTGCCCGTGGACAGCGGATGACAGCCCCACGGAAGGCTTTGACTACGATGGCCTGGGATTGTTGTCCTGGGACCCTGACTTTGGGAGTGATCGGGAGTGGCGTTTGGAGGAAATAATGGAGCACAGTGAGCGAAGACTGAATGTCTCAGAAGTGCACTGGGCACAGGAAGATTTGGAGTTTCTGGCCGTTCAGGAATGGGACCTGGAGATCGCCTACAGACAGCTGTTAGACTCTGCTCAGCAGCAGGGTGGTGCTCCCTTTGCCTAGGACTATCAGGAAATACCAGTTGACAACTCTGAAATCCTGGCTGAAGAGTTGACAATGTGGCAGAGTGACAGTGTGCTTTGTCAACCTGCCCCCGCAGCTATGGAGGCGGAGGTCTTATGGCAGATGCAGCAAGTGCTGACTGACCTTTATGAACCTGTTTCTGCATTGGATGATCTTGGATGGAGGATTGTGCCTGTCCAGCAGCATGCCAGAGAATCGGCAGTGGAAAATCTGAAGATTGCCGTCCCCAAACCTGAAGTGCTGACAACAGGGCAGAGCTCTGCTAACCTCTGCCCAGCACTGATAGCATCTTCTGGGTTCCACGGAGAGGAGATGGTGAACCTTTATCCCCAGACACCAGTTGCAGAGACAGGGATTTGATAGACTTTTCTGCTGAGGAAGAACAACCTGGTGAGCCTCCAGCAGAAGAAGAGCTGTTATTAGGGCCAAACTTCACTGTGCTCTGCCCAGCACTGATAGCATCTTCTGGGTTCCACAGAGAGGAGATGGTGAACCTTTATCCCCAGACACCAGTTGCAGAGACAGGGGATTTGATAAACTTTTCTGCTGAGGAAGAACAACCTGGTGAGCCTCCAACAGAAGAAGAGCTGTTATTAGGGCCAAACCTCACTGTGCTCTGCCCAGCACCAACAGCAATATCTGTGGAGTTACAACAAACTTCTCCAGCTAAAGATCTGGTAACTGAACAGAGGGTCCAAGACCTCTGTCCCACACTTTTAGCAATTCCAGAGACTGGGGATTTAATAGACGTTTCTGTAGAGGAGGAACCACCTAGCAAACCCCCAGCAGAAGTGCTGGCAACAGGGACAGAGGGTCCAAGACCTCTGCCCCACACCTGTGGCAGTTTCGGAGGCTCAGGGTGAGAAGGTGGCAATTACTTCCCAGCAGCAGATACAGGGGGAGAAGGGAGAGGAGGTGTGTGTTGTCCCTCCCCAACAGTTGACCAGGGTGGAGGAAGCAGCCTTTCCTCCCCAGCAAAGATCCATGCACCTGGGAGACAGTACCATAGACATGTCGTCCAAGCAGCCAGATGAGGGAATGGAAAAGGAAGCAGCCGGCTCACCTCCCCAATGGCAGCTACACAGTTTGGGAGTGGAGGAAGCCAGCCTCCTGCCCCAGCAGTTAGCCGGAGCTGAGGATGCGGAGTCCCCAGAAGAAGTGCTAGCAACAGAGCAGAGTGCTACCAACCTCTGCCCAGCACCGGCAACGACTACAGAGTTCCAGGGAGGCGGGGCAGTCGGCCTCCCTCCCCAACAGTTAGCCGGAGCAGATGGTGTGGGGTTTCCAGCAGAAGGGCTGGCAACAGGGCCGAGTACTGCTGGACTCTGCCCTCAACTAACAGAGGATGGATTTCCTGTGAAGGTGGTGGGACTTCAGTCTCTACCTGTATACCTCAGGGATGCTGGGCAGTCGGCCCAGATCCCCAACAGCATGACGGAGTGAGCCCAGACACCCTGTCTTCTCTCCAGTGGCAGAAAGGACTCCAGGGAGAAGGGGCAGTCCAGGCCTCTCCCCAGCAGCAGATATGTTCTCTGAGAGAGGCAGAGGTTGGCTGGGTGAGTAAAGCTTTGTTTGGAACAATTTGTTTGGGGTACTGTGTGGGTACAGGCATTAGAGGACCGGAACTACTGACTAACTTCGGAGTCAACCCATCTGGGGTCTCCTCCTGTGTTAGTCTCCTGCCGAAAGGGGAGAAATGTGACAGACCTAGCCAGGAGAGAGACTTTTGGAGGGTACTAAATGCTAGCCTCTTGCCGATCGATCGTGGGCCCTGGCATTTGGGGGAACGATGCTCTTTGTGAGCTCTATGCCTGGGGACCCTTGAGGTGGTATTACTGTGGATTCGGGTCCTGGTCCCCCAGGACACACAGACTCTGGGGTCCCTGTGTATGCCATATGGGAAATGGTGACTTGGAGGGTATGTCTTGGATTGCTTAAAATGGGACAGTAATATTTATCCCCAATATCCCCCAGGATATATATGTAAAGACTATTATTTGTTTGATTCTGAACTCAACATGTTAATTGAGTGAGCTGATCACATTAGCCTCCAGGACTGGCTAGGAGACGAACAGTCTACTCCTACTATAAGTGTTGATGACTAGGCTGATGAGGGGGGAGAACACTGTTTGTATTGTTAATTGTAATTAGCTCCTGCTATTGTGAAAATGTCCTGTGGTTGTACTTATGATAATGTATAATGTACTGTGTGAAGCTCAGTGACCACAAGTCTGTGCAAAAGGTCATGTTAGTAAACTAGCTCATGTTAATTAGGTTAATTAGGTTACAGTTGTATTGTTAGAGTAATATGAGCAGGAGGTATACACCTCCTCTTTGACTGTATAAAAGAGCCTGTATCCCTGTCAATAAGAGAGATTCCTGTTTGAACTTACATACAGCCTGCCTGGTGTTTGTTCTGAGCTACACAACTGGATTAGAACGGCACATAGCTGTAGTTCTAGTCCCAGAGCATCGGATGACCGAACCATCAGATGTTGCGATCTGCAATCTGATTCTATTGCAGCAGAGGAGTGTCGGGAGAGTGGAATCGAGGGAGCAGGGGCTTGTTACAACAAGTCACACCCGAGATTGAGAAAAGGCAGAGGATCTTTCTCTCCTTATAGAGGAATTAATGGATCAGAGGGTCCTCGCCCAGGTACCCCAGTTGGATCGGGGCAAGGATTTTATCCCCATGTCTTCGTTGTGAAAAAGTCATCAGGCAAGTTTCGCCTGATCCTAAATCTTCTAGGAATCTATCTTTTCTGTAAGGAATATCCTTTATCAAAATTGTTTCAAGGCCACACTGGATTTGCACGATGTGTATCCACATATTCCCATACATCCAGCTTTTTGGAAGTATTTCAGGCTAGCAATTAAGGTTAGCTCAGAGATCCATCACTTTCACTGTCAGGTCCATCCTTTCGGCTTAGCCTTGGCACCGAGAATTTTTACAAAAGTCTTCGCAGAGGCATTGGCCCCATTGAAGTTGAAGGCTATTACCAGCGTTCCTTACTTGGATGACCTGCTCTTGATAGCAAGATCCTGTCAGCAGCTGGCCACAGACCTGAAGCAGGTGCAAGACTTTCTCTAGGCTCTGGGATGGTTAATCAACAGGAACAAGTCTTACCTGACCCCAGCCCTGAGAGTTTCTTACCTGGGGTACGAGATCTCCTCTGTGGAAGGGAAAATCTTCCTTCCAATGGAAACATTTCTGAAGATGGATCAATTGACAGTGAGGCTTCAGTGCAATCAATTGATCCCAGTAAGGAAAGTTTTGCAGGTTGTGGGCTTTATGGCATCCTGCTTTCCTGCGGTTCAGTGGGCAAGATTCCACCAGCATCCTCTGCAGTTATTTCTGCTACAGAATTGGCATGGAAGCAAACATACCTTGGAGCTTTCAATTCATCTTTCCTCGAAGTTTAAGAGGTCACTGTGGTGGTGGAGGATGCAACACAGTCTGTGCAGAGGGTTAGACTGGGCCACTCTGATGAAAAAATCCATACAACTGATGTCAGTTACTTCAGTTGGGGTGTGCATCTGGACAGCAGGGTAGCCCTGGGGATTTGGTTCTCAAGAAAAGCTTGGATGTCTTCAAACCAAAGGGAGCTGCTAGCAGTCCAGAGGGCGATATATGCTTTCCAGTCAGATCTGATGGGCTGTAATCTCCAGATTTGCTCGGACAATGTGACCACGGTTGCGTATATCAACAAGCAGTGGGGAACAAGGAGTTTACCTCTACAGGCAATTGCGGTCACCATTTTTTATCGGGCCAAGCAAATGCTAGCCTCAATTTTAGCCATACATCTGAAGGGTAGGGATGAGCCGAACACCCCCCTGTTCGGTTCGCACCAGAACATGCGAACAGGAAAAAAGTTCGCTCGAACACGCGAACACCGTTAAAGTCTATGGGACACGAACATGAATAATCAAAAGTGCTAATTTTAAAGGCTTATATGCAAGTTATTGTCATAAAAAGTGTTTGGGGACCTGGGTCCTGCCCCAGGGGACATGGATCAATGCAAAAAAAAGTTTTAAAAACGGCCGTTTTTTCAGGAGCAGTGATTTTAATAATGCTTAAAGTCAAACAATAAAAGTGTAATATCCCTTTAAATTTCGTACCTGGGGGGTGTCTATAGTATGCCTGTAAAGGGGCGCATGTTTCCCATGTTTAGAACAGTCTGACAGCAAAATGACATTTCGAAGGAAAAAACTCATTTAAAACTACCGCGGCTATTAATGAATTGCCGGTCCGACAATACACATAAAAGTTCATTGATAAAAACGGCATGGGAATTCCCCACAGGGAAACCCCGAACCAAAATTTAAAAAAAAAATGACGTGGGGGGGTCCCCCTAAATTCCATACCAGGCCCTTCAGGTCTGGTATGGATATTAAGGGGAACCCCGGCCAAAATTTTTTAAAAAAATGACGTGGGGTTCCCCCTAAATTCCATACCAGACCCTTCAGGTCTGGTATGGATTTTAAGGGGAACCCCGCGCCAAAAAAAAAAAAAAAAAAACGGCGTGGGGTTCCCCCAAAAATCCATACCAGACCCTTATCCGAGCACGCAACCTGGCAGGCCGCAGGAAAAGAGGGGGGGACGAGAGTGCGCCCCCCCCCCTCCTGAACCGTACCAGGCCACGTGCCCTCAACATTGGGAGGGTGCTTTGGGGTAGCCCCCCAAAACACCTTGTCCCCATGTTGATGAGGACAAGGGCCTCATCCCCACAACCGTGGCCGGTGGTTGTGGGGGTCTGCGGGCGGGGGGCTTATCGGAATCTGGAAGCCCCCTTTAACAAGGGGACCCCCAAATCCCGGCCCCCCCCCCTGTGTGAAATGGTAAGGGGGTACTTACCCCTACCATTTCACTAAAAAAGTGTCAAAATAGTTAAAAATGACAAGAGACAGTTTTTGACAATTCCTTTATTTAAATGCTTCTTCTATCTTCCTTCATCTTCTTCATCTTCTGGTTCTTCTGGCTCTTCTGGTTCTTCCTCCAGCGTTCTCGTCCAGCATCTCCTCCGCGGCGTCTTCTATCTTCTTCTCCTCGGGCCGCTCCGCACCCATGGCATGAGGGGAGGCTCCCGCTCTTCTCTTCATCTTCTTCTTCATCCTCTTCTCTTCTTCATCTTCTTCATCTTCTTCATCTTCTTCATCTTCATCTTCTCTTCTTAATTTTCTTCTGCGGGCCGCTCCGCATCCATGCATGGAGGGAGGCTCCCGCTGTGTGACGGCGTCTCCTCGTCTGACGGTTCTTAAATAACGGGGGGCGGGGCCACCTGGTGACCCCGCCCCCCTCTGACGCACGGGACATGACGGGACTTCCCTGTGGCATTCCCCGTGACGTCACAGGGAAGTCCCGTCAAGTCACCGTGCGTCAGAGGGGGGCGGGGTCACCGGGTGGCCCCGCCCCCCGTTATTTAAGAACCGTCAGACGAGGAGATGCCGTCACACAGCGGGAGCCTCCCTCCATGCCAGCATGGCTGCGGAGCGGCCCGGAGAAGAAATGAAGAAGGAAGAAGAGATGAAGAAGAAGAAGATGAAGAAGATGAAGAAGAGAAGAGGATGAAGAAGAAGATGAAGAGAAGAGCGGGAGCCTCCCCTCATGCCATGGGTGCGGAGCGGCCGAGGAGAAGAAGATAGAAGACGCCGCGGAGGAGATGCTGGACGAGAACGCCGGAGGAAGAACCAGAAGAGCCAGAAGAACCAGAAGATGAAGAAGATGAAGGAAGATAGAAGAAGCATTTAAATAAAGGAATTGTCAAAAACTGTCTCTTGTCATTTTTAACTATTTTGACACTTTTTTAGTGAAATGGTAGGGGTAAGTACCCCCTTACCATTTCACACAGGGGGGGGCGGGATCTGGGGGTCCCCTTGTTAAAGGGGGCTTCCAGATTCCGATAAGCCCCCCGCCCGCAGACCCCCACAACCACCGGCCACGGTTGTGGGGATGAGGCCCTTGTCCTCATTAACATGGGGACAAGGTGTTTTGGGGGGCTACCCCAAAGCACCCTCCCAATGTTGAGGGCATGTGGCCTGGTACGGTTCAGGAGGGGGGGGCGCACTCTCGTCCCCCCCTCTTTTCCTGCGGCCTGCCAGGTTGCGTGCTCGGATAAGGGTCTGGTATGGATTTTTGGGGGAACCCCACGCCGTTTTTTTTTTTTTTTTGGCGCGGGGTTCCCCTTAAAATCCATACCAGACCTGAAGGGTCTGGTATGGAATTTAGGGGGAACCCCACGTCATTTTTTTTTTTTTAATTTTGGCCGGGGTTCCCCTTAATATCCATACCAGACCTGAAGGGCCTGGTATGGAATCTAGGGGGACCCCCCCACGTCATTTTTTTTTTTTTAATTTTGGTTCGGGGTTTCCCTGTGGGGAATTCCCATGCCGTTTTTATCAATGAACTTTTATGTGTATTGTCGGACCGGCAATTCATTAATAGCCGCGGTAGTTTTAAATGAGTTTTTTCCTTCGAAATGTCATTTTGCTGTCAGACTGTTCTAAACACGGGAAACATGCGCCCCTTTACAGGCATACTATAGACACCCCCCAGGTACGAAATTTAAAGGGATATTACACTTTTATTTTTTGACTTTAAGCATTATTAAAATCACTGCTCCTGAAAAAACGTCCGTTTTTAAAACTTTTTTTGCATTGATACATGTCCTCTGGGGCAGGACCCGGGTCCCCAAACACTTTTTATGACAATAACTTGCATATAAGCCTTTAAAATTAGCACTTTTGATTTCTCCCATAGACTTTTAAAGGGTGTTCCGCGGCATTCGAATTTGCCGCGAACACCCCAAATTGTTCGGTGTTCGGCGAACTTGCGAACAGCCAATGTTCGAGTCGAACATGAGTTCGACTCGAACTCGAAGCTCATCCCTACTGAAGGGGTCATAGAACTCGCTGGCAGATTTCCTCAGTCATTGGCGACTAAGTTATGTCGAACGGTCTCTGAGTCAAGAGGTTTTTGTAGCTATCACTCAAAGGTGGGGAATACCCGAGATAGATTTCTTCACATCCCAGGAGAACAGCAAAGTCAAAAAGTTTTACTCCTTAAACCCACAAGTTCAGGCAGTGGGAAAAGATGCTTTCACCAATCTGTGAGCGCTTAGTCTCTCCTATGCTTTTCCCCCGGTGAGGCTAAGTATAGTAGTACTTCAGAAATTCCTCTTGGAAAGAACCAGCCTGATTCTAGTGGCCCCCTTCTGGCCAAAGAGGCCATGGTTGCTGCAAAACCTGGCTACAGTCCCTCCAGTCCATCTCTCAGAGAGGGAGGATTTGATCTTGCAGGGGCCAGTTCTTGGATTCTGAGGAACAGCTCCTAAAATCTCATGGATTTTCAGATAAGGTAGTTAAGACCTTAGTAAACTGTCCCAAGCACGTTACAAGGACCATTTAAACCAAAGCATGGAAAAAGTTAAATTCCTGGATGATAGAGCATGGTCGCGAAGTCCCAGACATTTCAGCGATCTTAGATTTTTTTTCAGGACAGGGCAGACCAGGGGCTCTCAGTTATCACCCAAAAGGTGCAAGTCTTGGCCCTTAGCGTTTTCCTCCAGACCTCTTTTCAACAAGATCCTTTTGTGTCAGTTTTTTTAAGGCCTTGTCCAAATCTAAGTCAGTGACAGTTTTCCAGCCTGGGACCTTTTAGTGGTCTTTAAAGCACTATTGTCAAATCCTTTAGATCCCCTAGAGGAATCATCAATAAAGTTGCTGACCCTAAAGACTGTCTTCACATCCACCCGTAGGATCAGTGAGTTGCAAGCTCTTTCCATAAGGAAGATGTTCTTGTCAGTGTTTGAGGATAGGGTAATACTCGAAACAGATTCTGCTTTTCCCCTGGAAAGGTATCCTCATCCTTTCAAAGGTCCCAGGATATAATATTACTCATTTTTTGTTCCACTCCTGCTAACAAGGAAGAGGAAATGTTCAGTCCTTTAGACGTTAGAAGAAGTCTTTTGTTTTAACTTGAAAGTACCATGAAATTTAGAAAGTCAGACGGTTGTTTATAACTTTTGCAGGTGCACACAGAGATCAAAGTGCATCTAAGTCCACCATAGCCAGGTGGATCAGATTAATATGTGTGAGTCACTGGCGCAAAACCTCTATTCGCTCAATTACCTCTATACACCATAACAAAGTTGCTGCATTCAAGAAAACCATTCATTCGAATGGACTAAGTGTGACAATTAATGTGTGTGAATGCGCTACTTATATATCTACACCACTCACAGTTTCATATTCCTTTTTCAAATATTATGTCATAAAAATTTTTTTTTTTGTATCATGCAACAATATCCCCTAACTTTTCCAATAGCAATCCCATGTGTACAAATTTAAAGAAAAAATACAAAAAAACAAAAGAATCAAAAAATATATAAACCAAACCATAAATCAAATTATCTGACATGTGCACATTACATCACAAAGTCCCAGAATTCAAAAATCTTCTATCAATTGTTGTGATAGTATTCTTAACGTGCTCCTGTGTATCTTCTATTTTCACATGTGACTTAGTGACACACCACCACCATGTAGATTGGCCACTCACCAGATGCTTCCTAAATGGTGCGCCTTTGGTTCATTCATGGGATAACCACTCCACCTTACTATCACTCCTCACTGGCTATGCTTTAATTTTCCTCATGTAAAGTATATGGACAAATGATCATTGCACAGTGCGTTTAAAACTTTTATTAAATAAAATCCAAAGAAAGTGTACACTCACATTTAAAAGTGCCCTCGAGCCAGCACTAAGCTATTCCAGCAGTTAAGGACGGGTGTTGAACGATCGCGTTAAATGGAGCGCAAGCCGAGCGTGGAGGTCACACAATCACACACAGGCGGACCACGCGATCGTTCAACAACCGTTGGACACTCCTCAGGTCCTCAAGATAATAGTATCTAACATCCATGTATATGATCTAATTCAAAATTTAACAGTTGTAATTATTACTTAAAATAGTGCAATATGATAATTTTGAACTTAAGTTGTGTTTCTAGGCCATTTACAATGTACCTGACCTCAGAATTCTCATTCGTTTGGTATGCACACGAGGCACAGATCCAATTATTACCGCACACCTTTCCATAAAATTAACTACACAATATCTTTGCTGATTGTGGATACATACCTGTTATTAATACCTCTACATTAGTAGTTATTGGTCCAATTGTTAATATTTTTCATGTTGCACACTGTAGTGTTCTTAGTAAAATTACGCAAGCTTAGTTGCATAAGATATACATATGCTTTCAGACAAGTTCTTTTTGTTCTTTTTTTTGCACTATTATTAATATAGCACCTATTAGTGGTGGCCGTTTGCCCACATGTCAACATGAATCACCCCCTCTCAGTCGTTACTCACTCTCCAGTATTTAGGAGACATTACAAGTCTTTTAGATGTATTGATTTACATCTTCTCTATCAACTTTCTACATTACATTTTTTTACTTTTTTCATTACCAATATTTTGACTCAAAAAGCGTTCAGACTGAGTTTGAGACACTGTGGTCTCATATGGGTTCTCAGTCGGTTGGAGACTCATGTCTTTCCCAACCCCATGTTCTATTCCTATAGTAGATTTAGGGTACAATTCACATGGTTTAACAGAAATTTTGTTAATTCTAGATGTAAGAAAATTGACGGTACAATGCTTAAATTCTTTATTTGCCTCAATAGTATTAAGCGAAACGCTTTATCCATTAACTTCCTGTGCACCTGTTTATCCACAGAAATAATAATTCAAGGTTGTATTTATAATACAAATTATACATTTTTTTTACAATACACATTATCACTTTCTGTTAGATTCCCAAAAATAAACATACCACCATGACCATTGTAACTATTTCACACAATGTACAAGGATTTAATTTCCTAAATAAAAGAAAAAAAGCCTTTTTGCAATATACCGTATATACTCGAGTATAAGTCGATCCGAGTATAAGTCGAGGCCCTAATTTACCACAAAAAAATGGGAAAAACTTATTGACCCGAGTATAAGACGAGGGTGAGAAATGCACAGCTACTGTAAGTGGAAAAGAGGGTCAACAATGCCCATTTGCAGCCTCACTGTGCCCATTTGCATCCCTCACTGTGCCCATTTGCAGCCATAGGTCCCCCGAACTTCAAACTTGGTAGTTAAGGGTTCCTAGATGCCCCCTAGCTGCAGCCAAAATTTGGGGTCTCTGAACCCAAAGGGTCCCAAAATGACATTGCTGCAGATGGACACAGTTGACCGACTTTGGGGCCCTGTATCTTGGGGTCACTTAGTGCTAAGAATCCAAAATTTGGTGTGCAAACCCAGTGGAGCACAATAAAATATCCAAAGCAAGGGTTTCTAGCACCAAGTGGCCCCGAGATACAGGGCCCCAAAAATCGGTTCAGAAAATGTCAAGCACTTTTCTGCAGCAGAGAATGACATTTTCCGAACCGATTTTGGGGCCCCGTATCTCGGAGCCACTTAGTGCTAGGAACTCCATCTTTGGATATGTTGTGGTACCAGTTCCACTGGGTTCGCACACTAAATTTGGGGTTCCTAGCACCAAGTGGTGCTAGAATAAGGGGCACCAGTGTCTGAGATACGGAGCCCCAAGGTCAGTTCGGAAAATGAAATTTTTTGCTGCAGAAAAGTGCTTGACTCGAGTATAAGTCGAGGGGGGCACTTTCAGCACAAAAAAATGTGCTGAAAAACACGACTTATACTCGAGTATATACGGGTAAGAAATTAAATGCAAAAATAATCCTTTTGCAGGAAACTCACTTTATGAAGGACAATCATCAAAATTTCTTTCATAAAGCCTACAATCAATCCTTCTACACCTCAGCATCCTCCAAAACTAAAGGGGTAGCCATCTTTATTCACCAATCTTTACCACTTGAGGTTCAGCAGGTTTACAAAGATCAAGACAGCAGGTTTATTATAATTAAAGGTATCTTGTCTGGTAGAGAACTAACAATAGCTAAAGTTTATGCACCAAACGATACACAAACCACATTCTTTACACATTTTTTTAACACCCTGCAACGTTATCGTTCACCACATATTATATTAGGTGGAGATTTTAATTCAGTTGCTCAACCAAATTTAGATTGTAGTAGACACAATAAAAAATTCAAAAACATTCTCTAAAACAACCTCTAAACACATAAACGACTTACAACTCATAGATTCATGGAGAGCATTAAACGTGGGTGCACATGAATATACTTTTTATTCACACCCACATGATTCCTATTCACGTTTAGACTATATTTTATGTACTCCCATAATCCTATCCAAAGCTTGTGAAGCACTTATTCATCCATGTACTTGGTCAGACCATCAGATAACTACGCTCAACACACAATTTATAGGTCTTTCATCAACACCTTACTCATGGAGACTCAACAAATCTTTATTAACAGAACCTACCCACCAACAAGAAATAACCTCAGCTATTAAAGATTATTTTTACATTAAACAATACACCAGGCATATCACCTACTACTTTGTGGCTTGCTCACAAAGCGTCTTGAGAGGTTGTCTTATTAAAATGGCAGCTCAAGCCAATAAGGAAAAATAGGCAAAAATTCACTCCCTTACACTGGATCTCCAAAAACTATATAGAGAACATTCAAACACACATGACACAGATGTCTATAACATGATATCTCTAAAACGTAATGAACTGGATTCTATACTTACGTTTAAAGCAGAGAAGGCCCTCCGCTAGTCAAAAGCCAAATTTTTCCTCTCAAGTAACTCCTATTCAACAATGTTTGCCCGCAAAATTAAATAATTCTATTAAACCCACCCACGTTTACAAGCTTAAAAATAACACCAATCAATTAGTCACTCATCCGCAAGACATTTTATCAATCTTTTCAAAATTTTATTCAGAGCTTTAATCCAAACCTTCTTCACCAATCCCTTCCTCAACAATATCATGGCTAGATAATATTCCAGTCCCTTCACAGACAGACCTTTTGAATGCTCCCTGCACAGACGAAGAAATCCTCCAAATCATTCAATCCCTTAAAAGAGGTTCTGCTCCTGGCCCAGATGGATTTTCTTCTTTTTATTATAAACAATTCCATCATCTCCTAATCCCTCATCTCACCAAATTATTTAATAAAATTCTAAAAGGGGACCATTTCCCAGAAAAAATGCTTTTAACTAACATGTCATTAATCCCAAAACCAAATAAAGATCACACATTGCCCCAAAACTACAGACTTATTTCTGTTATTAATAACGACCTTAAGATTTTTAGCAGACTATTAGCAAATAGATTAGCAACAATAATCCCTTCCCTGATATCCCCATACCAATCATGTTTTATCCCAGGCAGGCAAATTACAGACAACATTAGACTAGTTACAATTATAATTCAGGATGCCAATATTAAATCACGTCCTGTACGCCTTTTAAGCCTAGATATTAATAAAGCATTCAATAGTGTAACTTGGAAATACCTAGATTTAGTATTACAAAAATATGGATTTAATGGAGCATTCATACACGCTTTTCATGCACTTTACCACAATCCGGCAACTAGAATAAAATTACCTGGTTGTAATTCAGACTTCTTTAAGATAGGCAAAGGAACCAGACAGGGCTGCCCCCTTTCACCAGTTTTATTCGCTCTTGCAATAGAACCGTTAGCTACTGCTATTTTACATAACCCAGATATTAAAGGTTACACAGCCAACAATCACACATATAAACTCAGTATGTATGCAGATAATATGATTCTGTTTTTATTACAACCTAACATAACATTACCAAACCTACTACAAACATTAAAAATCTTCTCTTCCCTTTCTGGTTTATCGGTAAATGTTTCAAAATCAATAGGTATGCCAATAAATATTTCAACCTCACAACCAGACAAGGTTCGATCTTCATTTAACTTCACATATACAACAGAGTCTCTCCCATACCTAGGTGTACATCTCACCCCAGATATTAAAAATCTAGCTAGCAAAAACTTTCTCCCCATGTTTCAAAAATTAGGATCAACAATGAAACTATGGAAATCCTTTAATATTTCATTTTTAGGTAGGATAACAGCTATAAAAATGTCTCTCTTACCTAAATTACTTTATTTATTTCGCGCACTTCCAACCAGACTTAATAAAATGTTGATTTCCAAATTCCAATCGGATGTTAATAAATTTATATGGTCAAATTCTCATCCAAGGATCGCCAAAACAGTATTATACAAATCACAGAAAGATGGTGGCTTTGGTCTACTGGGTTTTTGGCTATACTATCTTGCAGCTAGATGGTCCCAATTAGCTCAATGGCACATACAGAATTCCAAAATCCCCTTGGTTAAGTTTGAAAATGACTCAATTCTCCCTTATTCTATAGCTGGATTACTTTGGGGTCACAAAATCCCAATCCACAAATTAGCTTATCTTAATCTTGTTGTTGCCAATTCTTACCAACTCTGGAAATTACATAATCAAAAATTTAATAAGGCGTCAACCACACCCCCACTCGCTTCCTTTATAGGGGACCCCAAATTCTTATCACTACACCAAGACTCAGATCATTTCACATGGTGGGTTGAAAATAATTTAACCACCCTCAAGACCCTTATTGTAGACTCTACTTTCACTTTCTTTGCAACATTAAAAGAAAAATATAAGACTCCCAATAGCGAATTCAGAAGATACCTTCAAATCAGACACTATTTTCAGATTTCATCCAATTTATCACACACATTTTTTGAAAAAAATTCTATGAATTCTCCAAGAGTCGCTGGCTTAATCTCAGAAATATACTCAAATCTGATAGGCATCAATAGTCCAGATAAACACCCCTATATGCTTAAATGGAAACAAGAATGCGACATCACCCTTGCCACCGAAAATTGGTCTGATTGCATCTCCAATCTTCTCAAATGCACGAGATCAATCACAATTAGAGAGACAGCAATTAAGCTCTTCACACGGTGGTATCATATTCCATCTAAACTTCATGCCATTTTTCCATCAGTTCCTCATATATGCTTTAGAGGATGCATCGCCACAGGTTCATTCTCCCATATTTTCTGGTATTGTGATAAAGTCTCCTAGATATGGAAACTTCTCATAGGTTTTGCATCCATTATATCCAAGAATAATGTTAATCTCACTCTTTCCAATTGTCTTCTATTCACACCTATCTAAATATTCTTTATATGAGATTGGTCCATACAATATGCGTTGCCATTAGGGATGAGCTTCGTGTTCGAGTCGAACCCATGTTCGACTCGAACATCGGCTGTTCGACCGTCCGTCGAATTGCGAACGATATGGGCCGTTCGCGCCAAATTCGTGTGGCGCGTCACGGCCCATAATTCACTGCGGCATCGCAGTGCATTGCTGGCTGATGATTGGCCAAGCATGCACTATGACCCGCATGCTTGGCCAATCACAGCGCCGTCAGTAGAGAGAGCTGTAATTGGCCAAAGCCAGGGTGGCTTTGGCCAATTATGGCTCAGGGGATTTAGTACACACCCCACACTATATAAGGCCGCCTGCACGGCGGCCCTGTGTAGTGTGTGTTCCGGTGTGCTGAGCGATAGAGAGAGAGAGAGACAGTGTCATTTGATTTGAGTTAGATAGATTAGGCAGAACAGTCAGTCAGTTAGCTGCACTTACAGTGTATTGTGTATATATATGCATCCCAGGTGTTGCATATATATATATACACTGTATTCAGTTTAGCTAGATCCGTTCCTGTTATCTTCTATCTAGACTATTTACATTCAGTGCAGTGTGTCCTGCTCACAGTGTTCAGCTAGATCCGTTCCTGCTATTTACATTCAGTACAGTGCTTCCTGCTCACAGTGTTCAGCTAGATCCGTTCCTGCTATTTACATTCAGTGCAGTGCGTGCTGCTCACAGTGTTCAGCTAGATCCGTTCCTGCTATTTACATTCAGTGCAGTGCGTGCTGCTCACAGTGTTCAGCTAGATCCGTTCCTGCTATTTACATTCAGTGCAGTGCGTCCTGCTCACAGTGTTCAGCTAGATCCGTTCCTGCTATTTACATTCAGTGCAGTGCGTGCTGCTCACAGTGTTCAGCTAGATCCGTTCCTGCTATTTACATTCAGTGCAGTGCGTGCTGCTCACAGTGTTTAGCTACATCCGTTCCTGCTGTTTACATTCAGTGCAGTGCGTCCTGCTCACAGTGTTCAGCTAGATCCGTTCCTGCTATTTACATTCAGTGCAGTGCGTCCTGCTCACAGTGTTCAGCTAGATCCGTTCCTGCTATTTACATTCAGTGCAGTGCGTCCTGCTCACAGTGTTCAGCTAGATCCGTTCCTGCTATATACATTTAGTGCAGTACGTCCTGCTCACAGTGTTCAGCTAGATCCGTTCCTGTTATCTTCCTACTGACAGGCAGGCTTGTCTGGTTACAGTATATAAAGCTACCTGAAGAAAATTACAGGTGTTCTTTTTGATCCTATTAGTACCACGGTCAGGCAGCTAGACTATTTACATTTAGTACAGTGTGTCCTGCTCACAGTGTTCAGCTAGATCCGTTCCTGTTATTTACATTCAGTGCAGTGCGTCCTGCTCACAGTGTTCAGCTAGATCCGTTCCTGCTATTTACATTCAGTGCAGTGCGTCCTGCTCACAGTGTTCAGCTAGATCCGTTCCTGCTATTTACATTCAGTGCAGTGCGTCCTGCTCACAGTGTTCAGCTAGATCCGTTCCTGCTATTTACATTCAGTGCAGTGCGTCCTGCTCACAGTGTTTAGCTAGATCCGTTCCTGCTATTTACATTCAGTGCAGTGCGTCCTGCTCACAGTGTTCAGCTAGATCCGTTCCTGCTATTTACATTCAGTGCAGTGCGTCCTGCTCACAGTGTTCAGCTAGATCCGTTCCTGCTATATACATTTAGTGCAGTACGTCCTGCTCACAGTGTTCAGCTAGATCCGTTCCTGTTATCTTCCTACTGACAGGCAGGCTTGTCTGGTTACAGTATATAAAGCTACCTGAAGAAAATTACAGGTGTTCTTTTTGATCCTATTAGTACCACGGTCAGGCAGCTAGACTATTTACATTTAGTACAGTGTGTCCTGCTCACAGTGTTCAGCTAGATCAGTTCCTGTTATTTACATTCAGTGCAGTGCGTCCTGCTCACAGTGTTCAGCTAGATCCGTTCCTGCTATTTACATTCAGTGCAGTGCGTCCTGCTCACAGTGTTTAGCTAGATCCGTTCCTGCTATTTACATTCAGTGCAGTGCGTCCTGCTCACAGTGTTCAGCTAGATCCGTTCCTGCTATTTACATTCAGTGCAGTGCGTCCTGCTCACAGTGTTCAGCTAGATCCGTTCCTGCTATATACATTTAGTGCAGTACGTCCTGCTCACAGTGTTCAGCTAGATCCGTTCCTGTTATCTTCCTACTGACAGGCAGGCTTGTCTGGTTACAGTATATAAAGCTACCTGAAGAAAATTACAGGTGTTCTTTTTGATCCTATTAGTACCACGGTCAGGCAGCTAGACTATTTACATTTAGTACAGTGTGTCCTGCTCACAGTGTTCAGCTAGATCCGTTCCTGCTATTTACATTCAGTGCAGTGCGTCCTGCTCACAGTGTTTAGCTAGATCCGTTCCTGCTATTTACATTCAGTGCAGTGCGTCCTGCTCACAGTGTTCAGCTAGATCCGTTCCTGTTATCTTCCTACTGACAGGCAGGCTTGTCTGGTTACAGTATATAAAGCTACCTGAAGAAAATTACAGGTGTTCTATCCCAGCTTAGTGCAGCTACAGGCCATTAGTATGTCTGGAAGGCCAAGAAGGAGAGGCAGACAGTCACAAGCCAATAAGAGAGGGCAAGCAGGCTCTGTGTCTAGTGCTGGTCGTGGAGACGGTGCATCCTCATCAGCACGTGGCCATGGGACACGCTTGGCCTTTTTTTCGGCAGCTGGCCGTGTTGAGCCGCAACATGCGGAAGACTTGGTCGAGTGGATGACCAAGCCGTCCTCATCCTCCTCATCCTCTCTCACCCATGCCCAGGGTGCTTTGTCTGGCAAAGCAGCGGCCTCTTCCCTCAGCTCAATGTCATCAGTGACTCCTTCCCTAGCCCCACCATGTCCTCCTGAGGATTCCCTCGAACTGTTTGACCACAGTGTTGGGTACATGCTCCAGGAGGATGCCCAGCGTTTGGAAGGCTCTGATGATGATACTGAGCTCAATGAAGGCAGTAACATGAGCACGGACAGAGGGGGTGCCCAAGAAGGACAGCAATCTGGCAGTCATGCTCCCCCTGCTGCAGCATACTGCCAGGTTTGCTCCAGTGATGAGGAGGGAGGGGATGATGAGGTCACTGACTCAACGTGGGTGCCTGATAGGAGAGAGGAGGAGGAGGAGGAGGAGGAGGAGGAGGTGGCACATCACCAACTAGGCAGGATGCCCTCCAGGGGCCAGCCTAAGGGCAGCACATTGACTGCATCACACCCCAAAGCTCCACATGTGCAGGGCGCTGCAGTCTCTGCGCGTTATTCAAAAAGTTCTTTGGTGTGGGCCTTTTTTGAGACGAGTGCATCAGATCGCACCGCTGCTATTTGCAATATATGTCTCAAGCGTATCTCGCGTGGCCAAAACATCTCCCGCTTGGGTACCACATGCTTGACCAGACATATGTTGACCTGCCATGCAGTTCGTTGGCAAGCGTATCTAAAAGACCCACACCAAAGAACAAAGACGATCTCTCCTTGCTCCTCATCAGCTGAGATTTCCAACCCCACTAGACCTTCAGTCCTCTCTGCGACCTGCAGTGAGAGGAATGAAGGTGTAGAATTAGGTGTGTCACAGCCAAGTACTTATGGGCAATCTGCTTTGGGTACACCGACGTCAGATTGTACCAGGCAAATTTCCCTGCCCCAGCTGCTGCACCGCCGAAAGAAGTTTGCTCCCAGCCATCCACATGCCCAGCGGTTGAATGCTAGCTTGGCAAAATTGCTAGCACTTCAACTGCTGCCTTTTCAGTTGGTAGACTCTGCCCCCTTCCGTGAGTTTGTGGAATGTGCGGTTCCTCAGTGGCAGGTACCCAAACGCCACTTTTTCTCACGGAAGGCGATTCCGGCTCTCTACCGGCATGTGGAAGGCAATGTCCATGCCTCGCTGGACAGGGCGGTCAGCGGTAAGGTGCATATTACCGCTGACTCATGGTCCAGCAGGCATGGACAGGGACGTTACTTAAGTTTCACGGCGCATTGGGTGACTCTGCTGGCAGCTGGGAAGGATGCAGGACAAGGTGCAGTAGTGTTGGAGGTTGTTCCGCCACCACGCCTCCAAAATGCTGATTGTGACACACCTCTCTCCTCCACCCCCTCCTCTTCTTCTTCCTCCATGGCCTCTTCCTCGGAACCAGCGGTGCTCCGTAGGCGTTCAAGGGGCTACGCAAGTACGCAGGCCAAAAGATGCCATGCGGTGCTTGAGCTGGTGTGCTTGGGGGACAGGAGCCACACCGGGGCAGAGGTTCTGTCAGCTCTGCAGGGGCAGGTTCAGAGGTGGTTGACGCCACGCCAACTTAAGGCAGGAATGGTGGTTTGCGACAATGGCACCAACCTCCTCTCTGCCCTCCGACAGGGACAACTGACCCATGTGCCCTGTTTGGCTCACGTCCTTAACTTGGTGGTGCAGCGGTTCTTGGGCAGGTACCCGGGCTTACAGGATGTCCTGAGGCAGGCCAGGAAAGTCTCTGTGCATTTCCGCCGGTCATATAATGCCAGTGCTCGGCTGACGGACCTCCAAAAGGAGTTTAACCTGCCCAAGAACCGCCTAATCTGTGACATGCCCACCAGGTGGAACTCGACGTTGGCCATGCTGCAGCGGCTGCACACGCAGCAGAGGGCCATCAATGAGTACCTGTGCGACTATGGCACCAGGACAGGGTCAGGGGACCTTGGTTTTTTTTCCCCACGCCAGTGGGCCATGATCAGGGATGCATGCACTGTCCTGTCACCATTCGAGGAGGCCACGAGGATGGTGAGCACTGACAGTGCATGCATCAGTGACACTGTCCCCCTTGTCCACCTGTTGGAGCACACGCTGCGTGGGATAATGGACAGGGCACTTGAGGCAGAACAGAGGCAGGAAGAGGAGGACTTCCTTAGCTCTCAAGGCCCCCTTTATCCAGACAGTGTTCCTGCGTGCCCGCCGATCACACAGGAAGAGGACGAGGAGGAGGAGGAGGAGGAGGAGGAGGAAGATTGTGTCAGTATGGAGGTGGAGCCTGGCACTCAGCATCAGCAGTCTTTAAGGGATCAGTCCCAAGGAACACATGGACTTGTACGTGGCTGGGAGGAGGTGGCTGCGGACGTTGTTGTCCTTAGTGACCCAGAGGACTCCGGACCGAATGCCTCAGCAAACCTACGCTGCATGGCCTCCCTGATCCTGCAAAGCCTGCGTAAGGATCCTCGTATTCGTGGTATCAAGGAGAAGGACCAATACTGGCTGGCAACCCTCCTTGATCCACGTTACAAGGGTAAGGTTGCGGACCTTATCTTGCCATCGCAGAGGGAGCAGAGGATGAAACATCTTCGGGAGGCCTTGCAGAAAGGTCTGTGCAACGCGTTCCCAGAGACTGGGAGGTTACAAACTCCTGTTTCTGGACAACGTGTTGCTGAGGCTTCGGTCAGTCAAAGAAGGAGCGGTGGAGAAGGTGGCCGTCTGACCGATGCGTTCAGACAATTTTTTGGTCCGCAGCCCCAAGGTATGATCGGTTCCAGCAACCATCGCCAGCGTCTGTTTTACATGGTGCAGGAATACCTAGGGGCAAGATCAGACTTGGACACCTTTCCCACCGAAAATCCTCTGGGTTACTGGGTCTTGAGGATGGATCACTGGCCAGAGCTTGCACAGTATGCAATTGAGCTACTGGCCTGTCCTGCATCCAGCGTTCTTTCGGAACGCACATTCAGTGCTGCTGGAGGCGTGGTAACCGATCACAGGGTGCGTCTGTCCACCGACTCGGTCGATCGGCTGACCTTCATAAAAATGAATCAGTCTTGGATCACCACCAGCTACCAAGCACCTGATGCAGATGTAACCGAATAATTTTTTTTGAAATCTCAGATCCCTTCAAAGACTGCCTATGCTGATGCTGAGTGACTATCCCTGAGTAATTATCCTCTTCCTCCTCAATCATCACGCTGATAGCTTGTAAGAACATTTTTGGTTCTGGGCGCCACCACCAGTGCCTAAGGCACAATTTTTCAGCCCCTGTTTAACAGGGGCGTGTAATTACAATTTTTGATGTAATACTTTGCAGCAGGGCTCGTTCCTGCATTCCAACTAGAGTGTCTGTGAGGGGTTGCAGTGTTGTGGCACCAGCACCAGTGCCTAAGACCCAATTTTTCAGCCCCTGTCTAACAGGGGCGTGTAATTACAATTTTTGATGCAATACTTTGCAGCAGGGCTTGTTCCTGCATTCCAACTAGAGTGTCTGTGAGGGGTTGCAGTGTTGTGGCACCAGCACCAGTGCCTAAGACCCAATTTTTCTGCCCCTGTCTAACAGGGGCGTGTAATTACAATTTTTGATGCAATACTTTGCAGCAGGGCTTGTTCCTGCATTCCAACTAGAGTGTCTGTGAGGGGTTGCAGTGTTGTGGCACCAGCACCAGTGCCTAAGACCCAATTTTTCTGCCCCTGTCTAACAGGGGCGTGTAATTACAATTTTTGATGCAATACTTTGCAGCAGGGCTTGTTCCTGCGTTTCAACTAGAGTGTCTGTGAGGGGTTGCAGTGTTGTGGCACCAGCACCAGTGCCTAAGACCCAATTTTTCAGCCCCTGTCTAACAGGGGCGTGTAATTACAATTTTTGATGCAATACTTTGCAGCAGGGCTTGTTCCTGCGTTTCAACTAGAGTGTCTGTGAGGGGTTGCAGTGTTGTGGCACCAGCACCAGTGCCTAAGACCCAATTTTTCTGCCCCTGTCTAACAGGGGCGTGTAATTACAATTTTTGATGCAATACTTTGCAGCAGGGCTCGTTCCTGCGTTCCAACTAGAGTGTCTGTGAGGGGTTGCAGT
This sequence comes from Lithobates clamitans, assembly GCA_037952925.1. Classification (NCBI taxonomy): domain Eukaryota; kingdom Metazoa; phylum Chordata; class Amphibia; order Anura; family Ranidae; genus Lithobates; species Lithobates clamitans. Next base: position 2,050,624 of record JBBGZY010000062.1, on the reverse strand, counting down.
GTTGTGGCACCAGCACCAGTGCCTAAGGCCTAATTTTTCAGCTCCTGTTCAACAGGGGCATGTAATTACAATTCTTGATCTAATATTTCACAGCAGGGCCCTGTGAGGGCTTACAGTGTTTTGGCCACAGCAACACCTAAGGCCCAAATTTCTGCTGAGTATATAGGGTAGGACCCTACTTTCAAACATCTAACTTACAAACGACTCCTACTTGCAAACGGAAGGAGACAACAGGAAGTGAGATGAAATCTACCCCTAAGGAAGGGAAATTCTCTCCTGTAAGAGTTAATATGGGAAAACAATTTTTCCTTTCCACTGATGCTTTCCAATCCTTGTTCCACAAAAAAACCCAAATTTTCAAAAAACATTTTTCATTGGGACAAAAAAGTGAGGTGAAATCTTCTGAAGAGGAGGAAAGACGCAAAACAAATGTCACAGGGGTGATAACCCTTCCCTATGTTTTCCAAAAAGCTTAGAAAAGATTTTTTGGCTGGAGCTAAACACATTAAAAATGTTCAAAATTACAAACAGATTCTACTTAACAACAAACCTACAGTCCCTGTCTTGTTTGCACCGCCTGTATACTGCTGTTCAGAGTATATAGGGACCTTTCCTTATTTTAATTTGGGTGCGGGGTTCCCCTTAATATCCATACAAGACCCAAAGGGCCTGGTAATGGACTGGGGGGTACCCATGCCGTTTGTCTCACTGATTTTCATCCATATTGCCATGACCCGACATGACATTAAACCCGCAAGCAGTTTTAAATGAGATTTTTTCCTTTAAAAATGACATTTGGTGCAGGGACTGTTCTAAACATGGGAAACACGCGTCACTTTACAGGCATACTATAGACACCCCCCAGGTACGATATTTAAAGGAATATTTCACTTTTTTTTTTTTACTTTAAGCATCATTAAAATCACTGCTCCCGAAAAAACGGCCGTTTTTAAAAGTTTTTTTTGCATTGATACATGTCCCCTGGGGTAGGACCCGGGTCCCCAAACCCTTTTTAGGACAATACCATGCAAATTAGCCTTTAAAATGAGCACTTTTGATTTCGAACGTTCGAGTCCCATAGACGTCAATGGGGTTCTAACGTTCGTGCGAACTTGCGGTCCGTTCGCGGGTTCTGGTGCGAACCGAACCGGGGGGTGTTCGGCTCATCCCTAGTTGCCATACACTGGCTCATTGCATACCACTGGAAATATCCTACACTACCCTTATCCCAACTTGTTTTATCCCAACTTAAAACAAGAATCAACAATATCCTCCCTATGGAAAAAATATTTCACACTCTAAATAACTCAAAACACATATTTGATAAAAAATGGAATCCTTGGTTCATTCATGCAAATCGTTTTATAAACTTAGAATAATTACATATCTACCTCTACCTTTCTAAAAGAAATACTTATATTGTATATGCCAAAATTGTACAACAGCTGTATATCAATTTGTAATTTTTGTACTGATGATTATTTTTTGATGTACTTCTCTTGATAATCAACATTTTGTACTGTACCATTTTTTTCTGTTTTATACTCAATAAAAAAGTTTGTAAACAAAAAAAAAAGAACTAGTAAGCTGCAATCTATTACATTTTTACAGGAGTATAGAGATGCTTTAAAAAGTCAAAGGGAATACAGCAGATAGATCTGCATGCTATTTGTCGATTCTGCTAAATCGGTCTTAACTGCATTCTAATAGGCAACCATGGTAATTTCTAGATCACCACCCACTGCCATTCAAAATGATTCTTCCAGAAAAGCTGCAACCATTGCTATATCCCACCCTCTACTGCATCAGGAAATCAGTTTAGTCATAAATATCAATTATAGCATGCAGGGCCGCTGATAATGGGTAAATACGGTCCTCCTGTAGGGGGCCTGGTGCCATGAATTTGACAGAGGGGCCCAGCAGCTTTAGGTTTCATTACATAGGCAGGCAGACAAGGCAGTTTATATATGCTTCCCCTGCAGCTCCCAGGTAATTCAATAGATTTATTACATTTCCTTGGGCCCCATTAGTTTATCAGAGAGGCCTAGAAGGCTGAAGCAGAGAAGGAATTTTTTTTTAGGTGCATAGGTGGATTAACAAAAGCTGCAATTGCCGATAATAAAATGAAAGTCCCGGCCAGCAGGCTCAGTCACAGGCGGAGTGATATCACTACTGTGAGGAGAGGGAAAGCAGTATCTCCAAGCACAATGCTTTCATGAGGTAGGAGAGGGCACCCTGTGGCATCCACGATCAAAGACTGGCAGAACTATGAGACAGTGCGGGTGAAGTGGGCAGAGCAGTCCAGGAGAAGGCTGGGCTGTCCTGGGGAGGAGGGGAGGGTCAGGCTCAGTGGAGCAGGAGATCGGCTTCTTCATTACCTGCATAATAATCGGGCTCAGGTTGAGGTAGGCATCTTACTCTCCACATTCTGCACTTTCCATTGGGGATCTGTGTGGCTCAGGCTGGCATTGCTCTGCACCAGGATAATGTGGCCTGTTTAGAATTGCTGAACTCCATAATAATGTGTAGACATGTGCACACTGAAATATTTCGTTTCAGAATTTTTCGTTTTCGTCCGAAAAATAAATTTATTTAGTTACTCCCGAAAAATTGTTTTTATTTATTTCGTTTTTCGTTAAAAATTGCATTCGTGGGGCATGGCCTGACATCGTACCAAGATGGACGTGTAGCTCTGGAGCTCCTGTTCATGAGGCCCAGAAACTTCAGCATCTGGCTAACACACGAACCCATCGCCACTACAAAATGGAGAGCACATCCAGGAGTGTACCGGCGACAAGACCCAGCTCCGCTCCGGAGCCAGACACACAGCTAAGCCACCAAATACCCGAGATATTCCGGACAAGGCCTAGAGGCGGGACGCAGCCATCGCAAGACGCCTTCCCCCGTGAGTCACGCTCGCACAGCAGAAGCCCGCGGCGCGGTAGTGAGAGCTCAGAGAACCGAACATCTCCTGCACTGAGCCTCGATGATCTCCGCAGTGTCGCATTAGACATAAAGAACACTCTCTCTGCCGTTATCCCGGACTTAAGAGCCGACATCCAAGCTATAGCCCTAAGGGTGGAAGAAGTGGAAACTACACAAGCCCGCCATGACACTTCCCTCTGCCAAGTACAACAACTAACCGAGTCACACGCCATACACCTGAGAGAAATCAACCGACACATGGAAGACCTCGATAACAGAGGGAGACGCCGCAACCTCAGGGTAAGAGGGATCCCTGAATCCATAGAGCCCAACCACCTCTCACAGGCAGTCACCAATATCTTCAATGACCTACTAGAAAGACCCCCTGACACACCGATCGCCTTTGAACGAATACATAGAGCACTTCGCCCGAGAGGGAAAGACACAGACCCTCCCAGGGACGCAATATGCTGCCTGACAGATTTCCCATTAAAGGAGGAAATTCTATATAAAGCAAGAAGCAGAAACCAATTATCCTTTAGGGGCTCTAATATTAAAATCTTCCAGGATCTGTCCAACATAACCCTACAGCGCAGAAGAGAACTGAGGCCCCTTCTTGACACACTACGGGCGAGATCTATCGTATACCACTGGAAGTTTTCATTCTGCCTGTCAGTAACACACCAGGGACGTACAGCAAACCTCAGAGTCCCTGAAGACCTAGAACACTTCTGCTCTATTCTAGATCTTCCACTTGTAGATCTACCTGATTGGTGCAGCGACTTCAGACTCCCTTCAATCAACAGAGCAACAACTATGGACGGAATAGACGAAGCAGGAGGCTTCAGCATAAGACGCTGCCGCCGCCATGCACAGCAACCGGCTCCACTACACCCACCTATGGCAACTGCAGAAGGCCCCAGAAACGGAAGCTCGACAGCCTCTCCGGCTCACCGCAGAACAAGAATGCTCTGATCAGGTACATTTCTCTTACCTCAACTCCTTCATGACACCTATTATTCTTTAGTTCAGTTCACCCCTTTATGCCTGACTGTGATGAGAAGCACTACTATGATACTCATATTTACCCACATGCTTTGCAACCACTATGCTTAAGCAACGAAGCCCCCATCGCCTGCTCCACATGAAGTAAACTTACCCTTAACTCAATAACTACAAAATCAAGACACACGGTGCCTGCCCCGCTCCCACTCGGAGAGGGAATACTGACTCGGACAGTAACAACTTTACTAGACTCACATACAAATACAATTATAGTGAAATCCAAAGCCCAACTTCAATTTAGATTTGAAGACTCTTCCCGGAAGCGCACTAAAGACTCCTGATACAACCTCCAAATGCTCTGCCACCCACCTGTATCCACAAATGAGGAAGATCACCAGCGAACTCAAACCACAGAGCTGAAACAGGCCGCAGCCTGATAAGCTTCCCTCATCCACCACCTGAGACGCCAACGGAACATCCAGCGGAAACTGAAGCAAACTCTATCTTACCACATGAGCATCCTTCTCCTCTTATGCTACACCACATGCCATGTCCCAGATGTTCCAAGCAGAAAATGACAACGGCAAGACCGCTCCACACTAGAGAATCCCCCAGCTTTCAACCCCAGGACCCTCACCTGACCAGCCGGGACTCGAACACATTCCTCACCAAACCCCCATACACTTATGTGGACTTAGAACTCAATACTCGCCAACAAAAGTGGACATACGGACCAACCTTTGGGAATGAGCAATACCCCCCTCACCATTCTCTTTGTTTGCCAAATCAGGCATTCCACTATCATACAACGGCTTTCTGGGACAACCAACATCACCTGAGAACATGCAGTCAAGTATACTCTTACTCTTACCTTCCTTTCAACTAAACCACCCTCCCTACACACTTAACTCAACCCACCTCCCCTATTACTCTTGTAATGTCTCTCTTCTACCGCCCTTACTAACCTACCTCCGTTACCCCTCTCCTTCTCTTTCATTCATTTCTCTCTTTGAGTGTGAGTGGTACTAAACTGTTTCATATTACAAGTAGTTCGAGTAACAGAATTGTATGTTTATCTTGCAGAGCACGGACTGAGAGGTCCCACTAAAGAACCTCATGCCCACCCTTATCTTATTTCGGATAGTCCGAGATGGGGGTGTCCAGGTGAAATTCTCACATTCCTCGCAAAACATATGATAGGAAAAATCAAGGGTCATATATATTATACCCAAAATGATATCTCACCTATAAGATCCCCCTCTCCTCCTCGTCTTGATCAACCCGTGAGACTTGGCTTGTCGATCTGATGGCTGGACGCCTCCATCTCGGACCCCGAAACCCCACTTTTACTCACAGCAGGTATTACAGTTATTGTTTTCCATGTTTGTTGTTCTTATTTGGTTCTCTTCTTATTAAGTGTCATGTAAAGGAAAAGGCTATTAGATGTTCCACACTACGTTTCTAAAAAAGGTACTAAACAAACCTGACACACCAAGGGTACTCTTTACATTACCCACCTGATTAAACCCTTCACTGGGAATCGTTCTTACTCCAACTACAAACGAGATTCCCTCCAAACATATCTCAGCCGTAGTACTCTATCGTCATTATATCCAAGGCATGTCTTCTATCCAGACAACAGTATCTCTAGAATATACCTCACACCACTCCACCACCCAATACTGACAACACACACTCACCCCATCACTAACACTACTTACTAATGTAGTGGATCGGTTTCAGAAGAGGATGAGGACATATCCCTCACCCCATAAACCAGAGACACCACTTACAACATGCCGGACGCATAAATCCTTGGCCTCATAGGAACACAGAGTGCACACCTCTTGTACTACCTTATCTACCACCCCCACACAACAGACTCTGGCAGTTATCGTTGACCATCCCGATCGCCCACCCCCCAACATAGAGAGTTGACAGGTTCAACTTTCTAACCGGTATTATCCCCTGATCTTCACCCCCTTTACCCACTCCTCTTTTCCTATCCAAACTTCCCTCAACCCACACCCCCTTCCTTACCCCCTCCTCCTCCTTTCTCTCCCCCTTTTTCCTTTTTTTTTTTTTTTTTTTTTCTTTTTTCTCTCCCCTCCCCTACTCTCCCTACCTCGGTCCCCCCCGACCCTTCCATTCCCTCTCTGACTCCTCTTTCCCAAAGTATCATTATCACATCCCATCGCGTATTTACTACTACCATGGACACGCCAAACACGAGAATCCTTAACTCTAAACTGAAACTCATATCTCTGAACGTAAAAGGCTTGAACACCCCTGAAAAACGCACACAAACACTAAACAGCATGCGATCCATGAAAGCAGATGTTGTTTTCTTGCAGGAAACCCACTTTAGTACAAAATCGGTTCCCAAATTGACAAATCATTTCTTCCCCCACGGCTTCCACGCAACCTCCCCCACCACTAAATCCAAAGGGGTTTCCATACTTCTTTCCAAAGACACACCTATCCAAATCTCAGACTCTCTTGTAGACGATCAAGGCAGGTTCCTCTTTCTGAAAGGAACTTTCAACAACAAACGAATAACACTAGCAAACATATATAGCCCCAACACATCCCAGGTCCCCTTCATCCGAGACATAGCACGCCGACTAATGACATTTCAAGAAGGAACACTGATTCTAGGTGGCGATTTGAACGTACCACTGGACCCACTTCTAGACACCTCATCTGGTACCTCACATATCCCTTTTAAGGCCATCAAACAAATTAGGAGAAGCTTACAAGACCTGTCACTTCATGATACCTGGCGAACCCTCAATCCCAAGGAGAAGGACTTCACTTTCTTCTCCATCCCACACAAAAGGTATTCCCGCCTAGACTACCTTTTTATCACGCAACAGGATCTCCAAACCCTAACTAAAGCAACGATAGAGCCCATGACCTTCTCAGACCATCACCCTATCACGGCCACATTTACCTTCCCAGACAAAATAGCACATACCAACATATGGAGACTGGACACGTCCATCCTGACAGACAAAATTAGAGAAGAAGAGATACGTACATGCTTAACGCAATATTTCGCTGAAAATGACACACCAGAGGTATCACAGCTGACACAATGGGAGGCCCACAAGTGTGTAGTACGAGGTAGATTAATATCCCTAGCAGCGGCAATCAGAAAAGAGAAATCAGCCAAGCTCTCAGACCTATTCACAAAACTCAAAACACTAGAAGCGAAACATAAGCGCACATTGGCTCAAAACGCACATGCAGAGCTTACTGAACTACGTTCACACATACAAGAAGAACTGGGCCGTAACTTAAAAAGAAAATTCATCCTCTCCCAGAAGCTCTTTTATGAACACGGCAACAAACCAGGTCATTTACTAGCTCAGGCCCTCCGTTTGAAAAGAGCCAAAAATACCATACATCAGATACACTCCCCAACAGGCAATATACACACGAAGAACATAGATATCGCACAGGAATTTGAACAATATTATGCATCTCTATACAACCTCAACAAGTCGAACAACAACACCTCTCCCTCCCAACGCAGACAAAAAGAAATACAAAATTTCCTACGTGACTTCAGTACAGGGACAATCCCAACAGACATAGCCAAAACATTCGAATCACCAATCACCCCAGCGGAATGGTCACAAGCAATAAAACAATTAAAACCCGGCAAGAGCCCAGGCCCAGACGGACTATCCGCGGCATACTACAAACTATTCGCAGAGACACTTCAGACCCCCTATCTAAAAGCATTTAACTCAATCTCCCCCTCAAAGACAATCTCCCACGGGCTCTTAGAAGCACACATAACGGTCATCCCTAAAGAAGGCAAGGACCCTACTAATACAGGCAGTTACAGGCCAATCTCTTTATTGAACGTCGATATCAAGATTTTCTCAAAGATCTTAGCAAACAGACTTCTCCCTCTCCTCCCCTCCCTCATTACAGCAGACCAGGTGGGTTTTGTCCCTGGATGCGAAGCCAGGGACAACACCATAAAGGCCATCAACATACACCATCTGATGACCCACACCGGGAAAAAAGGCTTTTTCCTGTCCCTAGACGCGGAGAAGGCGTTTGACAGAGTGGCTTGGGATTACATGGAAGCAGTACTTAAGGCCATAGGCTTGGGACCGCGCATGCTAAGCTTTATCTTATCCTTGTACTCCAACCCAACGGCCAAAGTCAGGGTTAACGGCACTCTGTCAAACGCCTTCTCCATTCGCAATGGTACCAGACAGGGATGCCCCCTTTCCCCCATCCTTTTCATTCTCACCTTGGAACCCTTCTTACGGAAAATAAGATTAAATCAGGACATTAAAGGAATCCAAACTCCCCACAAGGAATACAAATACGCCGCCTTCGCGGACGATATATTATTGTTCCTTACAGAAATCCTAACTACCATACCTAACCTCCTGTCTGAATTTCAACATTTCCAATCCTTATCCAATCTTAAAATTAACTTTTCCAAATCATATGCCCTTAACATATCACTCCCACAAGAAATCAAAAAACAATGCATGGTCAACTTCCCATTTCATTGGAAAAATGTTTCAATTACATACTTAGGCATCCAAATCCCTTCCAATTTATCCAATCTTTACGCAACAAATTATTTACCTCTGCTAAATACACTTAACCACTTCAGCCCCGGAAGGATTTACCCCCTTCCTGACCAGAGCACTTTTTACAATTCGGCACTGCGTCGCTTTAACTGCTAATTGCGCGGTCATGCAATGCTCTACCCAAACGAAATTTGCGTCCTTTTCTTCCCACAAATAGAGCTTTCTTTTGATGATATTTGATCACCTCTGCCGTTTTTATTTTTTGCGCTATAAACGGAAAAAGACTGAAAATTTTGAAAAAAAATGATATTTTCTACTTTTTGTTATAAAAAAAATCCAATAAACATGGCATGTTTGAGCAATATAACATTTAGTGACAACTTTGTGCAAAAAAAAAAAAATAAAAAAAAATAAATTGTCTCTTTCCCGCAACTTGTGTCACAATATAAAATATTCCATGGACTCGACATGCCTCTCAGCAAATAGCTTGGGGTGTCTACTTTCCAAAATGGGGTCATTTGGGGGGGGGTTGAACTGTCCTGGCATTTTATGCACAACATTTAGAAGCTTATGTCACACATCACCCACTCTTCTAACCACTTGAAGACAAAGCCCTTTCTGACACTTATTGTTTACATGAAAAAATTATTTTTTTTTGCAAGAAAATTACTTTGAACCCCCAAACATTATATATTATTTTAAAGCAATTGCCCTACAGATTAAAATGGTGGGTGTTTCATTTTTTTTTTTTTCACACAGTATTTGCGCAGCGATTTTCAAACGCATTTTTTGGGGAAAAAACACACTTTTTTAAATTTTAATGCACTAAAACACACTATATTGCCCAAATGTTTGATGAAATAAAAAAGATGATCTTAGGCCGAGTACATGGATACCAAACATGACATGCTTTAAAATTGCGCACAAACGTGCAGTGGCAACAAAATTACTACATTTTTAAAAGCCTTTAAAAGCCTTTACAGGTTACCACTTTAGATTTACAGAGGAGGTCTACTGCAAAAATTACTGCACTCGATCTAACCTTCGCGGTGATACCTCACATGCATGGTGCAATTGCTGTTTACGTTTGACGCCAGACCGCCGCTTGCGTTCGCCTTAGCGCGAGAGCAGGGGGCGACAGGGGTGCTTTTTTTTTCTTTATTTTTTTTCTTTATTTTTTTTTGCTTTTTTATCTTATTTTTAAACTGTTCCTTTCATTTATTTTTTTTTAAATCATTTTTATTGTTATCTCAGGGAATGTAAATATCCCCTATGATAGCAATAGATAGTGACAGGTACTCTTTTTTGAAAAAATTGTGGTCTATTAGACCCTAGATCTCTCCTCTGCCCTCAAAGCATCTGACCACACCAAGATCGGTGTGATAAAATGCTTCCCCAATTTCCCAATGGCGCTATTTACATCCGGCGAAATCTAAGTCATAAAATGCTCGTAGCTTCCGGTTTCTTAGGCCATAGAGATGTTTGGAGCCACTCTGGTCTCTGATCAGCTCTATGGTCAGCTGGCTGAATCACCGGCTGCATTCTCAGATTCCCTGTTGAGACAGGAGAGCCAGAGAAAAACACGGAAGACGGTGGGGGGGGGGGCATTCCCTCCCACTGCTTGTAAAAGCAGTCTAGAGGCTTATTAGCCGCTAGGATTGCTTTTACATGAAAGCCGACCGCTGGCTAAAAAGAATGATACCAAGATGATACCTAAACCTGCAGGCATCATTCTGGTATAACCACTCAAAGTCGTGAATGGCGTACCTGAAGACAAAAAAATGGTTAACAATAAAGCACAGTAAACGGTAAAGTATAAATAATTACATACCTGAAAAGCAAACATGATAAAACATAATAACAATAAAACATTGCAGAATAGAATACAGTAAAAAAGAGCAGAACAATAGAGAGAGAATAGAGAGAGAGAGAGAACAATAAAACGACAACTATTTTTTTTTATTTTTGTTTGTGTTTTTTTTTTTTTTACACTTTTTTTTTGTAACTGTAACTTTTATAACTGTAACCGGTTCCAGGTTCGAGTCTCTCAAAATGCGATGGCATCTTGGGAGACCCTGTGAAAGTGTGCCTAGTCTGTGCAATGCTGTACGCTACGCTAATACTCAACTAGTGCATGGTAGCGTTCAAAACATTCACCAAGTGTTACTGCAGTGCTGGTTTGACTACGACCGGGGTGTACTACGCCGCTGGTGCTTGCCAGTTCACCAAAACGCTACAACTTGGGTGGGCTGGACTGGGCTGGGCCGGGCGGAGGGGCAAAACGCAGGTGCTAGCAGGTATCTGGGCTGATCCCGCTAACACTGCGTTTTTGGGAACCCTAAACTGCTGGGGACGCTAGTATAGATCTGATCGGATCAGATATTGATGCGTTCGGATACTATACCACTAAGGGAGGTGTACGGTGCGTGTACGGTGCGTGCGTGGGTGTTCGCGGTACTGGCGCTAATCTGACGCTGCCTAGGGCGACGCATATCACCGCCGGGCGATCAGGGGGCTAAACCTTTATTCGGTAATAAACGGCGGGTGCCCTGACACTATAAAAAATAAACGAACTAACCAGCGTCACCCGTAACGGTTATACGGTGATCAGTGGTGAAAGGGTTAACTAGGGGGCCATCAAGGGGTTAAAACATTTATTAGATAGTATATGGGGGTCCCTGTCGCTATAAAACACTGACGGCGAACCTAAATATTTACGTCCCTAACTACCGTCACCAGCGACACTAATACAGCGATCAGAAAAATGATCGCTTAGCGACACTGGCGACAGGGGGTGATCAAGGGGTTAAAACTTTATTAGGGGGGTACCCTAGACGTACAGGGGGCTAAACCTTTATTCGGTAATAAACGGCGGGTGCCCTGACACTATAAAAAATAAACGAACTAACCAGCGTCACCCGTAACGGTTATACGGTGATCAGTGGTGAAAGGGTTAACTAGGGGGCAATCAAGGGGTTAAAACATTTATTAGGTAGTATATGGGGGTCCCTGTCGCTATAAAACACTGACGGCGAACCTAAATATTTACGTCCCTAACTACCGTCACCAGCGACACTAATACAGCGATCAGAAAAATGATCGCTTAGCGACACTGGTGAGGGGGGGTGATCAAGGGGTTAAAACTTTATTAGGGGGGGTAAGGGGGGTACCCTAGACCTACAGGGGGGTAATACTAACTGTCCCACCACTGCTAACTGTCACAAACTGACACTATGCAGTAATCAGGAAAAAAAAAAAAAAAAAAAACCTGCTGTCAGTTTGTGACAGGGGGGAGGTGATTGGGGGGGGATCGGGGGGCGATCGGGGGGGGGATCGGGGGTGTAATGTATGCCTGGCATGTTCTACTGTGTGTGTGTGTGTGTTTGGTGCACTTACATGTCATCTCTCCTCGGCGCTGGAACGGAAACTGCCAGACCGAGGAGAGATGACATCACATCCTCTGCCTCTGTGTACTATACAGAGGCAGGGGATGTTTCTCATTGGCTGGGAGCGATCGCGAGGGGGGGGCCACGATCGGATGGCCTCCCCCTCGTCTGTCATCGCTCCCAACCAAATGCCGACCGCAGCTGGCACCGGGGGGGTCCGATCGGACCCCCCACCCGCGGGAAGGCAATCACGTTTCAGGTACGTGATTTTGCCTGCCCGTGCCGCTCTGCTCACGTATATAGGCGTGAGGCGGTCGGCAAGTGGTTAATAAAGACCTTAAAAACTGGAACAAACCTATTTTCTCATGGTTTGGCAGAGCAGCAATCCTAAAAATGAATGCTCTACCAAGAATACTGTATGTATTGCAAACACTACCGATTCATGTCCCACAAACCTTTTTTAAGGCACACAAAGTATGTGCTCCAGATTCCTATGGGGGGAAAGGAAACCCAGAATTAGCTTCCAGCAACTCACCCGACCAAAAAGATTAGGGGGAATTGGCCTCCCAGACATCCAAAACTACTTCTCAGCCACACACCTGTCCAGAATAGTTGACTGGAACATTCATTCACCTTACAAAGAGTGGGACCCCCTTGAGGAATCCCTCACCTCCTTCCCCCTAGCTTCTCTTCCCTGGATGACTCCTAAACACATTCCGCTGACAATCCAGCAACACCCACTCATAGGACCAACACTCTCGTGCTTCCAAAAACTATGCACCCGCACAAATATAATGAAGGAAAGAATACCTGCGCTAGCAACTCACCAAGTGGGTACTAAAAAAATGTTATCCTATAAAACCACATAACGTGAATGGTTGTTACACAAAAACACTTTGAGTGGATATTAAATAGAAATATGTACAAAACTGTGCTCAGACACACTGCCACCACTAGGTCACTAGAGGTGAATTCAGAAACGTGAATGAGAAATGATCTAGATCAATCACAAAAAATCCAGATCAATTAATCCTGAGACTAAAAAATACCATAAATACGTGAATGATAGAGTAAATCTGTGTAAAAAATTGAACAGAAACAAAAACAACATAAAATCTATTAAATCACACAGTTCCTTCACATGAGGACAATCTGCAGACTTCAAGCTTGTTTGTTCATATGATGAACTTAAATGGCAAATAGGCTGGTGTCGGTAATGTTTTGAGAGGAGATCTTGGAATCACAAACGGAATCCATGTGCAGAGCAGGCATTCAGAAAATGGGCCGGCGTTCGCTGCTGGACGGCGTGCGTTCCACCAACACCAGGAAGTGATGTCACTGGTTCTCGTGTAAGCGAGCGTGGGCCGGATGTTGCGTCGACACGTTTCGCCCCTCCCCCAGGGCATTATCAAAGACTTAACATCCAGCTCAGGCCATGAATTATTTATACTGCGCTCAATGAGTGACAGCCCGTTACGGCCAATGGGTGAAGTATCACCCATTCCTTCCTATGTCATCATATCCTGTTGCACTTAGGAAAAACTTTAATCAGAGACCGGAGACACAACATCTCCGATCCCCATGACAACAAATATGCATATATATACAACCTATATAGGACATCACATTGACTCTTATTGTCCCATATAGACATAAAGTATATTCCAACAGGATATTTAGACAAAAAATGCTTACATAATATTGATGTTTGATTTTTTCTTACAATAAACATATCTTTAATAAAAATTAATAAACGATATTAAGGAATAAAAATAAGCAATTAAAATTTGGACAATTAAAAAAAGGAGGTTGGCTACTGAAATTAAAAATGAAAATAAAGGTAAAAGTAAAAATATAACTAATTAAATAAACGAAAAAGGAATCAAATATAAATAATAGCCAATTCCTGGTACTAAAAAGGTGTAATACCCTGCTAGTTGCTGGGTTCATGCCAGGAGGTTTTGTATTCCATTGTATATATACATTGGTGGGTCACTCAAAATATGGGAAAGGACCCACAAAAATATATATAAGAATACACACAAAACTGCTGAAGAGGAAATGTGGAGCTACCAGTTGGATAAAAAACAGTTAAGGTCTAGCTCTAGAGGAAATGTGGAGCTACCAGTTGGATAAAAAACAGTTAAGGTCTAGCTCTAGACCTTAACTGTTTTTTATCCAACTGGTAGCTCCACATTTCCTCTTCAGCAGTTTTGTGTGTATTCTTATATATATTTTTGTGGGTCCTTTCCCATATTTTGAGTGACCCACCAATGTATATATACAATGGAATACAAAACCTCCTGGCATGAACCCAGCAACTAGCAGGGTATTACACCTTTTTAGTACCAGGAATTGGCTATTATTTATATTTGATTCCTTTTTCGTTTATTTAATTAGTTATATTTTTACTTTTACCTTTATTTTCATTTTTAATTTCAGTAGCCAACCTCCTTTTTTTAATTGTCCAAATTTTAATTGCTTATTTTTATTCCTTAATATCGTTTATTAATTTTTATTAAAGATATGTTTATTGTAAGAAAAAATCAAACATCAATATTATGTAAGCATTTTTTGTCTAAATATCCTGTTGGAATATACTTTATGTCTATATGGGACAATAAGAGTCAATGTGATGTCCTATATAGGTTGTATATATATGCATATTTGTTGTCATGGGGATCGGAGATGTTGTGTCTCCGGTCTCTGATTAAAGTTTTTCCTAAGTGCAACAGGATATGATGACATAGGAAGGAATGGGTGATACTTCACCCATTGGCCGTAACGGGCTGTCACTCATTGAGCGCAGTATAAATAATTCATGGCCTGAGCTGGATGTTAAGTCTTTGTTAATGCCCTGGGGGAGGGGCGAAACGTGTCGACGCAACATCCGGCCCACGCTCGCTTACACGAGAACCAGTGACATCACTTCCTGGTGTTGGTGGAACGCACGCCGTCCAGCAGCAAACGCCGGCCCATTTTCTGAATGCCTGCTCTGCACATGGATTCCGTTTGTGATTCCAAGATCTCCTCTCAAAACATTACCGGCACCAGCCTATTTGCCATTTAAGTTCATCATATGAACAAACAAGCTTGAAGTCTGCAGATTGTCCTCATGTGAAGGAACTGTGTGATTTAATAGATTTTATGTTGTTTTTGTTTCTGTTCAATTTTTTACACAGATTTACTCTATCATTCACGTATTTATGGTATTTTTTAGTCTCAGGATTAATTGATCTGGATTTTTTGTGATTGATCTAGATCATTTCTCATTCACGTTTCTGAATTCACCTCTAGTGACCTAGTGGTGGCAGTGTGTCTGAGCACAGTTTTGTACATATTTCTATTTAATATCCACTCAAAGTGTTTTTGTGTAACAACCATTCACGTTATGTGGTTTTATAGGATAACATTTTTTTAGTACCCACTTGGTGAGTTGCTAGCACAGGTATTCTTTCCTTCATAATATTATTAAAGTACTAGCACTTTCTACCTAGCAGCTGCAACATATTAATTAGTTTAGGATTTATTCACTTGCAAGCGCTGTCTTTTCATTTATTCCCGCACAAATATATCCTCCATACCAGGACCACTAACTTCAGTCAAATTAAATCCTGACTTCCCTCCTGGAATGTCCCACCATTTCCTCTCAGACAACTGGCCACAAGACCAAACCCGGACACACCATTTCTACAACGCAGGAAAACTCATATCGCCCTCAAACCTAGCCGTCCAAATGAACGGGCCCCCCATCCCACCCTGGACATACCTATTGATCGCCCATTTCCTCAAATCCATAGACAAGGACCGACAGTGCTCAAGACAACTAACATCTTTTGAAAAACTTTGCTCCCAAAAAACACCCCAACGACACCTCATAGCTCACACACACAACCTTCTTTTTGAAAACAGACACCCCAATACAAGCAAAGCTTGTACACGTTGGGAAGAAGACCTATCCCTTTCACTTACTGACGAACAATGGGAATATATCTTTCTAAACAACCATAAGGGATCCTTGAACGTCAGCACACAAGAAAACGGATACAAGATTCAATCCCGATGGTACCGCACACCCGCACTGCTAAATAGACTCTACCCCTCCACACCAGATAGATGCTGGAGATGCCACAAAGATAAAGGAACACTCCTACACATATGGTGGTCATGCCCTCTAATACAAACCTTTTGGAAAGAAGTATGTAGAATCACCTCTCAAGTAACCACTTATGAACTATCCCTAACTCCAGCCCAGTTTCTGCTTCACCACTCCCCACAACCACACAGGACATACCATAAGTCCCTGACAATGCACATGATCAATGCGGCTCGGCAATGTATCCCCATACATTGGGGCTCTACCCAAACACCCACAGTCAAAGAGTGGTTTCACAGAATACGTAAAACCTCTGAGATGGAAGAGTTAATTCACATATCACGAGACACACCCTCGAAATTCAGTACAAAATGGGCATGTTGGATACATTTCCAAACCACACCCGCATACCTCAGAACATTCGAACCCCTATCATAAAACAATAGAGAACACCCAAACCAACCTAAATTAACAGCATACCAAGATGTAACAATCACAACACCCACCCAGGATTACTTCCAGACACCCCAAATCAAACTCTCATGGTAAACAGAGACAGATTATCTCCTTAAACACTTTCCACCGTACCTACTCTTCTGGCAAACGCATCCAGTTCCATGACCAGGTCGGAGACACAACGTACCGGCCCTCACTAACATCCACAAACTCCATTAACCAAGTTCAAATGCAACTCCCTTAACCACTTAGAATAACCAACCCCTCCAGACAATAGCCACGTAACCCAGAAGATAGGTCAACACTACACAGGTAATATTACTAGGCCAGGTATGGCAGAGCAAGTTATATTTCTACACAGACTCTACCAGACCAGGCGACAGCGAGGAAAGGCCACTATTGAATGTTGATATTAATGCATGCACTGTAATATTGCAATGACAACACCTGTATGAGTTTCCGTAATGTTTGAGTTTTCTGTACTTGTCTTCTTTCAAAGTAAAAACTTTATTGAAAAAAAAAAAAAAAAATTGCATTCGTCCAAAAATCCAAATTTAGAGTCGAATCTGTCATTGAAGGCTTATGGTGTCTGTCGAATGTTCAAAGAAGATTTGATGGAGCAGCTAAACTGTACGACGCCGTATAGTTTACCTGCTCTGTCGAATCTTCTTAGAACTTTCAACAGACACCATAAGCTAAAGTACATGTGTACTTAGTTCTAGCTATTTTACTGCTCCTCCTCTTTGTTTACAATCAGCCAATAACATTCATCATCATCATTATTTTTATTTATCTTTTCTCCCCTACGTTGAATCTTTTCTCCCCTACGTTGAATCTTTTCTCCCCTACGTCGAATCTTTTCTCCCCTACGTCGAATCTTTTCTCTCTATGTCGAATCTTTTCTCTCTATGTAGAATAATCTTGGACTAATAGAGTTAAGGTTAGGCACATTCGACCACAAGTTTGATGGACACAGATTGTTATTTTCATCATCATGTCGAATCTCCTATCTATATCGAACTGTTGTAGCAATGAAAATGAAAATAAAGCATTTGTTTATGTCGGATCTTTCGTTTTTCGGATTCTCCACTTTCGTTATCGTTTGTTAAAACGATAACGAAAATACCTGAAATTCGGACGAAAATGCATTCGGACGAAAACTAATGCACATGTCTAATAATGTGTCTGTTCCTCTGTATCCTTTTACAATCCTGGCTAAGTGTCTCTTTAGCACACCCTGCTGGAAGAACAAGACTGGCTGGCCTGAGTGCTGGCTGGGCTCTCCTGGTGTGCATACACATATCAATTCCTCATTTGCATAATTTTTTTATTTGGCTTTATTCTACTTTTATATTATCAGAGTCATTCCTACAGACCACCTTTGGGCTATGTAAGACTTGCATTTTATAAATAACACCTGAGCAATTTGAAGTGTGATTTTAAAGCTTATCTCTAAAAACCCCCAAAAAGTATCCCTTGCGGTGGGGCTGCACCCACACTGCAAGGGTTAATTTCTCCTTTAGGTCTAGGGGACTTCTTTAAGTTGATTTACATATCTGATCCTCCATTCCTCTGCACTGCTAGACCTGTCCCTGCAGCGTCTTCTCCCAAAGGTCTATAGTCCTGCATTGGACTTCATGACGCCAAGGGACAATCCAACAGCGGAGTGTGGGCAGCAGAAGGTCAGGTAAGTAAAATCACTTTTACTCTTCTCTAGCCACTTGCCTACTGGGCACTTACACCCCCTTCCTGTCCAAGCCATTTTTCAGCTTTCAGCGCTGCCGCACTTTGAATGACAATTGCGCGGTTATGCTACGCTGTACTCAAACAAATGTTTTATAATTTTCCTCAAATAGAGCTTTCTTTTGGTGGTATTTAATCACTGCTGGGTTTTTTATTTATAAAAAAAAAGACCCAAAATTTTGAAAAAAAAATGTTTTGCACTTTTTTTCTGTCAGTAAATTTTGTAACTACCGGTAAGTAAGTTTTCACTTTCACTAATGTGCGCAGGTGAGGCGGCACTGATGGGCACTAATAGGTTGAACTGGTGGGCATTGATGAGGTGGCACTTATGGGCACTGATGAGGCAGGTCTTATGGGCACTGATTAGGTGGCACTGATGAGGGGGCACTAATATGCCGCATTTATGGGCACTGATAGGTGGCACTGATATGTGGCACTGGTGAGCACTGTTAGGTGGCACTGATGTGCACTGTTAGGTGGCACTGGTGGGCACTGATAGGCGGCACAGATAGACGGTACTGATGGGGACTGATGGGCATTGATGGGTGGCACTGATGGGCGAAACTGATAGGCATTACTGATGGGCATTTATTGACAGCAGTGATGGGCATTGATGGGCAGCACTGATAGGCGGAACTGATTGCCAGCACTGACTGGCATTGCTAATGGGCACTGATTTGTGGCACTTGTGGGCAGTGGTGGACACTGATTGGTGCCACTGGTGGGCACTGATAGCTGGCATTGGTGGGCACTGATTTGTGACACTGTTTTTCAATATTGTAATCAGGGCACTGATGATCAGTGCCCTGATTACATTCCTAAATGTCCCCCTGCGTGGACATGCCACTGATTGGCTCTCCTCACCACATACTCTGTCAGTGTTTACATATTTACATATGACCGGCTGTGATTGGACACAGCTGATCAGCGGAGTTAAAGCGGGTCTTTCCACAGATCGCCATGCTGCACGCCCCCGCAGGCACGCGAGAGTGGCCATTCTGGGATGCCGTCATATGTCGTCATCCCAGAACGAGAGCTGCACCATCTCGCGATCATTTGGCGGTGGGTGGGTGGCAACTAGCTAGGCTAAAGAAACAATACATGCTCAAAGCAAAGTACAAACCAACTGCAAGGGATAATTTCAAGTTTCCCAAAGTTAGGCTTTCAGCCTCACTGAGGTCCTTTTTACACTGCACTGCTGCAATCCCCCCAGTGCAGTGTACCTGCATATTTCGTGTGGGTTACCTGAGCTTTCCTATAGACTTCTATTAGATCAGTGTTTTTTTGTGTGTCTTTTGAAAGCGCAACAAAGGTGTAGCCTGTAGGACTTTTGGTGCCCTTTCAGAAAATGCAGCAAAAACACCTGATCTAATAGAAGTCATTGGGAAACCACAGGTAACTCACGAAATATGCAGGTACACTGCACTGCACCTGCACTGTGGGGAATCTGCAGTTGGGCAGTGTGAAAAGTGCCTAAAAGTGCTTCAGCACTCAACACCAGATTTCCACTGTACTTAAAAGCAGAGTTCCAGTCATTTGTGTGTCAAAAGTGTAGCTGCTGACTTTAAATAAGCACACACTCACCTGTCCCAACATCCAGCGGTGCACTCACCCCAGCAGTTTTGTTCCTCTCTCCTCCCTCGGTGGTGCCGGCATCTTTACTATGACAGCTTGCAGCTTTACAGCCGGGTGTCCACTGCGCATGCGCAAGCTGCTTTGCGCTCTGTGATTGGTCCCAAAGTCTTCTAGGACCTGTCCTGTGTCCCAATAGACTTTGGGAGGGAGGGAGGAGGGGAACTTCCACTTCCAATCGCCTAAGGCGACCGGATCGGAAGTGGCTACTGGTACCTGTCAAAATCGGGTACCCACTCGAATAGTGCCCCCCAATAACAAACCTCCCACCCCTGGCTAGAGTGACTGTGGGGGCTCTGTCAGGTAGGCTGTACAGGCCCCATTATTTCTAACCTGATAGCATGTGATCTACATGACCATGCACTCATTTATGCTGCCTGCATTTCCTTGTGTCTATATGATAAGCCTCATCTTCATATCAACTATTGGATGGTGAACATTTTAAACATGTATGTCAGCTGCAATTAATTGAGGAAAACTTTATTTAAAATGAGTTTAGTTTCCAATGACTGTCCTGGCAGTACAACTATACCTACTAAGCATATGCACAGTACGCTATCCACCTTCATTATAACTTAAAGGATTAAGTGAAACTGCAGCAAACTAAATCATTTCTCGAAAATTAAATAGCAGAGTCAAAGTCAATAATCAATGACTATTATTGAGTTTTAGCTGAAGTCCAAGAGAAATCAAGTAACGCTTCTGTTATCTTTCAGAGCAAATTGTGTAATCTGTCTGTTTTTATTGCTGAAATTACTTCTTCCATCTAGAACTAGGCTACTACTAAGTTGTAAATTTATTTTAACCTTGAATTATACTTCCATGCATTAGTACAATGCAATGTGGACATAAATGTAATGCAGTTTCATTATTAAGATGTATAATGCTTAGTCATTTTTCACATTGCACATTAAAGAAGTTTTCTGACACAATCATTATCCTTAACCCATGAAATGATTCTAAAGCATTGGTTCTCAACTCCTGTCCTCAGGACCCACTAAGGCCTGATTCACACCTATGCATTTTTAGTGCTTTTTGCATTTTGCAGATTTGCACTACAGTCCACTTAACATGGTTCCCTATGGAACACATTCTGTAGTGCAAATCTGCAAAATGCAAAAAGCACAAAAAATGCATACAGTGCCTTACAAAAGTTTCACCCCCCTTGGCATTTTTGTGTTTTGTTGCCTCATAACCTGGAATTAACATGGATTGTTTGAGGATTTGCATCATTTAATTTACAGAACATGCCCACATCTTTGAAGATTTTTTTTTTAATTGTGAAGCAAAAAACAAATAGGACAAAATAACAGAAAAAGTCAATGTGCATAACTATTCACCCCCCTAAAGTCAATACTTTGTAGAGCCACCTTTTGCAGTCACTTTGGATAAGTCTCTATGAGCTTGCCACATCTTACCACTGGGATTTTTGCCCATTCCTCCTTGCAAAATTGCTCCAGCTCCTTCAAGTTGGATGGTTTGCGCTTGTGAACAGCAATCTTTAAGTCTGACCACAATTTTCTATTGGATTGAGGTCTGGGCTTTGACTAGGCCATTCCAACACATTTGCATTTTTCCCCTTAAACCACTCATGTGTTGCTTTAGCAGTGTGTTTGGGGTCATTGTCCTGCTGGAAGGTGAACCTCCATCCTAGCCTCAAATCACACATAGAGTGTTACAGGTTTTGCTCAAAAATATATCCCTGTATTTAGCACCATCCATATTTCCCTCAGCTCTGACCAGTTTCCCAGTCCACCATGTTTCACTGTGGGGATGGTGTTCTTTGGGTGATGTGATGTGTTGGGTTAGCGCCAGACAGCGTTTTCTTTGATGGCCAAAAAGTTCCATTTTAGTCTCATCAGACCAGAGCATTTTCCTCCATACATTTTGGGATTCTCCCACATGCCTTTTCACAAACTCAAAATGTGCCATTTTATTTTTTGCTGAAAATAATGGCTTTCTTCTGGCCACTTTACCATAAAGCCCAACTCTATGGAGCGTACGGCTTATTGTCGTCCTATGTACAGATACTCCAGTCTCTGCTGTGGAACTCTGCAGCACCTCCAGGGTTACCTTAGGTCTCCTCTCTGATTAATGCCCTCCTTGCCCGATCCGTGAGTTTTGTTGTGCAGCCGTCTCTTGGCAGGTTTGCTGTTGTGCCATGTTCTTTCCATTTGAATATGATAGATTTGATGGTGCTCCTAGGGATCACCAAAGATTTGGATATTGTTTTATAACCTAACCCTGACTTGTACTTCTCAACAGCATTGTCCTTTACTTGTTTGGAGAGTTCCTTGGTCTTCATGGCAGTGTTTGGTTAGTGGTGCCTCTTGCTTAGGTGTTAGCCTCTGGGGCCTTTCAAAAAGGTGTGTATATGTAATGACAGATCATGTGACACTTAAATTGCACACAGGTAGACATAATTTCACTAATTATGTGACTTCTGAAGGTAATTGGCTGCACCAGAGCTTTTTATGGGCTTCATAACAAAGGGGGTGAATACATACGCACATGGCAATTATGAGTTTTTTATTTCTGAAAAAAAGTTTTATGTATATATTTTTCTAATTTTACTTTGCCAACTTAGACTATTGTGTTCTGATCCATCACATATAATTCAGATTAAAAAACATTGAACTAAAGGCTGTAATGTAACAAAATAGGTAAAAAGCCAAGGGGGTGAATACTTTTGCAAGGCACTGTAGGTGTGAATTAGGCCTAACGGTCAGATTTTAAGTATTACCTAGGGGAGATGCAGACTAGAATACTGCAATTACTGAGAAGCAAATTATATCACCTGTGATGTATTTCTGTTATCTTACAAACCTGGCCTGTTGATGGGTCCTGAGGACAGGAGTTGAAAACCACTGTTTTGATGGCAGAAGGTTTTTTATCTTAATGCATTCTATGCATTAAGATAAAAAAACCTTTAGTGTGCAGCAGTCACCCTAGGCCCCCCTAATACTTACCTGAGCCCCATCTCGAGCCACTAGTGCCTCGGCTGTCCGGGACTCTCTCTCCTGATTGAATGGGACACAGTAGTGGCGCCATTGGCTCCCACTGCTGTCAATCAAAGTCAGTTAGCCAATCAGGAGTAAGAGGGGGCAGAGCCGAACCATGGCTCTGTGTCTGAATGGACACACTGGGCTGCGGCTCAGTTGCCCCCATAGCAAGATGTTTGCTGTGGGGGCACTTGACAGGGGGGAGGGGCCAAGAGAGCCCCTGAGAAGAGGATCTGGGGTGCTCTGTGCAAAACCACTGCACAGAGCAGGTAAGTATAACATGTTTGTTATTTTTTAAAGAAAAAAAAATAGACTTTAGTATCACTTTAACCTTAAACATGGAACCCAATTGCAGCAAAGTAGAAGAGGGGGTATACATGTCTGTGTGTGTATGTTTATGTGTATGTGTGTGTATGCTCCAGTCAGCATAGCAGAGTGCATGGCCGATGGGGGCAAAAAAATGACTACTTATAATAACTAGACAATTTAGAAACTACATGTATGACAGAACATATGGCAGTTTTCGTCCTGACTGTGCAGATGTTTGTCACAACCACACAGCAAATGCTTCATACATAGACCCTCATGTATTAAAAGCTGAGGTGTTAATAGCGTGTAATTGGAAAAATAAACAGCACTCCTTTCCACTTACCAAACCTGGTGTAATGCAAAGAAATGCAGGAAACAGGTTTATTACAAAGTTACAGTCCGAGTCTATTAGGGCGTACACACGGTCGGACTTTGTTCGGACATTCCGACAACAAAATCCTAGGATTTTTTCCGACGGATGTTGGCTCAAACTTGTCTTGCATACACACGGTCACACAAAGTTGTCGGAAAATCCGATCATTCTGAAAGCGGTGACGTAAAACACGTACATCGGGACTATAAACGGGGATCAGTGGCCAATAGCTTTCATCTCTTTATTTATTCTGAGCATGCGTGGCACTTTGTCCGTCGGATTTGTGTACACACGATCAGAATTTCCGACAACAGATTTTGTTGTCGGAAAATTTTATCTCCTGCTCTCCAACTTTGTGTGTCGGAAAATCCGATGGAAAATGTCCGATGGAGCCCACACACGGTCGGAATTTCCGACAACACGCTCCGATCGGACATTTTCCATCGGAAAATCCGACCGTGTGTACGGGGCATAGGAGTGTTGTACCTGCACTCAAAGGTCAGCTGCTTGTTTCTGTCCATGGGATGAGAAAGATACTTTTACGTATCTCATTCTCTACTCCCATGGCAGACAATGCTCCCCAATGCTTCAGCAGTGGAGTGTCCCTCGGGGTCCTCATGTACAATGTGGGGATGGGTGCTTAGTCTATGGCTAGGGACCATGCTATGTACAGGGGCCTTGAGGCAGTGTGGAATCCACACAGATTTACAAATATATGCTACACATATACACACATCTGTGTTTAATACATAGACGGGAATTTATTAAAACTGGAGCAACCAGAATCCGGAGCAGCTCTACATAGCAAACAAGCTTCTATCTTTAATTTTTAAAGTTTACCTGAACAAGCTGAAGATAGAAGCTGATTGGTTGCCATGCACAGCTACTTCAAATTCTGTTTGCTCCAGTTTTATTGAATTTTCCTCCATAGCGTAAAAGTTTTAGGCCCGGTTCACACTGGTGCGACATGAAAGTCACGTGACTGTCAATCCAACTTTGCCTTGCAACTTCGGTCCAACATCGATCCGACTTCCATGCGACTTTAACCACTTCTCGCCCGGCCTATAGCAGATTGACGGCTGGGCGGTGGTTCTGTTATCCTGACTGGGCGCGGTGGCACACAACATGGTGATCAGAGGTGCTGTGTGTCAGTCTGACACACTGCATCTCCGATCGTGGTCCTTACCACGTGATCAGCTGTGACCAATCACAGCTGATCATCGCATGAACCAGGAAGTTAACGGCATTTCTCGGTTCGCGCTCTCCCTGTCAAAGGGGGGTCTCTGCTGATAATCAGCACATTGATTATCAGCACAGCCCCCATCAGATGTGCCCATCAGCTTCCAATCAGTGCCCATCAGCTGCCAATCAGTCCCCCATCAATAACAGCTGTCAGTGCCCACCACAGGAACAATCAGTGCCCACCACAGTGCCAATCAGTGCCAATCAGTGCCCATCACAGTGCCCAAGAGTAACACCTGTCAGTACCGCATCAGTAACTCATCATCAGTGCTGCCCACCAGTGCCACCTGTCAGTGCTACCTGTTAGTGCCAATTAGTACCGCCTATCAGTGCCCATCACAGCCGTCTGTCAGTGCCCATCAGTGCCACCTAACAGTGCCCATCAGTGCTGCCTATTAATGCCCATCAGTGCTGCATATCAGAGCTGCCTATTGGTGCCCATCAGTTCTGCATATCAGTGCTGCCTAACAGTGCCCATCAATTCTACATATCAGTGCCTCCTCATCAGTGCCCATCAGTATCACCTTATCAGTGCCAACTCATCAGTGCCGCTTCATCAGTGCCCTTCAGTGAAGGAGTAAACAAAATTTTATACCCGAAATGAAGAAAAGCTTTTTTTCCAAAAATATCGCTCTTTTTTAGTTTGTTTAGCAAAAAATAAAAACCCCAGTGGTGATACCACCAAAAGTAAGTTCTATTTGTGGGAAGAAAATTATAAAAATTTAGTTTGGGTGCAGTGTTGCATGACCTTGCAATTGTCATTCAAAGTGCGACAACGCTGAAAGCTGAAAATTGTTCTGGCAGGAAGGGGCGAAAGTGCCGGTATTGAAGTGGTTAATGAACAGGATCCGATTTAGAGCCGACTTTGAGAAAAAAAAATGGCGTCCCCCCAAATCCATACCAGACCCCTATCCGAGCATAAAGGCTGGCTCAGGTCATTTTTAATAAAGGACTTAAAAACTGACTCATGTTTTTATTACACTATACTTTTTTGAGGTGAAGGGGTAGGGGTACCCCATACGCATTCACATAGGGGGGCTGGGATCTGGGGGCCCTCTTTCTTAAGGGGGGCTTCCAGATTCCACACCCCCAAAACCACAGCCCAGGGTTGTGGGGAAGAGGCCCTTGTCCCCGTTAACCCCCAGCATGTGGTTTGGTATGGTTCAGAAGGGGGGCACTTGCTTGGGCCACCCCCCTTTCCTGCATGCTTAAGGGTCTGGTATGGATTTTGGGGGCATCCCATGCCATATTTTTTTTTTTTATTTTGGCGTAGGTTTTTTTTCCTCAAAATCTATACCAGACACAAAGGGGCAGTCTTAGAAGCAGCCGAGTACCAGTGGGCTAGGCTGTAATGCTATACTGGTACAGAGGCGACAATTAAAGTACATGGTTTTGATACAATTGGTTGATATATTTGATACACAAGATGCAATGTTCAGTATATAATCAGTCCAAACATTGAAAAAGTCCCACACATGTGGTATTCTCATACTCAGGGGGAGTAGTGTAATGTGTTGTAGGGTGTAAATCTAAGTATGCTTATGCTGTGTGTTGGAAATCTTACATAAAACTGACAACTTTGTGTACCACTTTTTTTTATTTTCTCTTCCCTTTTTCCAAAAACTTGAAGTTTTCAAAACACTTACCATATCTCTTCAAAAATACTTTGGGTTGTTTACTCTCCAAAATGTGATTTTGTAGGTGCTTTTTCTTATCTTGGTGGTTCTGAGGCTCCAAAAATGTGAAAGGTAATCAGGAAATTAGATAAGTAAGTTATGCTTTAGAAAGGTGCTACTTGAATTTTGGAAATGTGGTTAGGCTGTGAAAAAGCTTCACACATGTGGCATACTCATGAGTAGTAGAATGTGTTTTGGGGTGTCATTTAAAGTATGCCTATGCTGTGTGTTAGAAATATCTTATTATTGGACAACTTTGTGTAAATACATACATTTTTACTTTCCGCACTTTCCAAAAATGTGTGGCAGAAAAATGACATTTTCAAAAGATGTATTATGCCTCTAATGGGGCGTACACACAGTCTTACTTTTCGACCGAACTGGTCTGACGGACGCCGATGGACCAAATCCGGCGGACAATCCGATCGTGTGTGGGCTTCACCGGACTTTCAGTGGACTTTTCCAGTTGCAAATCTGAGGGAGTTTAGATTGGGAACAGGCTTCAAATCTTTATGTCGTAACTCCGCCGGACCCAGAAATCCGCTCGTCTGTATGCTAGTCCGACGGACAAAAACCAACGCTAGGGCAGCTATTGGCTACTGGCTATAAACTTCGTTATTTTTGTCCGGTGTACGTCATCACGTACGAATCCATCTGACTTTGGTGTGATCCTGTGTAGGCAAGTCAGTTCGTTAGAAAGTCCGTTGGAAGTCCGTCAAAAGTCTGTCGAAAGTCCGCTGGAAAGTTTGTCGGACCAGTTTGTCAGACCAGTCCGGTCGAAAAGTCCGCCTGTGTGTACGTGGCATAAGAAAATACCTTGGAGTGTTTGCTCTCCAAAGTGTCATAATTTTGTGGGTGTTTTTACTGTCCTGGTATTCAATTTACTCCAAAAATGTGATAGGTAGTCAGAAAATTAGATGTGTAATTCATGACCCTAGAAAGCCTGAAGATACTCCTTGGACTTTGGGCCTCTCTATGTGGTTAGGCTGTGCAAAAATGTTCACACGTGTGATATCCTCATACTTGGGAGAAGTAGTAGAATGTGTTTAGGATGTATTTTTAAGTATGCCTATGCCGTTTGAAATTTCTTATTAACTGACAACCTTGTGTAAAAAAACGGTATTTTCCACAAAATTTGGGCAGAAAATGGTATTTTCAAAAGACTCATTATGCCTCTTAGAAAATATGTTGGGGTGTTTTCCTTTCATAATGGGTTCATTTTGTGGAAGCTTCCACTGTCCTGGTGCTAAATTTTATTTAATTTTCAAAAAAAGTTGTGTCAAAAAATTATAACTTCAAAAATCAAACCATACCTCTAACTAAACACCTTTTAGGGGCTGCTGGAAAAAATGCCCAACTGCTCCTAAACATCCGTTTAGCAGCTGCACTGTACATGAGGCCTTACATGTGGTGATTAGTTTTCTTTTTGTCTAACCTTTTTACCATTATTTTCACCTGGTTATTATGCAAATAGCACACCTGTTGTCCTTGGGTAGCTATGCTTACTACTGCACTTTATCTATAGAGGAAGCCATGGTTGCCGCCAAGGCTAGACTTCTGGCTTTATTTATCTTAATTGCATGAAGATTTACATTATTAATGGTTTACACATATAAGATAATATTTTAGTTGTGTACTTTCAGTTGATATTACAGGAAGTGAAAAGAACACTACATTTCTGGCAAAATCAACAGGTACTTGTTGAAAAAGTTTTTCATCTGAAAATGTAAAACGATTGTAGCAACTTTGTCTAAGGACTGGTCAGCTGCCCTAAGGTATTTTATTTGTTTTTAGGTTTAGATATAAAGAAACTATGAGTACTGACTGTACTGAATCCAATCTTTTCTCTCTTGCAGAGCTACATCAAGGTATGTTGGATACCTGTGTCTCCTTACTAAGCACTGCCCCCTCATAGATGTTGCTTAGAATAGAATAATTCAGCACATACATATAGTAATGCATGGTAAGGTTCATTTGGATACCATTCAGACTGAATAGCATTGCATTGCATCATCACGTTTACCATAGGTTGCCAAACGTTGCTGCAATACCATAGCGTGAATGAAAAAAATGCATGGTGTGCTAAAATCAGAAAGATATCTTGTTTCCAGGCCATTTATTTTTAGCAACAATCTTCCCATAAAATTATATGTGCATTTAAGAAGTTTTAGGCATATTGTGGACATTCGGAAGCCCTTGGACTGCTGCTGGGCGCTGCCTTCTTGGATGTGATTTCAACAGTCACAGAAGGCTCAGAGATGACTCTTCAGTGACACTCCAGAACAGGGGTGAAGCCCTCCAGTTGTTGTAGAACTACAAATCCCATTAGCCATTGCAAGGGAATGATGGAAAAATGTATATTTATTTCTATAATCAAAGGCGGCTGGAGGGCCACAGTTGCCCATCCATGCTCTAGAGCAGTGGTTCTCAACTCCTGTCCTGAGGACCCACTAACAGACCAGGTTTGAAAGATTACCGAAAAACATCACAGATGATATAATTTGCTGCTCAGCGATTACAGTATTCTAGCCTGCATCTCCCCAAGGTAATACTTAAAATCTGGCCTGTTAGTGGGTCCTGAGGACAGGAGTTGAGAACCACTGCTCTAGAGTATTCTCCATTTCTCCCTTCCTGGCAGCTACATAAAAGGGTATGTGGGAAGGTGAAGGGATGGGTGACACAGACAGTAAAGCACATAGAGTTTTTAGACATATCCAGAGTAGGAGAGGCCTATGATGTACAAGAAGGATGATGCTGTAGATATGAGCAAATGTCCTTGGGTTTTATTCATGGGGTAAAACTATAATTTAAATCTAACTGAAGTCAATGGTAGCAAATCTTGAAAAGTATTCCTGACTATTTTCAAGGCTAATAGGTAAGGGATTGTCAAACAAAGGACATGGAGAGCTGGGCAATGCTATGGGGGAAGTGTGCAGATGCAAAAAAAGTAACAAAATACTGCTCTGTGGGGAGAAGGCCCTCATTTTTATCTGACTTTGGGGCAACATGGGAAAAACACTGTTCCCTCAAATTAAATGCTTGGGGGATGACTTTAAACCCTATGCAGCATTATAAAATAATATGATTCTCATGGACAGCATAAGCAACACCATATTCTAGCATTACAAATGTAAAAAAGGTAATAGATTATTTTACTTTTGCATCATTACTTGGCCTAAATACAGCAGCAGCTCCCCAATCTGATTAATTTCTACATGAAAAAAATACATTTTTAGGTACAAAAAGAAAAGAGAGCAAAGGGCGGGACTTTAAATGAGGCAACAGGGGGGCAAATACACAAATCAGATAAAAAGGCAGGTATTTTACAAATGTAAAAAAGGTAATAGATCACATGTTTTCAAAATGATCACATGTTTACATAGTTCTTACTTGCACATAGCTACTATTGTTACTCTATATTGCATCAAGGTATACATTCCAACAAGGACTTATATTACATTGCATAGACAGTTAAATAGCTAAAATCACAGGTAGGAGATATGTGGCACATTGAAGTGTCAAAAATAAGGGGTTACAAAGGGGAACAATAAATGGAAATGGAACGTTTATACATTATTAATAATGGGGTACGCCTATGGGTAGATGTAAGCTCTACGCGTTTCGGGACCTTAAAGCCACTCGTCAGGAGCAAAACCAAGGGTAACCTAGGGATATGGAAAACATTCATATTAAAAGGGCAAAGAGAAACTAAGGAGAAATGGTGGGCAAATGTACAGTATGTCCCCCACATAGTACATTTGACCCAACAGACTTACACAAAAGTAGTTGCGCACAGGTAGCGGGACCCCGCAAATTCGGCCAGCCAATGATACCATGTCCCGGAGCTGAGGGGACCCCACCAGACGGCACACCAACAGCCCAGGCACCATCCCAGATGGGTCACAGGGGGAATGCCAGTGGATAGTGATGAGGTGAAAGCCAAAAGATGAGTGGGGCGGTGATCCCCAGGAAAGGGAGGGAGGAGCCTGTAGAAAATAGGTGACATGTATATAACACTAATGACAAAGGTGTAAGGTAAGTGGGAGTGGAACATATGTGACATGTGTGAAAAAACAAATAATAAGGGTGTGGAGTGTGTGAGAATGAAGTGCTCTGAAGAAATCCCTGTGACGGATGAAACGCGTCAGCATGACGCCATCACGCTCCACCTAGCGTTACACACAGACCCACCCATCAGCCCTGGGTATTCCGTCCGCCCTCGTGTGAAGCCTCACAGCATGGAACCAGGAAGTGGACGCTGACCCACGCCGCACCTAGACGGCAAGCTCTATCACGCCTCCGCTCCTCATCACCGCTGCTGGCAAACCGAGCACACGGATCTACGAAGCCCCATCCAGCTGACCCGACCTGGATGCAGCCGCTCCGTACCATCTTAGATGATCCAAGTGGGATTGGAATGATCTATTAACCTGCTCTAGTTCGGTATCCCGGGACTGGTGAGACTGTATCTGTTCATATTCTTATCGTGACTGATGTCACCACAGTTACACAATTGTCTCCCACCCACTGTCAATTTCATTTACAGTGATTATTACCGATGCAGGCACATCTACCTCTTGATCCATATACCATTCCCACATAGCTGCTCATCTACTTCACCAGTCATTGTATGACACTCAATTGTTAGTGTCTCAATCAGCTATGTCCATGCAATACATCTCAAGGCTCACCTAAGGCCTAGTATTGGCATCCTACAAGGCGGACTTCCCCCCTAACCATACGGCTGCACACACCAATCTCCCAGCCCTGATTCATAACCTTCTGAGATACTTATGAGACGTTTTCATGTTTTGCTGTGTATCTTTTCATTCATTAATCCAGCTGGGCGTTTTTGTTGTGTGTGTTTAGTGGTGGCCATCTGTGTGTTGTTCTGTTCCTAGACAACGTTGTCTATTTTATTTTATTTTCTTAGTGTTAGGTCTTGGTTCACTTACTGTCATAATTTTTGATTTTGTGGTTGGTGTATATGTGGAATCATTCAACTTAATATTAAATTTTTCATATTTTTGCTAATCTGCTGGTTCCTTGTTGATGAATTCTTTTTCCCTGGGTGGAACTGGCATCTGTCCTGTTCCTTTCCCCTGGGTCCCCTTTTTTGTGATATGCCTTAATTCAGAGGAACACACCCCACTATTTCAATTAGATTCCCCGGGTGTCATGCAATTAGCTTTATCCACATACAGATGTAGTTAGGGTACTTCCCTCATCTGTTATTACCTTTATACTGAATCAATTTGAGTCTCTTGGATCATAAATTCCC
The DNA here is from genome assembly GCA_037952925.1 of Lithobates clamitans. NCBI lineage: Eukaryota > Metazoa > Chordata > Amphibia > Anura > Ranidae > Lithobates > Lithobates clamitans. The sequence continues at coordinate 2,018,933 of JBBGZY010000062.1, read as the reverse complement.
TCCCCTCCCTGTTGTTTTCAAAGGTGTAAGGTAAGTGGGAGTGGAACATATGTGACATGTGTGAAAAAACAAGCCTGCATCTCCCCAAGGTAATACTTAAAATCTGGCCTGTTAGTGGGTCCTGAGGACAGGAGTTGAGAATCACTGCTCTAGAGTATTCTCCTTTTCTCCCTTCCTGGCAGCTACATAAAAGGGTATGTGGGAAGGTGAAGGGATGGGTGACACAGACAGTAAAGCACATAGAGTTTTTAGACATATCCAGAGTAGGAGAGGCCTATGATGTACAAGAAGGATGATGCTGTAGATATGAGCAAATATCCTTGGGTTTTATTCATGGGGTAAAACTATAATTTAAATCTAACTGAAGTCAATGGTAGCAAATCTTGAAAAGTATTCCTGACTATTTTCAAGGCTAATAGGTAAGGGATTGTCAAACAAAGGACATGGAGAGCTGGGCAATGCTATGGGGGAAGTGTGCAGATGCAAAAAAGTAACAAAATACTGCTCTGTGGGGAGAAGGCCCTCATTTTTATCTGACTTTGGAGCAACGTGGGAAAAATACTGTTCCCTCAAATTAAATGCTTGGGGGATGACTTTAAACTCTATGCAGCATTATAAAATAATATGATTCTCATGGACAGCATAAACAACACCATATTCTAGCATTACAAATGTAATAAAGGTAATAGATTATTTTACTTTTGCATCATTACTTGGCCTAAATACAGCAGCAGCACCCCAATCTGATTAATTTCTACATGAAAAAAATACATTTTTAGGTAGTTTTGCTGCAACACCTGATTTTCTATATCTAGCAGTAATGGGCCAGAATTCAGCAGTGGAAGTATTAGCCACAACAGATCTAAATGCTATTAGAAGATACTGTATATGCTTCCAAAAAATCCTTCAACGCCTCCAACCTTGTACCAATTGCCAAACAGTGACAAAACAGTTTAGCATTATAGATTGTGATATTTTTGTATGGTGTTAAGGGTATTTTCTAAAATGTTTAATACAATGGTATAACAAAGTGCACAAAAAAATCATGAAAAGGTAGTCCCTATGTATACTGTCCTATATTTTAACTCTACTACCCATATCCTTTGCCCCATATTGTAGCCCCTTATTATTGCTACTACAAATAGTCTGACCCCAAAGGTTGGGATAAAACTGGCCGTTTATGACCCCTTTATTAAAATAAAATAATTAACAGTATAAACCAAAAACAAAGCATAAACTTTTTGGTTGCCAATTCTTGGAGGCACTAGGTATCCAACTCTTTACCTTATATCTGCTTAACCAACTATGGTCCCTGTCACATTGCACCGACTCGGGGATGAACCACCTTCAGCAGATAACCTTAAACTCCCAGTTAACCACGTAACTGGCATTCACCGGGGACCCATACCTCAGATGTGTCCCAAACCTTTAATTCCATCATTTTACTTCCAAATGCCTCCAAAAACCCAACCGCCTTCCTAAGAGAAAATAAAAACACAAAAGGAAGACAACAAACACAGAAAACAAAAGGACCAACAATATCAAACATTTTACCCATTGCAACCAAACTCAAATAATTAGGGCGGGCGGGAGCTTTTCCTATCCTCGTGTGCTGACAGGAAGTCTGCATCTCTGACCTCCTCTCTGCACTGCCTCCGCCTCACACCGCTCGGACCAATCCCCTGTGAGCTCAAGTTAACTTCAGGCGCTTATTTCTTCTTTTCTTTTGCTGCAGGCTTTTCTAAACCACAACAAGAGACAAGGAAGTTGTAATACTGAAATTAAAATTAATGCGGTATTTCAGAGACATGCCAGGCTCAGTCATTAGAGCACATGTAAGCTGGAGTATTTAAAAGGACAAGATAAGGCAATTTTTAATATGAAATAAAAATTTGTTTTATGTCAGAATAAACTGTGAAAGATATTGTACAGGCTAACTACACAACATATAAGTGGTTTTCCAGACCGCAACTGACGAGGGAGAAGTGAGGCAAATTTTATTGTAAAATACAAATTAGAATGCATTATTCATTATTATTATAATGCAGAAATATAGTACAGATCCCATGCACACCTTTTGAGCCTTTTTGTTAGCATTCAAATTCAGATAAATAAAAATAAAAAACTAGATTTTATTACTTCAGAGACAACATCTGGAATCAATTTTAAATGGACATACAACAAACAGCTTTTCATCCAAAAAAAAACAACAAATTTTTGTGTATATACTGTATGTCATAAATAGAAGAGAAACAATTGTACAGACTACATAGACAATATTGTGGCAGCAGGAACAGGTTGCATTTTAAAATAGACACACCACATGCAGCTGCTCAAGACAAATATACACAAAAAGTGTAGTTTTATGTTTAAAACTGAAGAAATGCGGTATTTCAACAATGTCTTGTTAAAGCAGAGATGATGTTTTGGCAATAGCTGTTCTCTGTGTCTTCTCATCAGTGACCAGGATGCAAGGTGTGCGGGGGGAGGGATATCCCAGGCCCTAAAAAGTAAACAGAGAAAGCCAGCAGATGGATTCTGTACCTTGTATTGTGCTAATTCAATGAAAGCTGCAAACCATGACAGAACAATACAGGAAGGAAAGAAGAGATGGCTGTAGGGGATGACAAGTCCCATTGGGACACTTGGTTAGCCCCATGTTCTTAGCATTATTTCAACAAAGTCTTGTAGGCCTTCTTTGCTAAATAACATCTCATAAGGGTTTGGAGGTAAAAAAAAATAATTTGAAGTTCATATTTTTTAAATAAAATAGAAAGAATATGGTACACATTGCATATGCAGTATTAGAAAAAATTTATTGTAGGCCTCATTGGATACAACATATCCCTTGGTTAGCACTGTAGGACAAAAACTATTTAAAGTTCCTATTTCTCTTGTAGGCTCTATTGAAAAAAAAAACACATCCTTCTTTTAGCTTTGTAGGACCAAAACGCTTTATATTTTTCAGATTAAAATACACAGAATATGGTACACATTGCAAATGAAGCATTTTAACAATCTCATGTATGCCTCATTGGCTAAACCACATACTTCATCTAGCTTTTGAGAAAATGTATTTATGTTTTCCAATATAAAAAAATATATATATATATATATATATATATATATTACACGCACTGCATACACAGTAGTTCAACATATTTTTTTAGACCTTTTAGGCTAAACATCCTAACTTTGTAGAAAAAAAAATAAAGTTCATATTTTTCAGATTAAAATAAAAGGGATAAGATACACACCACAATGCACAGTATACGGTAGCAATAATGTCTCATAGGCCTTAGTAGCTAAACCATATCCCTCATTTAGCTTTGTAGGACCAAAAAAATTAACATTTATATATTTCAGATTAAAATAGAAAGAATGTGGTATATACTGCCTATGAAGTATTTCAACAATCTTTTATAGTACTCATTAGCTAAACCACATCCTTCGTATAGCTTTAGAGTAGTGAAAAAATATAACATGTATATTTTTTACAAACGCAGAAAAGGAATATAGTATACACTGCATACATACAGTAGTATCACAACAATCTCTTGTAGATCTCTTTGGCTAAATTCATTTAGCTTTGGGGGACAATAAAAATTAAGTTTAAATTTGTTTTACAATAGAATAAAAGGAATATGGTATACACTGCATCAGCATTAATTTAAACAATCTCCTTTAGACTTTGTTAGCTAAACCTCATCCCTCATTTATCTTTGTAACAAAAAGAAAAAAAAAGTTTATTTTTTTCAGAATAAGATAAGGTACAGTGGAACCTCGGATTGCAAGTAACGTGGTTAAGGAGCGTTTCGCAATACGAGCACTGTATTTTTAAAAATCATAACTGTCTAACGAAATGAGCATGATTCAGGCCAAAGCGGTGTGCAGTACTGCTTTTGGCCTGAGGTGGGGGGGGGCGCCAGAGCCGAGCAGAGCCGAACGTCATGTTCGGAAATGCACGGAAGGGCTCGAGTACAGCGTGGCTGATCTTGACAAATCTCGGGTAGGAAGTCTTTCCGAGGTTTGCCAAGGTCAGCCGAAGTGTCCTCGGGCCTTTTTCTCCTGTTTCCGTGGCTCTCAGGTGCCCCCCCACCTCTGGCCGCATGCGGTATTGCATCCCATTGAAGTCAATGCAGAACAAATTATTTTCGTTTCCATTGACTTCAATGGACAAACTCGCTTTGATAGGAGAGTACTTTGGATTACGAGCATACTCCTGGAACGGATTATGCTCATAATCCGAGGTTCCACTGTATATGCTGCATATTCAGCATTTTAACCATTTCTTGTAGGCCTCATTGGTTAAACCACATCCTTCTTTTTTTTGGGAGGGTGCATGTGATCAGCACAAGGCCAATTAGCACTGTCCAGACACAGGGTTAGGGGTCATGCAGCCTCATTGTTAAAACTAAGAAAGATTGAACAGACAAACAATAGACAGTATTTCAACAATCTCTTGTAGGTCACATTTTAGAAGTGACACATCGCCTGCAGTTTTTACAGTCTAAAAATCCACATTTAAGTCATTTAAAATAAAATAAAAATAATCAAAAATTAACATTTTAGCCGATTCTGGACCAACCTCCGCAGTTATACTGCGGCAGGTTGGCTCTCCTGAGCAAGGCGCCGTAGCTGTACATCGGGCGCGCGTGACCCCCGACGCACCCGCGGTGATTGGATTTGCTTCAGAACCGATCGGTCTCCAGGCCCAGGCCAATGATTTCTGCCCTGGACCCGGTGATCGGTTCTGGTGAATGGGAGACTGTCCCCTGCCTGTAAGTGTAAACTCCCTCTCTCCCTCTCTCATCTCCCTCTCTGGAATTATTTTCCGTTCCAGAGAGAGGAATGAAGACATCGAAACGTGAGTTGCACCAACACTACACTGACACAGTACACATAGGCACACATTTCACCCCCCAATTACTACTGATCACCCCCCCAGTTAACCCCTTCACTCCCTGTCAGTGTCACCAAGTGCAGTTTTCATATTTTTCCTTGATCACTGTACTGGTGTCATTTGTGACACTAATCAGCGTTAGGGTACTTAGTAGTAGGCCCAGATAGGTCTTGGGACCCCCCTAATAAAGGTTTAACCCCTTGATCACCCTTGTCAGTGTTTAGTTAGCCAGTTAGCTAGTTACTGTCACCGTCAGGTTTTTATAGCGTCAGGGTACCCGCCATATATTGCTGAATAAAGGTTTAACCCCCTGATGGCCCGGCGGGTGACATCAGTAAGGTTTTAGCATCAGTTAGGGTCCGTGTCAGCCACAGGCAGTGTCAGATTAGTGCCAGTAGCGCTAACACCCACGCACCATAGACCTTCCTTAGTAGTATGGTGTGAACCAATCAATACATTTGATCTGAACAGATCTATACTAACGTCCCCAGTAGTTTAGGGTTCCCAAAAATGCAGCGTTAGTGGGATCAGCCCAGATACTTGCTAGCACCTGTGTTTAGCCCCTCCGCCCAGCCTAGCCCAGCTCACCCAAGTGCAGAATCAATCGATCACTGTCACTTACAAAACACATAACTGCAGCGGTCTCAGAGTCAGGCCTGATCCCTGCGAATGCTAACAGTTTTTTTGGTAGCATGTGAAGCAGTCGTTGACAATCGGGTGCTCTTTTTTCTTGTGAGTTTCACTAGTTGTACCAGTAAATTTAGAGGCCACAATGTCCAATCGAAGGTACAGTAGTAAAGAGGCCTACACGTTTCTGAGCATGACAGATGAGAGTGAAAAGGAAGTCACCCATCTGTCAGATTCAGGCTCAGAATACAAACTGGTAGACAGCAGCGTTGGGGTGCAAGAACCACAGGGCTCTTGTATGGAGCAGAGAGCCAGTACTAGTGCCACTCATCCTTCTGGTGAACTGGCAGGCACCAGCGGCCTAGTACATTCTAGTCGTGCATCCAGCACTGCAGTAACACTTGGTGACATGGTGAGTCCCATAAGTGCAGTTCATGCTGGTGTGGTGGATAGCATAAATAGTGTCCCACAGCCACCAAGGAGACAAACACAGGCCTGTCAAGCCCATAGTACCCATCCCACTGCATTTGCCAATACGAATTGCAGACAGCTTATGTTTCTGCTGGATTTTTGCCAGACAAACAAATGCTAGGTATGACCACCTGAAGAAGCCATATACTCTTCTGGCCAGCTGCAGGACATCATGGAAGTCAGGGTGCCTAACTAGGAACCATTGCACCACCAGGTTTAGGTTGTGTGAACTTTCCCTATGAACACAGAGACAATAGTTTCCATTAGCTGGTGGAGGGCAGGGATGGCATTCTGAGGGAAAAAATGGAAGTTTGTTTCCTGCCAGTTTAGTGCAGCACACTCTAAAAAGTTGCAGAAGGGGAAGAGTCTACCAGCTGAAAAGCCAACTATTTTGCCAAGATGGCATTGCGACTCTGGGCACAGGGGTGTTTGGGTGAATATTTTTTTCTTAGTAGCTGGGGAAGAGCCACCTGCCTGGTTAATGATGATGTTGGAGATGGTGGGGTGGGTTTAGGAGACTTAAGGGGAGGTTGAAGCTTATTCTTGGCACTACTTTGCATGGCCCCATGCTCACACTTTTCCTTGCTTGATGTTCCCCAATAACAGCTATAAGTTACCAAAAACATTTAAACTTTCAAGGCACGTTTGAATCTCATTGCAAAGCAAAGGGAGGATTATTTTCATGAATGGGTTTCAGGTTGTCACATATTTGCTTATATCACTCAATCATATAAGGTTATGTTATATAGCTTAGGTCCCTAATCAACTGGTCCTCATCTACTATCTTAACTATATTTAATAAACAGCATTGTTCCCAGTGGTGTGATAGAGAATTCTTCATATTGCATCTTAGACAAGAAAGACAGCAATGCAGTGCACCATAGCAAAAGGTGCATAATGATAATTCACCCAACATGGAATAATAACGGTCTAGAGGCTAGTCTATAAATCCAAGTCAAACTAACAAGCAAGGATGGTTGGTCATCTGAATAGTAGTCAGACTGGGTACAAATAATAAACAACAGAGAAACATTACAGGAAAAAAGATCAATCACAAAGGGATCCCCAGGCTTGGTATGCTCTTCTACAAGATCATTGACCCCTTTCTGCTGGTTCTGATGGGAATTAACATTGCTCATTTTCTCTTTCACTGTTAATATCTATTCAGTATAAAAATGGATGATGAGCCCTTTCTTATACTAGATCTAACAAGTTCCAAAATTCAAGATGCGGTTGCACTGAACAAGGCTTGGAATCAGCAAAGACAGGGAAAGACATAAACTGGTGCTTGTACCTCGAAACCAGCAAGCAAAAAAAAAAGATATGATATAACCTTAAAAAACCTATGTTTGGATGGTTGTAAGTATTCATGCAGAAGGATAATGTAGGGAACAGAGTTTGACACACATCTATTGCAATATTTACTGGGAATTATTCTGTTTGTAACATTTTGCATTTTGTTCCTTATTTCAACAATTGTGTTTCATATATAGAAACATACTAGTGGATATTGGTAGAAAATTTAGTGCCTCAGACAAAGAAAAGAAAGAAAATAAACTAAGATTTGTGCAGTACTAAACCAGTTACAGGAATAGTACTATAAAATAGAGATTGGATTTGTTTATCATTTATGTACTCTTTCTCTTTGAAAGCTTGTTTTAAATTACTTTGCCCACCATCTTCTTAATTTGATTTGGAATACTACGCCATGAGAGCTTTTATTTTGTGGGATACAAGAAAAGGGGCGATGGAGGAGTAATCAGAAAAAAAGGAAAGTGTTAGAAAATTGGCAAAAGGAGCACATTGCTGCAGGAATAATCAAAAAATATGTTATACCTTTTATTCATTCAAAGGTCGCATGAATTTGGGTAGTGTGGAGTGAATCCACAGAGGAGAAGGTGGTGGGATTAATGAAAGAACAAAAAGAAAGTGAAGTTTTTATTTATGTGTAAAGCAATTAAAATAGACTGTCACTGTTCATTCTTTGCATAGAGAAGGAAATTGCTTTTAATCAGGGATTCTCCAAACTTTCTAAATATAGGACAGGTTCATTGCTCATCACAGTGTTTTGGGGTTAGTGGGAGCACAAAATGCCTGTCAGTGGTCAGTTGTAGTAAAAAAATTACCCTGTGCCAATGGTCATTGAGATGAATAAATGTCCCAGTGTCAGAGGTCAGTGGAAATAATACATGCCCCTACATTAATGGCCAGTAGAAGTATTAAATGCCCCTACTTTCATGGGAAGTAATAAATTAACCTATGTTGGTAGTTATTGGAAGTAAAAAAAATTCCCTGTGCCAAAGGTCAGTGGAAGTATTGAATGCTACTGTGACAGTGGTCAGTGGGGGGAAAAATGCTCCTACTTCGGTGGTTAAGAGGATAAATAAATGCCCCTACATTCATGGTTAGTGAGAATAAAAAAATACCTCTACAGCAGTGGTCTGTGAAAATAAAAAATGCCTTTGTGTAAGTGGTCAGTAGGAGTGATAGATGGCAGTATTCAAAATGGTGCATCTGCCTCAGTGATATGAATGATTCCCCACTGTCAGTGTGAGGAGTAGTGCCTTCATCTCAGTGGAAACTAGTGCCACATTATTGGTGTTCAGTGGTCACTTATTTTGTGGGCTCCACATCCCGCACCACTACATTTCTTTGAGTAATAATAGACGTGGGGTTATATAAGGCCAACAGAGTCTTTTTAAAAATGTAGATAATAAGTAAAAATATATTTAGCGAGGCAAAATTAAAGGTTATCTAAGGTAAAAGCTATTTTTTCTTTCTTTCTTTCCTTTTTTTTTTTTTTTAGTTTTGGATACCCCCTATTGAGGAGACACTAGAGGAAAAATATAAGAGAAAAACCTTTCAAGGGACCATGTGTTTCAATAACAATTTGCTAAGAGAGAATTTCCTTTCATTTTTCTGTGTCCCCAGGACAAGAAGTGAAGGGAAATCTCCACAAAAGGACACAAACAAAAAACACAAACTCAGAGGGGTTTTAAGCATTTTCTTCTATATCTGAAATTTTTTAATGAATTCATGACTGAAATACAGTATCTCACAAAAGTGAGTACACCCCTCACATTTTTGTAAATATTTTATTATATCTTTTCATGTGACATTTGCACTCACTACTAGGGATGAGCTTCGAGTTCGAGTCGAACTCATGTTCGACTCGAACATTGGCTGTTCGCAAGTTCGCCGAACAGCGAACAATTTGGGGTGTTCGCGGCAAATTCGAATGCCGCGGAACACCCTTTAAAAGTCTATGGGAGAAATCAAAAGTGCTAATTTTAAAGGCTTATATGCAAGTAATTGTCATGAAAAGTGTTTGGGGACCCGGGTCCTGCCCCAGGGGACATGGATCAATGCAAAAAAAGTCTTAAAAACGGCCGTTTTTTCAGGAGCAGTGTTTTAATAATGCTTAAAGTCAAACAATAAAAGTGTAATATCCCTTTAAATTTCGTAGCTGGGGGGTGTCTATAGTATGCCTGTAAAGGGGCGCATGTTTCCTGTGTTTAGAACAGTCTGACAGCAAAATTACATTTCGAAGGAAAAAACCCATTTAAAACTACTCGCGGCTATTGCATTGCCGACAATACACATAGAAGTTCATTGATAAAAACGGCATGGGAACCCCGAACCAAAATTTTTTAAAAAAAATGATGTGGGAGTCCCCCGAAATTCCATACCAGGCCCTTCAGGTCTGGTATGGATATTAAGGGGAACCCCGGCCAAAACTTTAAAAAAAATGACGTGGGGTTCCCCCTAAATTCCATACCAGACCCTTCAGGTCTGGTATGGATTTTAAGGGGAACCCTGCGCCAAAAAAAAAAAAACGGTGTGGGGTCCCCCCAAAAATCCATACCAGACCCTTATCCGAGCATGCAACCTGGCAGGCCGCAGGAAAAGAGGGGGGGGATGAGAGTGCAGCCCCCCCCTCCTGAACTGTACTAGGCCACATGCCCTCAACATTGGGAGGGTGCTTTGTGGTAGCCCCCCAAAACACCTTGTCCCCATGTTGATGGGGACAAGGGCCTCATCCCCACAACCCTGGCCGGTGGTTGTGGGGATCTGTGGGCGGGGGGCTTATCGGAATCTGGAAGCCCCCTTTAACAAGGGGACCCCCAGATCCTGCCCCCCCCTGTGTGAAATGGTAAGGGGGTACTTACCCCTACCATTTCACTAAAAAACTGTCAAAAACGTTAAAAATGACAAGAGACAGTTTTTGACAATTCCTTTATTTAAATGCTTCTTCTTTATTCTATCTTCATTCTTCTTTTTCTTCTGGTTCTTCTGGTTCTTCCTCCGGCGTTCTCGTCCAGCATGCGGCGTCTTCCATCTTCTTCTCCTCGGGCCGCTCCGCACCCATGGCATGGGGGGAGGCTCCTGCTCTTCTCTTCATCTTTATCTCTTCTTCCTTCTTCTCTTCTTCTCTTCTTCATTTTCTTCTCCGGGCCACTCTGCACTCATGCTGGCATGGAGGGAGGCTCCCGCTGTGTGACGGCATTTCCTTGTCTGACGGTTCCTAAATAACGGGGGCGGGGCCACCCGGTGACCCCGCCCCCTCTGATGCACGTGACATGACGGGACTTCCCTGTGGCATTCCCCGTGACGTCACAGGGAAGTCCCATCAAGTCACCGTGCGTCAGAGGGGGGCGGGGTCACCGGGTGGCCCCGCCCCCCCATTATTTAAGAACCGTCAGACGAGGAGACGCCGTCACACAGCGGGAGCCTCCCTTCATGCCAGCATGGATGCGGAGCGGCCTGGAGAAGAAGAAGAGAAGAAAAGAAGAAGAAAAAGAGAAGAGGATGAAGAGAAGAGCGGGAGCCTCCCCCCATGCCATGGGTGCGGAGCGGCCCGAGGAGAAGAAGATAGAAGACGCCGCGGAGGAGATGCTGGACGAGAACGCCGGAGGAAGAACCAGAAGAGCCAGAAGGACCAGAAGAAGAAGATGAAGGAAGATAGAAGAAAGAAGAAGCATTTAAATAAAGGAATTGTCAAAAACTGTCTCTTGTCATTTTTAACATTTTTGACAGTTTTTTAGTGAAATGGTAGGGGTAAGTACCCCCTTACCATTTCACACAAGCCCCCCGCCCGCAGATCCCCACAACCACCGGCCAGGGTTGTGGGGATGAGGCCCTTGTCCTCATCAACATGAGGACAAGGTGTTTTGGGGGGCTACCCCAAAGCACCCTCCCAATGTTGAGGGCATGTGGCCTGGTACGGTTCGGGGGGGCGCACTCTCGTCCCCCCCTCTTTTCCTGCGGCCTGCCAGGTTGCATGCTCGGATAAGGGTCTAGTATGGATTTTTGTTGGGACCCCATGCCGTTTTTTTTTTTTGGCGCGGAGTTCCCCTTAAAATCCATACCAGACCTGAAGGGTCTGGTATGGAATTTAAGGGGGAACCCCATGTCGTTTTTTTTTTACATTTTGGCCGGGGTTCCCCTTAATATCCATACCAGACCTGAAGGGCCTGGTATGGAATTTAGGGGGACTCCCACGTCATTGTTTTTTTTTTAAATTTTGGTTCAGTATTCCCCTGTGGGGAATTCCCATGCTGTTTTTATCAATGAACTTCTATGTGTATTGTCGGCAATGCAGTAGCCGCGAGTAGTTTTAAATGGGTTTTTTCCTTTGAAATGTCATTTTGCTGTCAGACTGTTCTAAACACAGGAAACATGCGCCCCTTTACAGGCATACTATAGACACCCCCCAGCTACGAAATTTAAAGGGATATTACACTTATATTGTTTGACTTTAAGCATTATTAAAATCACTGCTCCTGAAAAAACGGCCGTTTTTAAAACCTTTTTTTTGCATTGATCCATGTCCCCTGGGACAGGACCCAGGTCCCCAAACACTTTTTATGACAATAACTTGCATATAAGCCTTTAAAATTAGCACTTTTGATTATTCATGTTCGTGTCCCATAGACTTTAACAGTGTTCACGTGTTCAAACAAACTTTTTTCCTGTTCGCATGTTCTGGTGCGAACCGAACAGGGGGGTGTTTGGCTCATCCCTACTCACTACTTTACAATGTAAAGTAGGGAGTGTACAGCTTGTATAACAGTATAAATTTGCTGTCCCCTCAAATTAACTCTACACACAGCCATTAATGTCTAAACTGCTGGCAACAAAAGTGAGTACACCTCTAAGTGAAAATGTCCAAATTGGGCCCAAAGTGTCAATATTTTGTGTGACCACCATTATTTTCCAGCACTGCCTTAACTCTTGGGAATGGAGTTCACCAGAGCTTCACAGATTGCCACTGGAGTCCTCTTCCACTCCTCCATGACAACGTCACAGAGCTGATGGATGTTAGAGACCTTGTACTCCTCCACCTTCCTTTGGGGATGCCCCGCAGATGCTCAATAGGGTTTAGGTCTGACATGCTTGGCCAGTCCATCACCTTTACCCTCAGCTTTTTTAGCAAGGCAGTGGTCATCTTGGAGGTTTGTTTGGGGTCACTATCATGTTGGAATACTGCCCTGCGGCCCAGTCTCCGAAGGGAGGGAATCATGATCTGCTTCAGTATGTCACAGTACATGTTGGCATTCATGGTTCCCTCAATGGACTGTATCTCCCCAGTGCCAGCAGCACTCATACTTCCTCAGACCATGACACTCCCACCACCATGCTTGACTGTAGGCAAGACACACTTGTCTTTGTACTCCTCACCTGGTTGCCACGACACATGCTTGACACCATCTGAACGAAATAAGTTTATCTTGGACTCATCAGACCACAGGACATGGTTCCAGTAATCCATGTCCTTAGTGTGCTTGTCTTCAGCAAACTGTTTGCAGGCTTTCTTGTGCATCATCTTTAGAAGGCTATTTGGGCCCAATTTGGACATTTTCACTTAGAGGTGTACTCACTTTTGTTGCCAGTGGTTTAGACATGATTGGCTGTGTGTTGAGACAGCTGGACAGGGCTGAAACCATTTTGTTATGATTTCAGTCCAGAAGGCACTGTGCTGTCAGCCCATCATAGGAAATTAGGACCTGAATATTCCTAGCAAATTAATTGGTATTTTTCTGTACATGCAATGTCTTTAAAATGATACAACATGATTTTTTGTTGTTATTTAAATATTGCTTTGATATGCACTTTAAGTAAACAACTACCAACCTAAACCTCCAGTGGATGCTGGTATAGAAAATACATTGGTGTTTAGTACTTCAACCAAAAAAAGAAACACAAATTCAAGATTTTGCAATACTAAACCAATTATAGGGCTAGTACTATAAAAAAGAAATTCAATTTGTTTATATTTCATGTACTCTTTTCTCTCTGAATGCTTGCTTCAAATTGCTTTGCCCACCATAAACAAAACAGAAGAATGTGCCTCTGTTTTTCTGTAGCTTTACACTATTTTTTTTTTAAATAACTATAGAGAACTATCAAAGTAAAAAGCATAATATTCATATTGCAGGCAGTACCTAAGACTGAAGTCCTAAAAAAATGCATTTACAAGAATAACATTGCTCCATTGCATAAAGTGTCATAGCTTTGAATTTTCATAGGTTATGCAAGTGTAATAATATATATTGCTCACCAAGTCTACTTATGTTCTCCAAGCTTTCACATTCAAGAGCGGCTCTTTAAAGTATATTGTAAGTATAGTTATATAAGAATGCTAAGGTAAGGTGGGGAATAGGCTATTTACAGCATATCATCTTAATTCAAAAAGTCATTATTCCCTGGAGCTGCTATTAGAGTAGAAAAAAAGCTACAGAAGGGTACAGTAGTACTGACAGTATAATTCCTACAAGGAACAAAATAAATTCACTTGACAATGTAAGAACAAAGGTTTTGTAGTGCAGTATATCATTCAATACTAGGCAAATGACAGCCTTTAGGCTTGTAAATCTTTTGTTATAAACTAAGTGACATAGCACACATAGTTTGGTCTTACAATCTCACCATAAACTGGAGAAGCTGTTAGAAAAAAAATGTTGCTATGGCTTCCAGCTACATAGTGAACTTTGTATGCTGTACTAAAAAGTATGAAGGAAATTTAGAATGCAGAATTCAGGGCAAGCTGCTTTCCACTTCAGAGAATAGCTGTCATGATTCAGTAAACCTTTTTTGTGAAAATAATTGTATAGAAACACTGTCTATTAATGGTAATTTCACTTAGTGGTATATCACATTCAATACACATCATTTACCTAAAAATATCAAAAAAGAACAATTAATATCAATAATAATGCTTGCTGTTTTAAAGGGCTAGTCAGTGCTGCAAACCTTGCTTTTATTTCTGCTTGCCAGAATCCCTTAGTTTTTATTGATGATTGTGCTGATGATGTGCTGCCCGAGCAATACTTCATTTCCATCAATCAGACAGTCTATGAATAAAGCAGAGGCAGCTCCCTGTGCTGTCTGAATACAAGTGAACCACGAAAAACAGCAGCTACAAAGCAACAATGCTAGACAAAAAGAATGTATAGATGTACTTGGAAAAGTCAGAAATGTGAACAGGTTGCCTTATTCTGCATAATAACTACCGTACTTAAACACTGTCATAACTACACAAGAATAAAGAAAATACATTCAGCAAAAACTCAAACAGTAATAAAATGTATTTGCCTGGCTTATTTTACAGAAACATTTGGGGTTTCCACATTATACAACATCTATTTTTTCTATATAAAGAAAAAGAATATATTTCTGAAGTTAAAAGAAGATTTGTAACAACTCCTTCACTTGTTTGTTAGCATTTTGTTTAGCATTATGTAGCATTTAGCATTATGTACTAACATAAACAAGGCTTCATAAGGGACTTGCCAGCGACTATAATGATGTAACCAAAGGCATAGGGTGTAAATAGGCAATCAGACTTAGCCAAATGTCCATAGGATTATTAAGTGGCTAGCTGGTCAACCCAAGCTGCCCACAGTTTTTTTGGGGGGAGGAGGGAGAAAAAAAAAGTGGTTAGAGGAAAAGGGATCAGGGTTGGAGATCTCAAGGGCTTGTCGTGGTTAGCACGTGAAAATGATGTATTGTCAAATAGCGAAAGTAGATCAGCTCGATAGCTATAATGTATAATTAAAGTGAGGAGGGAGGTAATGGGTCTACCTATGGCTATCACAGTCCTAAGGAATTTAGAATGGTTTATGAGGTGCCAGGGCAGTAATGCAAAAGTGGGCAAGCAGAGATTAGAAGGAAGTTAAACAATCAGGAGATAAACAAGAGGAAACAAAACTATAACACAGGGTCAAGAACACAGCTGCCGATTGGCAAGCTACAGTCAAAAACAACTTGGTGTATAGTGATGTGTCTTGAGAGAGAATTGTATGTAGAAATTTCACCAGAGGCCTTTGCTAGTTACTACAAAACTCCGTCTCCAAATCAAAATATAGAACAGAAAGAGTCAAAAGTCAGATTAAGGTCAGGGCATGTGAAGTTCAGCTAAGATGAAACAGTCAGTAACAAGGTAATTCTGGGAAAACAGAGCTAAACCTGTGAGCAGCAGTGGTGGAAAAATATGTCTGGGTTCAATTTGTCTAGGGTTTGGTGTATCTTGATCGAAATTCAGCAAAATCAATCTTAGAGGCAAATTCCATGGAAGTTTATGGCTAATCTTGTTAAATTTTGCAATTTGTATAGCTAATAAGCAAATTAATGGCATGAAAAAGGCATGGAGAGCAAAACGTTGTCATGCGGGAGATCTACAAAAGAGAAAAAAAAAAAAAAAACATACAGTTGTGAAAGTATCTTTTCATGCAGCTACAAGGGGAACATTCAAAACACACCATTCAAAAAGGGGATGATTTAAGGACAGTGCGATTTTCACATACAATCAGCGTACATTCCAACACAGTACATATTTACTGTTGAATCAATCTTTTTCCTTTACAATTTGCTTGGCTTATTTATGGCAGCAACACTCCAATCAGGTTAATTTTGGTTTGAAAAAATACCCTTTTCAAGTGGCTTTAGCAGTCACATATGATTTTGTTTCATCAAATAATAGACCCACTTTGACCAACAGATAGAAATTGACCGGTAGTTTGCTGTGGATGTCCCTGTTCTCGTTTATGCAAAACTTTCTTTCCATGGGCAAATTACAAAAAAACTCACTAGGAATTAAAATGATATTAAAGACATAAAAAAATAAAAATAATAACAAACATGTTATACTTACCTGTGCTGTGTAGCCCTAATCCTCCTCTTCTCAGGTTCCTAACAGTGCTCCTGGCTCCTGCATCCTGTCAAGTGCCCCCAGAGCAAGCAGCTTACAATGGGGGCACCCAAACAGGCTCACTCCTGAGACGCTTCTCTGCATGTCCATTCACACTTAGAGCCACGACTCGACCCTGCCCCCTCTCTCTCTCTTTATTGGCTCATTGGCTGTGATTGACAGCAGCGAGAGCCAATAACTGCCGCTGCTTGGGCCTTTGAAACCACTTTAAGTGACTGCAGGAGATACAGCAATAGAGTATAATTGGCCAGCAGCAGGATATTTTCAATGAGAAGTTGCAGTGTATTGGAATATTTTATAAGCTTCTCTTTATAAGCAAATAATTCCATACGCTAATAAGCACAGTCATAGCTCTCTTGTATAATGGTGGGAAAGAGCGCTTGTATATCTCCAAGTAACACAGAAAGACGCTGGTATCATGTTGAGCTTAGCAGAATCCTCCATAGCAGGATCTGCTCTCTTTATTTATACTATAAAACATGAATAATAAAAGGAAGGTGGTGGCTTCAGATTAAGCCAATCAGACACAAAACACGAAATAGTGCACAAAAAATAAGCCACGTCCATAAATCATTGAGGAGATAAACTAAGGTAGTACTGAGTATTACCCAGGAAGGCGGACTTTTTAGGCTAAGAAACAGTGGAAAGGATATAGCAGTATAAAAAATATATTTATTGAAAATTACAAATATCTAAAAACCAACACACAATGACAATTGTAACATATATGCATCTATGATTATTGTGCAGTGAACCCTTGTATGTCTACGCGTTTCGCCGTTGGGCTTCCTCAGGGCACGGCCAAGGTTCACAGATGAGACAGAGAAGGAAATAAATCTCTCTATCTAGAATGAGATATAATGTCATTAGACACACACAACTAACACATAAACAAACTGTTAATGATAAAAATCATGCACTAAACAACTGCGAGCATAGGGAAGAAACACCAAGCCGGTATCTTAAATTGAAATGCAAAATCATGCAAGTCACGGTAGGATGAGAAAGTTCAATCAGAAGTTAGACAGCTGAAAATTAAAGCAAATACAACCAGCGGCAGCATCAGGACTATGTGTTTAAGCAGAGAGAACTTGATAGGTTTGTTAGGAAATGAGACTTACTATATTCAATATAGCCAGGTATCTCGGCAGGGGCATGTAAACAGTGTACCTAATTATGGGAGCAGCCATTAGAGGAAAGAGGACCAACACCGGATGTACCAATTAGATCCTGAATTTAATGTTAGCATTGCTGAAGGCTCAATACAATCCCATCGCTGCATCTATAAGCATACAATAATAAGATTCAGCTAAATATAGAAACAGTGATAGCATGTAGAAATTTTAATGCAGTAATGGTAAGCGCCTATAGGAGGTTTAGTGCAGCAAAAACCAAATGAAACCATGTAGATTAGTACTTACATTGAGGATACAAATCATCCAGCGTGCCCCTGGGAGACAGTATTACACTGCACACAAGACGAGCAAGAGCTGACAGATATTTATACCCTTCATCAGTCACAGCTGATCGTAGGACACAGCATCATGTGATAGCAAGTTGGATTATGGGAATTGTAGGCCAGGGTACCATAGCTTTCTGCACATATGCAGAAGGTATACCAAAGAGGAAACATCCTCTCTGTGAGGGGAGCCGTGCGAGTACACCTTCCAAGCGAGTACAGCGTCCAAACGAGAAGACCTCGCGCATGCGCCGGATCTCATAATGCATTATGGGCATTGTAGGAACTCATGTCTCTGTCCATTACTAGACTCGAGGTCTATCCAGTAGCAGACAGAATGCCAGTGTTAACGTGACGCCGCTGTATAGAGAACGTATAATTCAACAGAACTCAGCGCAATCACTTTTATCTTCTGCTACAATTAGCAGAGGTCAGCAATTGCTAGACAGAGAAAGATTTCTTTAAAGATACCGTGATAAGTCTGCTACCCCAAACATACATATCTGAGGAGCTGCATAGAAGGTAAATGAATAGCAGGCATTCAGCTTCCGATATTCCATCGATTTTGCTCACAGGGGGATAGCGCATGATGCATCATAAAAACAGAACAAAGATGCATATAACAATATATGAGCATTATGATACATACATATATTAGATCAGTCTATAAATCCTACTAGATTTCTCCACTTCACATTCAACTTATGATTGATACTTATTATGCATACAAGATATTATCTAGGTATATGTATCAATATCTCCATTCAGATCAAATATCAAATCTTACATATAATACAAATACATACTAGGTATGTTTACATATGTAGCCTTATCTAAAGGAACAGAAAGGGGAAAAGGGGGACAAGGAAAACGACTGAGGAGGGATATAAAAAAGCTGCAAGTAAAGCACCTCACATGGTACACTGCAGGATAACCGTCTTAGAGAAAGGGTTTGAAACTGATCATATTGTTCATGCCCAGATATACCGTGGCTCATAACTTATGTATCCATTGCATTTCACACTGGAGTACTTTTTTATCAAAATCACCCCCACGGGCGTCGGCATGGACAATGTCAAGAGCTGCGAATTTAAACATCACAGGGTCATACATATGCTTGAAGGTGATAACCCATTGTGGTGTTTAAAAGACCATTTGTAGCACAGTATACATGATCTTTAATTCTTCTCCAGAAGGGCCTATTAGTTTTGCCCACATAAAAGGCTCCACATGGACAAAAGATGATGTAGATAACTCCTTGGGTTTGACATGTAATGTGGTGCCATAAAACGTGTGTATGACTATTTGGGAGAGGGACTGAAGGCCCTGTCAGTATCCAATTGCAAAAATCGCATTGGCCACATTTAAAGAGACCTGCAAGGGATTCCATTGCCTTAGTGGTTTTACAGTAGTGACTTCGTACTAAACGGTCTTTTATGGATCTAGCTCGCCGAAAAGTAATGTGTGCATACAATCGTGAGCAGAGCCATGTTTCTAGCTTCCTGTTGAGACACAAAGTGTCACACAATTTGAACACTACTTACAGGGCTCTGAATACGACCGTGTGCAAATTCCCACAGCTACCACTCACGCGGGCCATACCCTACCAAGGCTCAGTGGGCCATAAATTTTGTATGGTTATGCTACTGTTCCCATGTACACAGATCTGTTTGCTAGGAGCGTTAATGCAGTCGCCATGAGGTGGCCAGTCTCTAGGTGAGGCATAAACGAACATCCCTGAAAGGGCGAACAGAATTGGCATGTCCACGGGAAGGTTTCTGCAATCAACGGTCTTCCACTGACGTCTGCATGAGCGTATTGCAGCAAAACTGATACTGGGGGACATCTGACAACATACATTAATACAATTTTCCATAACAGCAGAAATGTATTAGATAAAAAAAGTATGGGCACGTGTTTTATTAAAAGATTTAAAGTGTTGTTCCGGCCGAAATCATACTTTTTAAATAAAAATACCCCTATAATACACAAGCTTAATGTATTCTAGTAAAGTTAGTCTGTAAACTAAGGTCTGTTTTGTTAGCTTATAGCAGTAGTTTGTTATTTTATAAAATTACAGCAGGCCGTGGCCATCTTAAGTGTGGGCATCTGAAGCCAGACTGTATTTCTTCCTGGATCTCATCCTTGCAGATCTCGCACGTGCTCAGTGCAGCACAAGCAGTGTAATAGTTTTCAGGTCAGGTTTCTATAGCAACGGCAGTTTCAGAGGAAGTTGCCGCCCCTTCCCAAAAGGCATTGCAAACAGGAAATTATGCGATGGGCCGCGGCCAGGGAGGAGGAAGTGAAAAATGAATACAGCAGATATACAGTAGGTGCTGAGAAAAAAAATTAAAAAATATCCAATTTGTTTACAGCGCACAGTTTAGTGAGGGATGCTGAAGAGTTGTAAAAGTGGGTGGAACTCCACTTTAAGGAGACTACAGGGGACACAGCAGTATAAAATTGGCCAGAAGCAAGACAATTTTAAATAGCAAGGCAGGGCCCAAATTTACTTGACACAGAAAACCGTTATAGTTGTCTTATTTCCTATTTTAATTTCTCCTGTGCTTCAATACATATAAAAGGGTTGTTAGATGTGTTAGATGCTGGATAGGGAATAGAATTAATATTCATATGTAAGCATGTGGCAGCTGGCTTACACATGCAACCTTGTTTATTCAGGACAGAACTGTTATTTTGAGCGAACATATGAGCCTACCAACAGCAGAGCTTGCTCATATAGTTTGCCTGTTGCTCTGCCTATCAAGTAGACATTCCAACAGCAAACTGAAGCAGCTTGCACAACAGGCTGACAAAACTGTTGTTAATTGTGAGGCAATGGTTAAGTGCTGTCAGTCTGAAGTAAGAAGTACTGTTATGGACTTTCCGACCGGACTGGTCCGATGGACCAAATCCAGCGGACAATCAGACCATGTGTGGGCTGCATCGGACATCCGACGGACTGTTTCGGTCGGAAATCCGACGGACTTTAGATTTGAAACCTGCTTTAAATCTTTACGTCGTAACTCCACCGGACTCAGTTCCTAACGGAAAGCCCGTTTGTCTGTATGCTGGTCCGACGGACAAGATACGATGCAGGGGCAGAGTACTACATCTCGTGCTCGCTGTAATAGGAAAAACAAATTTTCCTATTGCGGCGAGCGCGAGGGGGAGGTGATGATGTCCCTTAGGTCTGGTATGGATTTTAAGGGTAACCCCCTATGCCCCCAAAATCCATACCAGACCCCTATCCGAGCACGCAGCCTGGCCAGTCAGGAAAGGGGGTGGGGTCGGGCGAGCGCCCCCCCTCCTGAACCATACCAGGCCGCATGCCCTCAACATGGGAGGGTGGGTGCTTTGGGGGGGCGCCCTGCTTATTGGAATCCGGGAGCCCCCTTTAATAAGGGGGCCCCCAGATCCTGGCCCCCCACCCTATGTAAATGAGTATGGGGTACATGGTACCTCTACCCATTCACCTAGGGAAAAGTGTCAATAAAAAAAACACACTACACAGGTTTTTAAAGTAATTTATTAGAAAGCTCCTGGGGTCTTCTTCCGACTTCGCTGCTCTCTCCAGCCTCTTCTCCTGGTGTTCGACCTCTTCACCCGGTGTCCGGTTCTATTGCCGGCTCCTCCGCTATCTTCTGCTGCTCTTTTGCTAGCGGTGGACCGGACTTCTGTGTCGTCTTCTTATAGGTGGTGACCCCACCCTCTTATGATGTCACAGTCCCAGGATGACCAGGGACTGTGACATCATAAGGGGGCGGGGTCACTGCCTATATAAGTCATTGCGGAGAGCTCACACAGCATTACAGCCGGAGAGAGCGTCATGTCAACATCGGAAGAAGAGAAGAGGGAAGAAAGCGATGCAGAAGTCCGGGCCACCGCTAGCAAAAGAGCAGCAGAAGGTAGCGGAGGAGCCGGCAGATGAACCAGACACTGGGAGAAGAGGTCAAACACCGGGAGAAGAGGCCAGAGAGCGGGAGAAGAACCGGACACCGGGAGAAGAGGCCGGAGAGAGCAGTGAAGTCGGAAGAAGACCCCTGAAGTCGGAAGAAGACCCCCGGAGCTGTCTAATAAATTACTTTAAAAACCTGTGTAGTGTGTTTTTTTTATTGACACTTTTTCCCTAGGTGGATGGGTAGGGGTACCATGTACCCCATACTCATTCACATTGGGTGGGGGGTCAGTATCTGGGGACCCCTTATTAAAGGGGGCTCCTGGATTCCGATCAGCCCCCCGTCCGCAGACCCCAACAACCAATGGCGAGGGTTGTCGGGAAGAGGCCCTTGTCCTCATCAACATGGGGACAAGGTGCTTTGGGGTGGGGGGGCTGCAGGTTTCCCCCCTCCCCCAAAGCACCCATCCCCCCATGTTGGGGGCTTGCGGCCTGGTATGGTTCAGGAGGGGGGGCTCTCACTTGTTCCCACCCCCTTTCCTGACTGGCCGGGCTGCATGCTCAGATAGAGGTCTGGTATGGATTTTTGGGGGGACCCCCACGCCGTTTTTACACTGTTTTTTTCCTGTAAATTCTAGTTTTGTAAATCCATCTTTAAAATGGTTCTACTGAATTAATGTTTAAAAAAAAAAAACATTCTGTGATTAGGATCCCCCCCAACCCCCCTTTATACCCAAGCACAAACTCATTCCAGTGCTATGCCTAAGAGCAGCCACGCACTCCGCTTTCTCTCTCCTCACAGGACAGAGAGGCAGCAGCATTGACCATTGCCTTTTGCTGCTGTCAATCAAATCTTGTGATGAGGAAGCAGGGGACGGGGCCAAGTCATGCTGTCTGTGTTTATGGATGTGGGCAATGCAGCCCCGGTCGAGCCTGCACAAGTGTTCCCACAGCAAGTGGCTTGCTATGGGTGCACTTGCTGAAGAGGAGGAGCCAGGAGCACCAGAGTGGGCCCCAGATGAGGAGGTTTGGGGCTGCTTTGTGCAAAACCATTGCACAGAGCAGGTAAGAATGACATGTTTATTTTTTTTTTAGAAGGCTTGGAATCACTTTAAATTCTATCCATTATTCATTTATCTGTTTAATGCGCTAAAACATATACATGAATACACAAAAATTGTGGCTACATATATTTACATTGTAAAGAACTGTGAAAAAATTAATGACTGATAAAACAAAAGTTAAATTCAGATTTCAGTTCAAGTATTCGTCTAGCCATACACAAAAATACCTTAGAGGCCTTTCAGGCAGTTCAGTGACCTTTTGTGCAAGATGCAACAATCTAAATAGACTGTTTCACACTTCAGAGGGTTTAAGCAGTGATCCTGAAACTCATTCTTATAATGTAATATAAAATAGCTGCTTATCTTTATCAATTTGGTTGAATTACTTATATAACATTAATATTGTTGATAAATCCTTCATGCAAATACATAGAATCACTGTGTGAATAATTTCCTGCTTTTTTAATCAAGACTAGTGTACTTTTAAGTAATGCCTGGTGATCCATTAAAGTCAATCAATCATCAATTAAATGAAAAATGAGAGCAACATAATAAATTTGACTACATATCAGGAATTATTGTCTATCTGGTCAATTTCCCTGCAGCCTCTCTTTGACATTTTATATAGAATAATAGAGATGTAGCGTTGGGAATGTTAATCATTCAATTACAATCTAATAATTGGAAACTCAGAATATATTATGCTGTTTTTCTATTAAAAACCTGAATTATATAAAAAAATATTTTCAGACTAATAAATGTGTAGAAATGATAAATAATAAACCTCAAGCATGGAAATAAAAAGAAAATAGTCAATCAAGTGATGGTTAAGACATTTCAGAAACTGTCACAAATAATAACTCATTGTTAATTGAAAGTGTTTAGGGGCAGCTATCCTAGATGATATTTATACAAAAAAGGTTGCCCTTTTTTTTTAGTAAAGAAGTCTGTATCAGTTTCTTTCTCATATAATATTCATATGCTTTTAATTTCCAGAATACATATTGTAAAGCAAAATGTTATCATTTTTCCAACATTACTTTGAAAAGAAACAAAAGTAAAGAATAATTCCTTACATCACTTAAATTTTCTGAAATGGGAAGTAAAATAATTTCTTTTACTCTCATTTATAACACAAAAAATGACTAACCTTACAGTCTAATCTCTAAAATATCTTATTCTTAGGATAACGATAACTCATGTAGAAGGTTCTGAGCCAACATATCAAATTCAATATTATGTTTCTAACATGCAGTCTAAATTTGGGAAAGCAATACATTTGCATTTAAAATGTGAGAGACTAAATGCTAATGAATTTGTACTCTCAGAGATACTTTTGTGTAGAAAAAACATCTATGTACAAAATGGCTACAATAGGTATACCAAAAATACTGCCCCCTTTTTGAAAGCACACACATTAAAAGGACAGAGCTGTGTTTAAAAGATATGTTCAACTTTGAAAGAGGTCAGGGTTTTCAGTTTGGAACATGTAACATGTTCCAGCATCTGCATCCTTTCCCTCTCAAAATAGCATGCCTGTGAGGGCTCTGCCCACACGACTGCATCATTCATTCACAGTTTCCTGTGAATGAATGTCTACAATTACCATCAGCTACTGTGGCTGGTGCTGGATCAGTAAAGCCAAAGTGATGCCACTCCAGGTGAGTGACCAACTCTCACATGTTGTGAACTGGAAACAAGAGTGCTGCACAGTTTGCTTGTGAGATTCAGTAACATGCACAAGTCTGGAATATTGCTGCACTCCTTGATCCCAAGGCCTGAAGAAGGAGGCTTGAAGGCCTGAAGAAGGAGCATGCATGCTCCAAACTCATGCTGCTACGACTACGCCAACCGCTGTCTCTCGGTCTCCTTCGGTAATGTCTGGCTCTCTCCTTTGCCCACTGCCCTGGAGCTCCAGATGCCACTGGCACTGCCAGCAACGTATGACGCTGCAGACCCCAGCTTGCCACCCGAATGGAATCACGAGACGTTGATGATCTTATGCTGTTTTTATCTTGCTATCCTGTGAGCGCCCCTTATATTAAAGCGTGTCTGTTTTAACTCTATACTACACGTAGATTGGCGCTGCTTTCTCTTGCTTGCATATCCACAGAGCCCCTTCTTACTCTGAAAAGCTGGATGCCTAACTGTAATTTCTTTAACGTCACTATGGACTTTCCCCCACAAACTCAATACCATGTACACATATAGTATGTTAATAATACAGCTATGTGTTACTGACCCACCTTTACTTTTGTGCTATATACCAGCAGCAGACCTACATAGCGCTCACTATATCCACATATTGTACCTGTTTGTAGGTAACTGCCTGCCTTAGCTTCTGTTTGTATGCATACAAAACATTTTTGTATTGTTCCTTTTGTTTATTACTTTCAGATTTTAATCCTTGTCTTGTATGCATTTTGTGTCTAGCGAGTGCTAGTCCGCTGGGCTCTGTAGTACCTCTGGTGCTGTGTAAGGACTTGGGAGACAGAGTGCAGTCATTAACACTCGGTGCTGTGGCATTGCTCCCCTCCCTTTTTCCTCCCCATGCACGCTGCTTGGCCCTCACAATTGGCTGAGCCCAGTGCTCCCATTGACACTCCTCTATTTAAACAGAGCACTGACTTACATCCAGTCATTGGTTTGAAAAAAAATCACATCCACTTCTGTGCTACAGGGTGGTTCTTCCGACTTCTGAGATCAGAGGACTCCAGCCGCTACAAGTGGTTCTCCTAAGTGGATTGTTCTTTAGTATACTACACATGGCTGCAGCTTTTTTATACTTTTGTTTATGTGAGTTTGCATTTGGCATTTTTATATCATTAAAAAGACTCACTGATACTGCACATAGCTGTATTAATTTTTTGTGTTTCCAGAGACCTGTTCCTGTCTCAGGGGGAGCTTCCTGCTGCAGCGTAACACTCATTTATCCAATGGAACTTTATTAACTTTTTATTTTATTTATGTTGGACTTTTATCTTGTTCTAGAGTTTTCCTAATAGACTGTTCCTCATCGTTCCCCACTATATTTAATTGGTAGTTTTTTATTTTTATTATAGGGGGGGGGGCATATGTATTGTGTATCCATATTCTTTGCACCATATTTAATACTGTGTTGGGTTACAAAAATATATATATACCACAGCCACCACCATGCCTAGAGCCTAGATGGCAGCTTGGCCAAATTATTGGCTTTCCAATAACTAATTATCAAGCGTATTCTGTCCCTTTTTGGAAATTTGCATCTCATGCCATACCATAGTAGTAGGATCCCAGTCACCATTTCTTTGTTTGTGAGGCCATCCCTGCCCTTTACCAACATATGGAAGGCAATGTTTGTACATCGCCAGACCATGAAGACAGCAGTAAGGCCCACATGACAACAGACATGTGGTCCAGCAAGTATGGGCAGGAGAACTATATACAGTATCTCACAAAAGTGAGTACACCCCTCACGTTTTTGTAAATATTTTATTATATCTTTTCATGTGACAACACTGAAGAAATGACCCTTTGCTACAATGTAATGTAGTGAGTGTACAGCTTGTATAACAGTGTAAATTTGCTGTCCCCTCAAAATAACTCAACACACAGCCATTAATGTCTAAACAGCCGGCAACAAAAGTGAGTACATCCCTAAGTGAAAATGTCCAAATTGGGCCCAAAGTGTCAATATTTTGTGTGGCCACCATTATTTTCCAGCACTGCATTAACCCTCTTGGGCATGGAGTTCACCAGAGCTTCTCAGGTTGCCACTGGAGTCCTTTTTCACTCCTCCACGAGGACATCACGGAGCTGGTGGATGTTAGAGACCTTGCGCTCCTCCACTTTCTGGTTGAGGATGCCCCACAGATGCTCAATAAGGTTTAGGTCTGGAGACATGCTTGGCCAGTCCATTACCTTTACCCTCAGCTTCTTTAGCAAGGCAGTGGTTGTCTTGGAGGTGTGTTTGGGGTTGTTATCATGTTGGAATACTGCTCTGCGGCCCAGTCTCCAAAGGGAGGGGATCCTGCTCTGCTTCAGTATGTCACAGTACATGTTGGCATTCATGATTCCCTCAATGAACTGTAGCTCCCCAGTGCTGGAAGCACTCATGCAGTCCCAGACCATGACACTCCCACCACCATGCTTGACTGTAGGCAAGACACACTTGTCTTTGTACTCTTCATCTGGTTGCCACCACACACGCTTGACACCATCTGAACCAAATAGGTTTATTTTGGTCTCATCAGACCACAGGACATGGCTCCACTAATCCATGTCCTTAGTCTGCTTGTCTTCAGCAAACTGTTTTCTTGTGCATCATCTTTAGAAGAGGCTTCCTTCTGGGACTACAGCCATGCAGACCAATTTGATGCAGCGTGCAGTGTATGGTCTGAGCACAGACAGACTGACCCCCCACCCCTTCAACCTCTGTTCAATGCTAGCAGCACTCATACGTCTATTTCCCAAAGACAACCTCTGGATCTGACGCTGAACACATGCACTCAGCTTCTTTGGTCGACCATGACAAGGCCTGTTCTGAGTGGAACCTGTCCTGTTAAACCGCTGTATGGTCTTGGCCATTGTGCTGCAACTCAGTTTCAGGGTCTCAGCAATTTTATTATAGCCTAGGCCATCTTTATGTAGTGCAACAATTCTTTTTTTCAGATCCTCAGAGAATTTTTTGCCATGAGGTGCCATGTTGAACTTCCAGTGACTAGTATGAGAGAGTGAAAGCGATAAAACCAAATTTAACACACCTGCTCCCCATTCACACCTGAGACCTTGTCACACTAATGAGTTACATGACACGGGGAGGGAAAATGGCTAATTGGTCCCAATTTGGACATTTTCACTTAGGGGTGTACTCACTTTTGTTGAAGGCGGTTGGGACATTAATGGCTGTGTGTTGAGTTATTTTGAGGGGACAGCAAATTTACACTGTTATTCAAGCTGTACACTCACTACCTTACATTGTAGCAAAGTGTCATGTCTCACATGTTGTGAACTGGAAACAAGAGTGCTGCACAGTTTGTTTGTGAGATTCAGTAACATGCACAAGCCTGGAATATTGCTGCACTCCTTGTTCCCAAGGCCTGAAGAAGGAGGCTTGAAGGCCTGAAGAAGGAGCGTGCATGCTCCAAACTCGCGCAGCTACGACCACGCCAACCGCCGTCTCTCGGTCTCCTTCAGTAACGTCTGGCTCTCTCCTTAGCCCACTGCCCTGGAGCTCCAGATGCCACTGGCACTGCCAGCAACGTATGACGCTGCAGACCCCAGCTTGCCACCCGAATGGAATCACGAGACGTTGATGATCTTATGCATTTTTTATCTTGCTATCCTGTGAGTGCCCCTTATATTAAAGCGTGTCTGTTTTAACTCTATACTACACGTAGATTGGCGCTGCTTTCTCTTGCTTGCATATCCACAGAGCCCCTTCTTACTCTGAAAAGCTGGATGCCTAACTGCAATTTCTTTAACGTCAGTATGGACTTTCCCCCACCTACTCAATACCATGTACACATATGGTATGTTAATCATACAGCTATGTGTTACTGACCCACCTTTAGTTTTGTGCTATATACCAGCAGCAGACCTACATAGCGCTCACTATATCCACATATTATACCTGCTCTCAGGTAACTGCCTGTCTTAGCTTCTGTTTGTGTGCATATAAAACATTTTTGTATTGTTCCTTTTGTTTATTACTTTCAGATTTTAATCTTTGTTTTGTATGCATTTTGTGTCTAGAGAGTGCCAGTCCGCTGGGCTCTATAGTACCTCATTGGTAGCTTTTTATTTCTATGTATTGTGTATCCATATTCTTTGCACCATATTTAATACTGTGTTGGGTTATGAAAAAAATATATATATATGTAGGAAGGCAAGTATGGTGGCCTGAATTTATGGGAGGAGCCCGGGGGGTATTTAACCAGCCCGCTCGCCTGTGGTCTTTGTCAGTTTCCTGTGCACGGTACTACGTCACTAGGCCAACTATGCGAGATTTGTTAGCGTTCGTGAGTTCCGTCTTCGAAGTTCTCGAGGCTTTCGTTACCGTCGTGGTTTTGCACAAAGTGTCTGGCTCGGCTGTCGCAGGTAGGGTTTTACGTTTGACCTTTCATTTCATGCATTTGTGTTAGATATCTTGTCACCAGATCTTGATATTGAAGCTTACGAGTCATTCGTAAAACCCTACTCATAGCCGTATCATTAGCCACTCACTCGCACCGCTATCATTAACAAACATTCAACACCTTATGTACTTCACTATGAGTCGAACCTTGTAGCAACAGTATTGCACCGCTCCTTTTAAACGTGTCACAAATGTTTTTTACGTCACCGTACCATGCTCCACAGACAGGTTGTTACCAGTCGCAAATCGCGGCACACCTACTCGTGTCTCAGTCGTAGCAAATCATTTCAACCATTTCAATCATTTCAATCATTTCACTCATTTCTGTGTCATTACCGCGCTCCGATTCAAATCTAATGGCATCCCTGATGCACCGATTCGTACTGGTGTGCTCCAGTTGTTTTTCGGCCTCATTTCAGTACATGCTCCAGAGTCTGGTTCCTTGTTAGTCGCAGTTTATGGCTCACCGATTCAGGCCTCTGTCATGGCAATCATTTCACTGTCACGAATCATGTCCCGGGTCGAATCCAGTCGCATCCTTATGCACCGATTCGTCCCGGCGTGCCCAGGTTTTTCGGCCTCATTTCAGTACATGCTCCAGAGCTTGTTTTCGTTGTTAGTCGCAAAAAATTTGGCTCACCGATTCGAGTCTCTGTCATGGCAATCATTTCACTGTCACGTATCACGTTCCGATTCGAATCCAGTCGCATCCGAGAGGCAGCGATTCGTCCCGGCGTGCCCCAGGGTTTTTTGGCCTCATTTCAGTACATGCTCCAGAGTCCAGTTCATAGTCAGTCGCAGTTGCGGCCGACCGATTTGTGCTTCTGTCATGGCAAATCATTTAATTTCACCGTCACATACCGTGCTCCGATTTGAATCCAGTGGCATCCGAGATGCATTGATTCATCTCGGCGTGCCCCAGTTGGCTTGGCCTCATTTCATTTCATAAAAAAAAATAAACAAAAAAATTATTAAAAAAAACTGAAAAAAAGAGAAAAAAAATAAATTTATGCACCTGTCGCCTAAACACGTTACAAGTCACTTTTCAAGTCAGGTAGTCATACCCTTCACCGGTTGTCATCTGTCATTTTCCTCCAGGTCAGTCAAGTTAAAAAAAAAAAAAACCCCGTCTTCCTTCGAAGTTCAGTCATGGTCCCAATTCATTTGTTAAAACCTTCGCCTCACTCCTATCCCCCCTTATAGTCGCACAATCCGATTCATGTTGGTTTCATTTCATACACTTTACAAACCGATTCGTATAGGATTCATCGTATACAACAGATGAATGATTCGTATTGGTTTAATTTCATACACGCTACAGTTCGATTCAATCTAGTCGCACCGGTGGCACAGCGATTCATAGCGGATCCATATTTATACTCTCCACAATCGGATTTTATATTGGATTAATTTGCATACACTCTACAATCGGTTTGTAGCAGATTCATTTCATACATCTTACAACCGATTCATATCGGATTAAATTTCATACACATTCAAGCACAACTTCTTGTAATCACTGCAAGCACGCATCGAATCACAACTTCTTGCAATCGTTGCAAGCAAGCATCCAAGCACAACTTCCCGCAATCGTTGCAAGCACGCATCCAAGCATAAACTTCTTGCATGGGTTGCAAGCACACATCGAAATGTAACTTCTTGCAATCGTTGCAAGCACACATCCAAACACAACTTCTTGCAATCATTGCAAGTGCGCATCCAAACATAACTTTTTGCAATCGATGCAAGCACACCCAAGCACAATTTCTTGCAATCATTGCAAACACAAATCCAATCATAAACTTCTTGCAAACATCGCAGGCATGCATTCAAGCATAACTTCTTGCAATCATTGCAAGTACGCATCCAAATAAACAACTACTTGCAATCGTTGCAAGCACACATCCAAGCATAACTCTTGTAGTCTTTGCAAGCACATGCAGTAATACGAACTTCTCACAGTCACCACAAACACATCTCCAGCGACATAAACTCACTTGCAATTGTTGCAAGCACACATTCAAGCACAACTCTTATAGGGCGTACACACGGTCGGACTTTGTTCGGACATTCCGACAACAAAATCCTAGGATTTTTTCTGACGGATGTTGGCTCAAACTTATTTTGTCTACACACGGTCGCACAAAGTTGTCGGAATTTCCGATCGCCAACCACGCGGTCACGTACACCACGTACGACGAGACTAGAAAAGGCCAGTTCAGAACCAAGCCCGGCACCCTTTGGGCTCCTTTTGCTAATCTCGTGTTAGTAAAAGTTTGGTGAGAGACGATTCGCGCTTTTTCAGACTCGTGGCTTTCAGATCGTTTTCTGCCGTTCAGTTTGTGCTTGTGGGTTTGTATCTGCTCTTCAGTGCGTGCAAGCAAGTTCCGCGTGACTTAGTCATTGTATTCTTGTTCGTTCGTTACTGTTTTTCAGGTCGCTCTTCACAGGCCTTGCTGTTTCTCAGTGCGTTCTGTTACTTCGTTCTGAGCAGCCGACCGTTTTCTAGCCATGTTTCGTATGCGTACTCCTCGTAGAGTTCGTGCTGTGCGGGGGGCTTGGTGTTGGGGTCCTGACCTTGACACAAGTCCAGTCCATGAACAGGGTGGGGAGGAGTTCATGGACCAAGAATTGGTTGCTTCAGCGTGACCAGTTCTCTCATATGCCTTTGCTACGTGAGATCCGTGAGAATAATCCTGATGATTTCAGGAACTTTCTCCGGATGACGGACCCCGTGTTTCACCGTTTGTTGGCTTCGCTGACCCCCTATATCAGCAGGCAGGATACCTGCATGAGGCAAGCCATCACTCCGGAGCAGAGGTTGGTCGCTACCCTGCGGTATTTGGCCACAGGGAGAAGCCTACAGGACTTGAAGTTCTCGACAGGCATCTCCCCCCAGGCTCTGGGGATCATTATCCCAGAGACCTGTTCTGCCATCATCCAGGTCCTGCAGAAGAAGTATATGAAGGTAAGATTTTTATCCTTTTATATCACATTTTATTGTATTGAATGTTTGCTAATATATTGTAGTTCTTTCCTCATTCCCTAATTACCATGATTGGAATATGCTGTGAATGTCCCCTTTGTCCTCATGCATGCTGGATTTTTATGTAATTATTATTTTATGTCCTTTATACATATTTGCCCTTCACTAACCTCCCAGCATGGTGTCTCCTGCCCTATATTCACCTCATGTAGTCAATTAACAATGTATTTTATCAGCTCCATAGTAGTGCTTTACCCCAAACACCACCTAAAATGTTTTGAAATGTTATTTTTGATTTAAATTCAGGCAGAGTGCCAGAGGCTTTTTTTTTTGTGGTGTCCCCAAATAATTTTTAGTAACCCTCCCTCCCCCAACTGCTAAGTCAGCTGATACCAATTCTCTATCCTCAATCATCTGAAAATAATAATAAAGTGTGGCGCTAACAGATAACAGAACACGTGTTATTAATCAGATAACAGTGGTCTCTATAGAGGGGTATCAAATTCTGAGGTGTATGTCTTATTATATTAGTGATGATTTCTTTGCAGAACACCAAAAAAAATCAAAGCAAGTAATAAAATAAAATGTGAAAAATATCCAACAGTGATAAATACTTCAGTGTACGAAAACACTTACAGATAATGAGTACTGTATTTTGACAGTGAGTGCTGTGTTAGGACCTATATATATATCCATTAAGTATGAATATTATACATAGGGTAACATATTCCAAAACAAAGTGCAGTAATAAAAGTGAACAGAGTATCACAGTGTTTTGTGTGTATAGCTCAGCAAAAATAGTGTTCATCAGAACAAAACCTGAAAGTAAAAAGTCCATAGAAGGTGAGTATGTGTGAATGCTGAAAGTCCATCATTAAGTGGATGGAGTGCTCATATTTAACCCCACAACAGTCTGAAAACAGGCAGTCTTCCTGTGGAATGTATAGGAGCTGTATGGAGGGACCCTTAAATCTGGAAGGATTCTTCACTCATTCAGACGGTCTCAACACCGTTAGGAAAAAAGACATAGGGATGCCCTTACCAGACAAGGTGGACTCACAGGCCCTTGGTGGTGAGTCAAGCGAGCTTGTACCGTCAAACGGTATGGTGCGATGATCCGTATGGTGATCTTATGCGGAGTCTCATCAGATGTCATCAGATGGTGTGCCAAATCGGAATTGGGAACCTCCAGGATTCTGCTTCGGTCATCGGGCGATCGTTTCCTCAGCGGCTCATCACATGGACAAGTAAACAGAGGAAAAAAAACTTCCACATGTGTAAAACCTTGGTGATAGTTCCTGAATGCTGATCAGTATGATTTGCAGTAAAGCTCCTCTACCACTCCTCCATGACGACATCATGGAGCTGGTGGATGTTAGAGACGTTGCACTCCTCCACCTTCTGTTTGAGGATGCCCCACAGATGCTCAATAGGCTTAAGGTCTGGAGACATGCTTGGTCAGTCCATCACCTTTACCCTCAGTTTCTTTAGCAAGATAGTTGTCATCTTGGAGGTGTGTTTGGGGTCGTTATCATGTTGGAATACTGCCCTGCGGCCCAGTCTCTGAAAGGAGTGGATCATACTCTGCTTCAGTATGTCACAGTACATGTTGGCATTCATGGTTCCGTGATTGAACTGTAGCTCCCCAGTGCCGGCAGCACTCATGCAGTCCCAGACCATGACACTCCCACCACCATGCTTGACGGTAGGCAAGACACACTTGTCTTTGTACTCTTCATCTGGTTGCCACCACACACGCTTGACACCATCTGAACCAAATAGGTTTATTTTGGTCTCATCAGACCACAGGACATGGTTCCACTAATCCATGTCCTTAGTCTGCTTGTCTTCAGCAAACTGTTTTCTTGTTCATCATCTTTAGAAGAGGCTTCCTTCTGGGACTACAGCCATGCAGACCAATTTGATGCAATGTGCGGTGTATGGTCTGAGCACAGACAGGCTGACCCCCCACCCCTTCAACCTCTGCACAATGCTAGCAGCACTCATACGTCTATTTCCCAAAGACAACCTCTGGATATGACGCTGAACACGTGCACTCAACTTCTTTGGTCGACCATGACAAGGCCTGTTCTGAGTGGAACCTGGTCTTGGCCATTGTGCTGCAACTCAGTTTCAGGGTCTCAGCAATTTTCTTGTAGCCTAGGCCATCTTTATGTAGTGCAACAATTCTTTTTTTAAGATCCTCAGAGAATTTTTTGCCATGAGGTGCCATGTTGAACTTCCAGTGACCAGTATGAGAGAGTGAAAGCGATAAAACCAAATTTAACACACCTGCTCCCCATTCACACCTGAGACCTTGTAACACTAATGAGTTACATGACACGGGGAGGGAAAATGGCTAATTGGTCACAATTTGGACATTTTCACTTAGGGGTGTACTCACTTTTGTTGCCAGTGGTTGGGACATTAATGGCTGTGTGTTGAGTTATTTTGAGGGGACAGCAAATTTACACTGTTATACAAGCTGTACACTCACTACATTACATTGTAGTAAAGTGTCATTTCTTCAGTGTTGCCACATGAAAAGATAATAAAATATTTACAAAAATGTGAAGGGTGTACTCACTTTTATGAGATCTTGTATCATTCACAGCCCACCTGGTGACTACGTTGACAGCAGAAAAGGATGCAGTACAGGGCACTCCGCTGCATTCTTACAGCTGGTGGTGATGGAGCCAGAGCTGTCTTCTCCACCTCCTCCTACTCCTCCTCATTGCCCCTTTTCCCTTGAGTCCTTTGATCCATTAGTCTCCCTTAAGCATTCAATAGACTATTCTATGGCTCAAGAAGCTATTCTAAGATGTCCCGCAGTGCTGCAGCTGGTATTCCTAGGGGACAGGAGCCACACTAGGACAAAGATTATTGGAGCTCTGTAGAGGCAGGCCTAGAGGTGTTTACTTCCTGGGGCAACTTGCGCCAGGAATGGTGTTGTGTGACGACAGCACTAGCTTGCTGTCTGTCCTCTGGCAGGGAAAATTGAAACATGTGCCTTATCTGGCACAAGAATGCCATCTGGTGGTTCCTGGATAATTTCCCAGGGTTACAAGACCATCAAACCACCTGATCTGTGACATTCCTACCAGGTGAAACTCGACTTTGGCTGTTCTGCAGCTACTGCACATTCATCAGAGGGCCATCAACAGGTACCTGGGTGAGTATGCCACAAGGACAAGTTCAGTCTATCTGGGCCTCTTCTCCCTACACCAGTGGCTGCTGATACAGGACACATGCACTGTATTGTCTCCTTTGAAGAGGCAACAAGAATGTTGATCTATAAAAAATGTGTGCTTCTGCAACACTGCACCAGTTGTGTTCCTGCTGGAGCACACATTGCTTGGCATAATGGACAAGGCACTTGATGCAGAGTAGTAGGAGGTAAGGGAAGACTTCCCTACATCGCAGGGCCCACTTTATTCTGACACTGTCCCTGTGAAGCCACAGCAGGAACCGCTCCTTGATCCCTGTTACAAAGGTAAACTCACTCTGCCCTCACAGAGGGAACAGAGGATGAAATATTAGGAGGATGTACCACAGAGAACCTGTGTCACTAATTTCCAGAGGGTGTCAGGGTAACATCTCATGGACATGGTGTCTCTAAACCTCTTGTCGAGGAAAGGAGGAATGGTAGTGGGGTTGGCTGCCTGAGTAATGCCTTTAAAAATGCTTAAGTATTCAGCTCCCAGATCTCTTTGCTGCCAATACCTATCAGCAGCAACTCCATCACATGGTGGCTAAATATCTGGTGGCAAGAATGGCTGTAGATAACCTCCAAACTGATAGCTCCCTCAACTATTAGGTTATGAAGATGGACCATGGGCCAGAACTTGCTCAGTTTGCTCTGCAGCCAACATGCCTTCTGAACATGTTTTCAATGCTGTGGAGGACTTTGTGACAGGCAAAAGAGTGCATCTATCTGTAAATACTGTTGACCAGCTGACATTTTCCTGCTACCCTCCATTTTTTTTTTTTACTATACCCAAAGCTTCTTCTAAAACTGCTGCAGGCCACAAAAAATATCTCACATGATTCTACTCTTAATAAAGCATATGAAATGAAAATTATTCTGCTTCCCCACATCTCTCTTCCCTTAACCACTTCAGCCCCAGGAGGTTTTGTCCCCTTCCTGAACAGGCCCTTGTTTGAGATAGGGCACTGCGTTACTTTAACTGACAATTGCACAGTCGTGCGATGCTGTAACCAAATGAAAATTAAAATTAATTAAATAAACAAAATGTCTTCATAAATTTAGGCCAATATGTATTCTGCTACATATTTTTGGTAAAGAAAACCATAATAAGATTAAATTGATTGATTTGCGCAAAAGTAATAGCATCTACAAAAAGGGGATATATTTATGCCTTTTTTATTTATTTATGTTTTTTTTTCTAGTAATGGCGGCGATCAGCGATTTTTAGCAGGACTGTGGCATTGTGGCGGACAGATCGGACACCTAACTGACACTTTTGACACTTTTTTGGGAAGCAGTGACATTATTGCAGTGATCAATGGTAAAAATATGCACCGACAGTGTATAAATGACACTGGCAGGGGTTAACATCAGGGGCAATCAAAGGGTTAATTGTGTTCTCTGATTATGCTTTCTTAATGTGGGGGTATGGGCTCACTGCGTGGACACAGTGATCAGTGTTCCTGATTAGCAGGGATACAAGATCACAGTGTTCATGCCTGACAGAATGACGGTCTGCCTTGTTTACATTGACAGCCGCCATTCTATCTCTGTGAGGAGCGATCGCAGGTTGCCGGCGGACATCGCGTCCGCAGGACCCGCTGATTGACTCCCCCTGTGTCCAATCAGTGCAAGTTCGTGCCTCTGGCAGCATGCGCGTGCCCCCCCCCCGGTGGCTATTGCACAAAAGAACATACAGGTATGTGATTTTGTGCAATAGAGCCAACCTGCCGCAGTAAATATGGGGTAGGTAGTCGGTAAGTGGTTAAAGTGTTACTAAACCAGGACCCTGCATTCACTATATCTGGTCCCCCACAGTACACAGAACATGGAAACACATGTATTTAAGTAAACAGAAATTGCTAAATATCTTTTCTCATCAGCAGTTTATAGCAGTCTTGTGACTTCTATCAGTATCTGACCAAGCAATGGTTAAAGCTTGTAGAAGGAGTTTTCATTCTCCTCTGACTGTCCTATGAGGCTGCATGTCCCCTGACTTTCTGTCTGGACAGTGCTGATTGGCCCTGTGCTGATCACATGCACCCTCCCAAAAACAAAAAAGAAAAATGCTCTAACAATACACACCAAACTGAGCATGTACAGAGTGCCTACTAGGGCTCAGTTCTATCAGCAGATGGACTGAGAACATTAAAAGAAGGGGAGAATCAGAGAAGACAAGATCAAACAGCCTTTTTACACAATGTGGAAGATTAACCCCTGTTCCACAGTGAGTATAACAAGCATGGTTCACCGCATATACAGACTGATTTTACTGTTGTGGGATTAGTAACACTTTAGGGACCAATTTTGATTGTCATTTTTGGTTCTTTCAGAGGCTTTCAAAGAAATGCTTGTCACTCAAATTGCATTAGAAACCCCACAACAGCCCCAACTTGGTATTTCTTTGTTTGGCATGGAAACTCCCCACACACCCCACTTTTCAACAGTCCCAAATGACATAGGGTTTACTATTTCCAACAAGAATATATTGACTACAGTGACAAAGCATACCCCTACACAAATCTATTAGTCATTAAAATTTATTTAATGACTAATAACCCATTTGCAGTTTGTTTTTTAAATCTTTTCAAACTTTTGCCTTCAGTCTTTAGCAGAAATCGGATGATTTGTTGGGTGTGAAACTCATGAATCTCCACCAGAGTCAGCTTTTACTGATTTGCTTATTTTTATTACCCACACTGAATACGATATTTGACGTTGCTATATAGACTACAGAAAACTTTTCAAGAACTTCCTGCACTCTTAAATTGTTCCGTAGCAGGAATCTTCCTCGGACCCCAATCAGAGGATTGTGCGAGGAAGCCTGGTGCAGTGTTCCTCAATAGGTAATCTGGCAGAAGCCACAGTTAACAGTTAATTACAAGATTTAATTACAAGAATTACAAGATTTAAGCCCCTACCTCCTCCCACCCCAATCCTTTAACTCCCCTGTAACTTATGGCTGTATTAAAAATATGTATTTAAACATATCTAAGTGCCATTTTTTGCTTAACTAAAGCAAAGGACATATGATGCGTCGGTCAGAAATATCCTCTTCTGTTTACTGTCGGCGGGGTCCTTATTCATCTGTCCAAATTACTACCTGTGTGATGTGGACATTTTTTATTGGATGTCCAGCAGTGGGATCCTCCCAGGATTAAGAAGAGGAATGACATGGAGTGGGACTGTCAGTAACTATCTAGCGAGGGAGCCTCTGTAGCACTAGATTTGTGGTTTTCTGCATTCAGAAATGGTAGCAGTGCTGGACCTGGAAGGAGATTTAGGGGAGTACAACTCACTTCACTTGGCAAGAAGGAAAACAAAATCTTGAAAGATTGGTTAGAGGGAAGTAGGAAGTAGGGATGGAAAAAAAAAAAAATTAAAACGGCTTATATGTGTGTATATATATATATATATATATATATATATATATATATATATATATATATATATATGTATATATATATATATATATATGTAGGAAGGCCAGTATGGTGGCCTGAATTTATGGGAGGAGCCCGGTGGGTATTTAAGCAGCCCGCTCACCTGTGGTGCTTGTCGGTTTCCTGTGCGCGATACACGTCACTAGGCCGACTATTCGATATACCAGCGTCCGCAAGTTCTTGCCTCGCAAATTTCCGTATTCGATACCGTACTCAAAACTTTCGAAGTCCGCGTTTTTCGTTCGTAGTTTGTACCACGCGGCTGGCTTGGCTGTCGCAGGTAAGGTCCCGTCGGACTTTTCGTTTTCATATCAGGTCACTAAACCGTAATTTCGAAATTTTTCGTTTCACTCGCTTTTTCATAAACTGCATTATATCGCATTTTTCGTTTCATGTCATGTCACTAAACCGTACTTTCAAATTTCGTTACTCGCACTTCACAATTGCAATGTATATCGCTCGTACTTTCGATATGTTACCATTTCGACAGCACCGCGACGCAGACGTCGCTTCATTGCTAGCATGTCGGTGTTTGAAAATATGCATCGGTAAACAGCCACAGCAAGTCGCAATTTACAAGTTATCGGATCAAGTCAGTTCGATACCAATCATTTCTCATTTCTGAAACATTCTAGAACTCATTTTTGACATTTCAAATCATTTCAAAACATTTCTCATTTCAGTCACCTACCGCGCTCCGATTCGAATCCAGTCGCATCAAAAAGATGCACCGATTCGTTCCGGTGTGCCCCAGTTATTTGGCCTCATTTCTATACATGCTCCAGAGTTACGTTATTG
Organism: Lithobates clamitans; assembly: GCA_037952925.1. Taxonomy (NCBI): domain Eukaryota; kingdom Metazoa; phylum Chordata; class Amphibia; order Anura; family Ranidae; genus Lithobates; species Lithobates clamitans. The sequence goes on along the minus strand of JBBGZY010000062.1, from coordinate 1,979,748 downwards.
TCTGTCATTAGTACCTCTGTCATGCTTATCATTTCATTTCCACGTATCACGTTCCGACATGAATCCAGTCGCATGCTAAATGCACCGATTCATCTCGGCGTGCCCCAGGATTGGCCTCATTTCTATACATGCTCCAGAGTTACGTTTGTCAGTCATTCGTACCTCTGTCATGGTTATCATTTCATTTCCACGTATCACGTTCCGGCATGAATCCAGTCGCATGGCAATGCACCGATTCGTCTCGGCGTGCCCCAGGATTGGCCTCATTTCTATACATGCTCCAGAGTTACGTTTTTCAGTCATTCATACCTCTGTCATGGTTATCATTTCATTTCCACCTATCACGTTCCGACATGAATCCAGTCGCATGGTAATGCACCGATTCGTCTCGGCGTGCCCCAGGACTGGCCTCATTTCTATACATGCTCCAGAGTTACGTTATTGTCAGTCAATTGTACCTCTGTCATGGTCATCATTTCATTTCCATGTATCACGTCCCGACATGAATTCAGTCGCATGAAAAATGCACCGATTCATCTCGGCGTGCCCCAGGATTGGCCTCATTTCTATACATGCTCCAGAGTTACGTTTATCAGTCAATTGTACCTCTGTCATGGTTATCATTTCATTTCCATGTATCACGTCCCGACATGAATTCAGTCGCATGAAAAATGCACCGATTCATCTCGGCGTGCCCCAGGATTGGCCTCATTTCTATACATGCTCCAGAGTTACGTTTATCAGTCAATTGTACCTCTGTCATGGTTATCATTTCATTTCCATGTATCACGTCCCGACATGAATTCAGTCGCATGAAAAATGCACCAATTCGTCTCGGCGTGCCCCAGGATTGGCCTCATTTCTATACATGCTCCAGAGTTACGTTTTATCAGTCATTCGTACCTCTGTCATGGTTATCATTTCATTTTCATGTATCACATTCCGACATGAATTCAGTCGCATGAAATGCACCAATTCATCCCGGCGTGCCCCAGGATTGGCCTCATTTCTATACATGCTCCAGAGTTACGTTATCAGTCATTTGTACCTCTGTCATGGTTATCATTTCATTTCCACGTATCACATTCCGACATGAAATCAGTCGCACGAAAATGCACCGATTCGTCTCGGCGTGCCCAGGATTGGCCACATTTCTGACACATGCTCCAGAGTCCAGATCATAGCTAATCGCAGACATCGGGGGATTGATCCACATCTCTGTCATGCAATTTCTACCATTTCACTCCCACAACGCATCACCGTTTCGAAACCAGTCGCATCTGAGGTGCACCGATTCGTCACGGCATGCATCACTGGTTCCGATCGCATTTCATACCTATACCAGAGCTCGGTTAGTTGCCAGTCGCTAACACGGCACAACCAATTCGAGCCGCGGTCAAAACAATCATTTCTCTCATTTCATTTAATACTGCACTCCTATTCGAATCCAGATGCATCAAACAAGCACCGATTCGTCCCAGGAGCACCAATATTTTCAGTTGCCCCATTTCAATACATGCTCCAGAGCCCGGTTCACGGTCGAACAAATCGTGACACAACCAGGCCGCACCTCTGTCATGCAGTTCATTCATTTCACAATCAAAGTAAACATTTCGAATCATTTCATTGTCACAAGACTGCAAGCATCATACAAATCATTGCTTCAAGTTACTTAGCAATCCCTTCACGAATTGTCACCTTTTCATTTTCCTCAAAAAAAAAAAAAAAAAAAAAAAAAAATCCATACCTATACCAGAGCTCGGTCGGTTGCCAGTCGCAAAACACGGCACAGCCAATTCAAGCCTCGGTCAAGGTAAACATTTCTCTCATTTCATTTCATGCTGCGCTCCGATTCGAATCCAGATGCATCAAACAAGCACCGATTCGTCCCGGTGTGCACCAATGTTTCTTCTATTGCCTCATTTCAGTACATGCTCCAGAGCCCGGTTCACGGTCGCATCAGTCACGACACGACCAGGCCGGACCTTTGTCATGCAGTTCAGTCATTTCAAACATCAAGGCAAACATTTCGAATCATTTCATTCTCACAAAAAAAAAAAAAAAAAAAAAATATATATATACGAGCTCAAAAACAGGATATTCTCATCAGATCAAATCATGTCACAGGCCGGCAGCGAAGACTTCACGGCCCCTCTGTCGGCTTTCACACAGGCCTCATTTCACTACCTCACAGCACGTACGAATGTGGGAATATTCGTTCAGCAGCCATCGACGAACAAACCATAGATCGGCTCTTACAAACAGAATTAGACCGAGAGTACGTTATAGGCCTTTCACTCAGCCCCCTTTCAGCACTTGGAGAGTCAGCCCTATTTGGGGCTTGTCAAGGGCAAATTCACAAATAAATTACGTTTGGGGTACCTCCTGTCTGCGCCTCATTCTTCCCACATCCCCAGTCTCAAGTCCCTGATTCCCTCCGAAGAATTCTCCCTAAAATATTCCTCCGTAGACATGCCGATACAAGCAGTCATCAAAGCAGGTACAGGTACCTGGCTTTCCAAAACCGACATCTCGGATGCCTTTAAGCTCCTGCCTATCCATCCATCCCTTTTGGTGCTTGCATGGCATCAAGTGGAAGGAGGCATATTATTTGGCCACAAAACTGACGTTCGGTTCGAAGAGCAGCCCTTGGCTCTTCGACACATTCGCTCAGTCTCTTGCTTGGATACTGTTACACAAGGCTCAGTGACAAAAGTCATCCATTACCTGGACGACTTCCTACTAATAGAACCTCCCAGCAAGCCCCCAGGAGACCTCGACAAACTCAGAGCGATATTCGGAAAACCCAATCTTCCCATCACCGAGCACAAAGTAGAAGGCCCAGCACATAACATCACCTTTCTCGGGGCCAACTTAGACACCTGCGCTATGCAAGCCAGTCTCCCCCTCGACAAACTAACCCGCATTAAGGCGGTCCTTCACAAATTCACCCACACCAAGGGGTGTACCAAGAAGCAGTTGCAATCTCTCCGGGCAATGCTGAATTTCGCCATACGAATTATTCCACAAGGCCGCACCTTCGTGTCACGCCTGCCGAGATTCCTGCCAGAAACACAAGACCCCGATCAGATCTTAAATCTAGACTCCGCAGCAATAGCGGACCTATCTATGTGGGACGAATTCCGTCCTCCCGGAATGGCATATCCCTAATTATACCCATGGTTTCAGCCCTGTCACCCCAGGTGGTGACAGACGCTGCAGCCACCACAGGTTTCGCTGCAATTTTTGGCCATCATTGGTTTTCAGGACCCTGGCCTCAACAGATACTGTTGATACCCGGCTTTATTCAAAACATCTTCCCTCCTCGAACTCTATCCCATGGTGGCAGCTGCACAACTCTGGGGTCACCATTGGACAGGGCAAACCGTAGTCTTCACCATCGACAATCAGGCCACGGCAGACATCAACAAAGGCAGGTCCAATTCCCCAGCAGTCATGTCCTTCCTGCGCAGATTGGTACAACTGTTCTTACAGCATCAGTTTAACATACGCTGTGCATTTATTCCAGGCAGACACAATTAGCTGCTGACGCACTGTCACGTTCTAACTACACCTCCTTTTCAAACAGGTTCCCGGAGCCGATCCAGTGTCGGCCCCTAACCCTGCCTGGTCACAACTGACCCTGGACTAGTTTAACATTTACAAGGAGCAACGCAGCTCATCAATCACTCACTCTCTCATAACACACTCAAAGCCTACCAGACAGCTTGAAAGGCGTTCAATAAATTTCTCACATCCTGCCGTAAAGGACCAATAGATGTCAAACAGGTACTGGCCTTCATTTCATACTGCCACACTCAGCTGGCCTTATCTTACAATACCATTCGGCTATACCTAGCCGGCATACAACATTTCGTGACCCTGGAAGACCCCACAAAATCTTCACTGTTCTCATCACACGCTATACGAGCCATCCTAAGGGGCATCCAGAAACAACAACCAGTGATCAGTACTAAGCGCTTACCCATTACGGGGCCCATCTTCAGGGATATGTCGACTATTCTGGCTACTTCGCCATTCGGTCTGCTGCCCAGCACGGTCCTACAAGCAGCCATATAGTTGGCTTACTACGGGTTCACCTATAACCACCCCACAGACCAAGTATTACGCAGACGGCACTTGCTTCGCCACCAAGACCATTTCATCCTTCACCTCGAGGTTTCTTAAACCCAGGAAACAGGGTCTGGAGTGGACATTTCACCTCTACAGAACCAATAACAGCTGGTGTCCAGTCACCGTACTTAACCGTCTCCTCTCACTCCTGCCTGAACAATCGGACACCAGTCCTCTTCTACCGTTCCCAGTTAAACCCTTAAACGCATGTCACTTGTAAAACACATAAGGATACTTCTCCGCAATCTTCACCTTAAACCCAGTCAGTACTCCGGACACTCCTTCCGCATCGGAGCAGCCTCCGCAGCAACCCGCCAGGGGGTTCCAGACCACATCATCAAAAGACTAGGCAGATGGAAATCAGCCTGCGTCGCCCGGTATATACCCAATCCTCAAGTAGAGATGGCACAGGCATTCTCCAAATTGGCTCAATGAATACCTGAAAACCAATTATATATTATACCCCTACCTGAATGTTTTTGCCCCCTTATTTTGGCATACCGGCCATTAGACCAAGGCACACTTTCAGGTCCATTTCATATGGTAAGTCCACACTTCCAGGTCTATTTCCGATGGTAAGTCTTATCTTTATTATAAGTGTTATCTATGTCCATACCGGACATAGGGCTCCGACCATAAGTAGGAAGGCCAGTATGGTGGCCTGAATTTATGGGAGGAGCCCGGTGGGTATTTAAGCAGCCCGCTCACCTGTGGTGCTTGTCGGTTTCCTGTGCGCGATACCCACCCTCCCATCCCCATTTCAAGGCATTCATTTCATTTCATTCATTTCATCTCATTTCTCTCTACAGAATAATCATTTCTTAAAACCAGGGTATGCCCCCTTATTTTGGCATACCGGCCATTAGACCAAGGCACACTTTCAGGTCCATTTCATATGGTAAGTCCACACTTCCAGGTCTATTTCCGATGGTAAGTCTTATCTTTATTATAAGTGTTATCTATGTCCATACCGGACATAGGGCTCCGACCATAAATATATATATATATATATATATATATATATATATATATATATATATATATATATATATGTATATATATATATATATATATATATATATGTATATATATATATATATATATATGTATATATATATATTAAATAGAAGTGCCTAGTCCACCGCTCTAGATCCCTAATTTAAACAAAACTACAACCCCAACTAATCCTCTCCATACTTATCTTACATATCTAGCATGATAGTTGCTGGCTGCTTTGTTATTTACATCCTCTAGGTATAAATTCCATTTCCGTTTCTTCTAAACATTAAAAGTACCCAAAGCACTTTCAGTATTATGGACAATGTCGAACAAACTCCTTCTTAACATTTACTGTAACTGGTGTCTGCTTAAAATGAATCCAAATTTTAATGTAGTATTACTTACATTGACATACAAGCAATAGAATGCACCTAAAGGATGAGCTATGAGAAAATTAAGATGCATATTGGATAGAACAATTAAACTTAACAATGTAATTTAAACTGAAATTTAAAAATGGAACATAAAAGTCTTAAAATCAATGAGGCTTCCAGAGTTAAAATCCTCTTTGCAACTATTACAAAATTCAACTGTACACAATTCAAATCTACATATACTCAGAACTTCTTTAAGGCTTGGAAAGAATAGGGAAAGGTTCTAACCCCTGTCAGGTTTTTCTGTTATCCAGGGCTCCCTTAGAGAGATTTCCCCTCGCTTTTGTTCTGTGGACAAGTTTTACCTGTCAGGAAATGAGGGAAAGTTGGCAACAGAGAAACAGACAACGAAAAAGCTGACAGTGGTTTTAGCATTTTCTTACACAAACTTAAAAAAAAAAGCATTTTACTTCTGTCCATGTTGCTGTAATGCCGCGTACACACAAGCGGACTTTACGGCAGACTTGGCCCGGCGGACCGGACTCCGTCAGATAATTCAATCATGTGTGGGCTCCAGCAGACTTTTTTCCCCAAAAGTTTGACGGACCTAGAAAACATGTTTCAAATCTTTCTGACAGACTCGAGTCCGGTTGAAAAGTCCGCTCATCTGTATGCTAGTCCGACGGACAAAAACCGACGCTAGGGCAGCTATTGGCTAGTGGCTGTGAACTTCCTTATTTTAGTACGGTCGTACGTCATCACATACGAATCCGTTGGACTTTGGTTGATCGTGTGTAGGCAAGTCCGTTCATTCGAAAGTCCGTCGGAAATTCCGTCGAAAAGTCCACCGTACCTAGTCCATCGAAAAGTCCGCCCGTGTGTATGCGGCATTACAGAGATTTCCCCTCACTTCCTATCCTGAAGGAAATCTTTTTTACCAGACAAGAAGTGATGGAATCTGTTAAATGGAGCCTCTGACAAAAGTAAACCTGGCAGGCAATCTAATCCTAAATCACCCTATACAAATTTCAAAAAATTTTGGTTACATATGCTACAGGCAATGTGTGAAATCAGGCATTCTATAGAGTGCCTAGGCAATGTCTGAAATGGCAAATTTCAGACATTGCCTGTTAGGGATGAGCTTCGAGTTCGAGTCGAACTCATGTTCGACTCGAACATTGGCTGTTCGCAAGTTCGCTGAACAGCGAACAATTTGGGGTGTTCGCGGCAAATTCGAATGCCGCAGAACACCCTTTAAAAGTCTATGGGAGAAATCAAAAGTGCTAATTTTAAAGGCTTATATGCAAGTTATTGTCATAAAAAGTGCTTGGGGACCCGGGTCCTGCCCCAGGGGACATGGATCAAAAAAAAGTTTTAAAAACGGCCATTTTTTCAGGAGCAGTGATTTTAATAATGCTTAAAGTCAAACAATAAAAGTGTAATATCCCTTTAAACTTCGTACCTGGGGGGTGTCTATAGTATGCCTGTAAAGGGGCGCATGTTTACCGTGTTTATAACAGTCTGACAGCAAAATGACATTTCGAAGGAAAAATTCCATTTAAAACTACCCGCGGCTATTGCATTGCCGACAATACACATAGAAGTTCATTGATAAAAACGGCATGGGAATTCAACACAGGGAAACCCCGAACCAAAATTAAAAAAAAAAATGACGTGGGGTTCCCCCTAAATTCCATACCAGACCCTTCAGGTCTGGTATGGATTTTAAGGGGAACCACGCGCCAAAAAAAAAAAAAAAAAAACGGCGTGGGGTCCCCCCAAAAATCCATACCAGACCCTTATCCGAGCATGCAACCTGGCAGGCCGCAGGAAAAGAGGGGGGGACGAGAGTGCGCCCCCCCCTCCTGAACCGTACCTTGCCACATGCCCTCAACATTGGGAGGGTGCTTTGGGGTAGCCCCCCAAAACACCTTGTCCCCATGTTGATGAGGACAAGGGTCTCATCCCCACAACCCTGGCTGGTGGTTGTGGGGGTCTGCGGGCGGGGAGCTTATCGGAATCATCATTCATCCCTGTCCATTTGAGGGAACACTCCCTCCCAAGCCGCTCTGCAAGGTGTAAGGATCCTGCTGTCAAGGGAGAAATTTACTAAAAGTGGTGCATTCAGAATCTGGTGCAGCTGTGCATGGTAGCCAATCAGCTTCTAACTTCAGCTTATTTAATTAAGCTTTGACAATAAAACCTGGAAGCTGATGCACCAGATTTTGCACCTGTGCAGTTTTAGTAAATAACCCCCAATGAGTGTCTTTCACAGATAACATAGCCATTCCCAACCATATGCGTGATGAAGGTTTGTTCTGGAACCTGTTTCTAACTTCCAGTTTGTTTCATATGGCTTCTTATTTATCACATTGTTTTCCGTGCTAGTTCATCTGTGGGTCACCTTACACACTAAAACCTGGCCATAAAATCATTGCACAATCAACTTTAGATTTACCAAAACGATGCATCTAATCAAACCAAATAATTTGTACCTAGCAGGCAGGCCCTTGAATAAATAATTGTTGGTAGATTTAAAAAGATTGTACAATCACCTATGGAGATTGCACATCGCCTATGGAGATTTTTAAGGGTAAAAGTTTGTCGCCATTCCATGAGCGGGCGCAATTTTGAAGTGTGACATGTTGGGTATCAATTTACTCGGCGTAACATTATCTTTCACAATATAAAAAAATTGGGCTAACTTTACTGTTTTATTTTTTAATTAAAAAAAGTGTATTTTTTCCAAAAAAGTGCTCTTGTAAGACCGCTGCGCAAATACAGTGTGACAGAAAGTATTGCAACGTAATTTTATTCTCTAGGGTGTTAGAAAAAAAATGTATAATGTTTGGGGGTTCTAAGTAATTTTCTAGCAAAAAAATTTTTTTTAACTTGTAAACAACACATCTCAAAAAGAGGCTTGGTCCTTAAGTGGTTAACCACTTGCCAACCGCCGCACGCCGATGTACGTCCCTTTTTTTGGGGACAGATATCGTTGTTATGGCAGCAGCTAGCTGCCATAACCCCGGTATCCACGTTTCGGCCGGCGGTCAGCTACAAGATAAAAGTGGTCTCTGCAACAGATTCCCTGCAAGATCACTTTTATCAGTGGCGGGAGAGGGCCCCCCTCTCACCGCGATCCGGTGCCCTCTGCCACTTACCGGAGCCATCGGCAGTGGTGGAGGTGATCACGTCTGTTGCCTAGCTGTGCATGGAGACGAGTGAAGGAAAGATGGTGCCCACTCGTCTCCATGACACTGCAGGGTGGAAGCGACATCAAAACGTCACTTCCGCCCATACGTCTTAAAGACACATTTTTTTCAATGTCATTTTTTTAAATGACTTTTTTTTTATTGCATTTTAGTATAAATATGAGATCTGAGGTCTTTTTGACCCCAGATCTCATATTTAAGAGGACCAGTCATGCTTTCTTCTATTACAAGGGATGTTTACATTCCTTGCAATAGGAATAAAAGTGACACTTTTTTTTTTTTTAAACAGTGTAAAAATAAATAAAATCATGTAAAATAAATAAGAAATTTTTTTTTTAAATGCCCTGTCCCGACGGGCTCACGGGCAGAAGTGAACGCATATGTGAGTAGCGCCCGTATATGAAAACGGTGGTCAAACCACACATGTGAGGTATCCCTGTGATCGCTAGAGCGAGAGCAATAATTCCAGCCCTAGACCTCCTCTGTAATGTAAAACATGCAACCTGTAGGGATGAGCCGAACACCCCCCCGATTCGGTTCACACCAGAACCTGCGAACGGACTGAAAATTCGCACGAACTTTAGAACCCCATTGAAGTCTATGGGACTCGAATGTTCGAAATCAAAAGTGTTAATTTTAAAGGCTAATTTGCATGGTATTGTCCTAAAAAGGGTTTGGGGACCCGGGTCCTGCCCCAGGGAACATGTATCAATGCAAAAAAAAGTTTTAAAAGTGGCCATTTTTTCAGGAGCAGTGATTTTAACCACTTGCCACCCGCCATATAGCAAAATGACGGTGGCAAAGTGGTTTCAATATCCTGACCGGACGTCATATGACGTGATCAGGATCTTAAGCCACTGCGCGCCCCCGGGGGGTGCTCATCGGGGCGATCGTTGTTGCGGTGTGTCAGTCTGACCGTTGGAGACTCTTTACCACATGATCAGCCGTGTCCAATCACGTCTGATCACGATGTAAATAGGAAGAGCCGGTGATCGGCTTTTTCCCACTCGCGTCTGACAGACGCGAGTAGAGGAGAGCCGATCAGCTGCTCTCCTGATGGGGGGGTCTGTGCTGATCGTTTATCAGCACAGCCCCCCCTCGGATCCCACCCAGGACCACCAGGGAAGCCGCCCAGGACCACCAGGTTGGCCATCCACACTGGACCACCAGGTATGCCCCCTAGACCCCCCAGGAAATACTAATCTGTGCCCAGGCAGCTGCCAATCAATGCACACTCACAATGCCTACCACTGCCAGTGCCACCAGGGATGCCTATCAGTGCCTCATATCAGTGCCGCGTATCAGTGCCCATCAGTGCCCATCAGTACCACGTATCAGTGCCCAGCAGTGCCACCTATCAGTGCCCAGCAGTGCCGCCTATCAGTGCCCAGCAGTGCCGCCTATCAGTACCACCCATAAGAACCCATCTTTGCAGCCTTTCAGTGCCCATCAGTGTCGCCTATCAGTGCCCATCAGTGCCACCCAGTGCCACCCATGAGTGCCCATCAGTGCCGCCTATCAATGCCCATCAGTGCTGCATATCAGTGTCACCCATCAGTGCCGCATATCAGTGCCCATTGTCAGTGCCCATCAGTGCCTGCTCATTGGTGCCACCTCATCGGTGCCGCATCATCAGTGCCTGTCAGTGTCGCCTTATCAGTGCCCATCAGTGAAAGAGAAAACTTACTTATTTAAAACATTTTTTAACAGAAACAAAGCAAAAGTTTTATTTTTTTCTAAATTTTCTTTTTTTATTTGTATAGCAAAAATAAAAACCACAGAGGTGATCAAATACCACCAAAAGAAAGCTCTATTTGTGGGAAAAAAAATGATAAAAATTTAGTTTGGGTACAGTGTAGCATGACCGCGCAATTGTCATTCAAACTGCGACAGCGCTGAAAGCTGAAAATTGGTCTGGGCAGGAAGGTGTATAAGTGCCCTGTATTGAAGTGGTTAATGATGCTTAAAGTGAAAAAAAAAAAAAGTGAAATATTCCTTTAAATATCGTACCTGGGGGGTGTCTATAGTATGCCTGTAAAGTGGCGCATTTCCCGTGCTTAGAACAGTTCCTGCACAAAATGGCATTTTTAAAGGAAGAAAAGTCATTTAAAACGGCATGCGGCTTTAATGTAATGTCGGGTCCTGGCAATATGGATGAAAATCAGTGAGACAAACGGCATGGGTACCCCCCCAGTCCCTTACCAGGCCTTTTGTGTCTTGTATGGATATTAAGGGGAACCCCACACCCAAATTAAAAAAAGGAAAGGAGTGGGGCCCCCAGGCCTTATATACTCTGAACAGCAGTATACAGGCAGTGCAAACAAGACAGGGACTGTAGATTTGTTGTTAAGTAGAATCTGTTTGTAATTTTGAACTGGTACCTTTTTAAAGTGTAGCTCCAGCCAAAAAATCTATTTTAAGCTTTTTGGAAAACATAGGGAAGGGTTATCACCCCTGTGGCATTTGTTTATTTGTTTGTTTGTCTGTGCACCTCTTCAGAAGATTTCACCTCAATTTCTGTCCCAATGACAAATGTTTTTTGACAATTTGGGGTTTTTAGTGAAATAAGGACTGTTGATAAAGCATCTGTGGAGAGGAGACCTGTTTTTCCCATATTAACTCTTACAGGAGAGAAGTTCCCTTCGTGGGGTAGATTTCATCTCACTTCCTGTTGTCTCCTTCCGTTTGCAAGTAGGAGTTGTTTGTAAGTTGGATGTTTGAAAGTAGGGGCCTTCCCTATATACTCTGCAGAAATTGGGGCCTTAGGTGTTGGTGTTGCCACAACACTGTAAGCCCTCACAGTTACTCTGGGTTGGCGCAAGAACGGGCCCTGCTGGGAAATATTGGATCAAGAATTGTAATTACATGCCCCTGTTGAATAGGGTCAGAAAAATTGGGCCTTTGGTGGTGGTGGTGCTGGTGCCACAACACTGTAAGTCCTCACAGTTACTCTTGGTGGGGGCAGAAATGAGCCCTGCTGTGAAAAATTAGATCAAGAATTGTAATTACATGCGCCTGTTGAACAGGGACAGAAAAATTGGGCCTTAGGCACTGGTGCCACAACACTGCAACCCCTCACAGATACTCTAGTTGGAGCGCAGGAACAAGCCCTCCTGCAAAATATTGCATCAAAAATTGTAATTACACGCTCCTGTTAAACAGGGACTGAAAAATTGGACCTTAGGCACTGGTGCTGGTGCCACAACACTGCAACCCTTCACAGATACTCTAGTTGGAGCGCAGGAACGAGCCCTGCTGCAAAGTATTTCATCAAAAATTGTAATTACACGCCCCTATTAAACAAGGGCTGAAAAATTGGGCCTTAGGCACTGGTGCCACAACACTGCAATCCCTCACAGATACTCTAGTTGGAGCGCAGGAATGAGCCCTGCTGCAAAGAATTGCATCAAAAATTGTGATTACACGCCCCTGTTAAACAGGGGCTGAAAAATTGGGCCTTAGCCACTGGTGGAGGCACCCAGAAACAAAAATATTCTTACAAGCTCTCAGCTTGATCATTGAGGAAGAAGAGAATAGTCACTCAGCATAACAGGATAGTCACTCAGCATCAGTATAGGCAGTCTTGAAGGGATCTGACATTTCAAAAAAAATTTTTCGGTTACATCAGCATCAGGTGCTTGGTATCTGGTGGTGATCCAAGACTGATTCATTTTTATGAAGGTCAGTCGATCAACTGAGTCGGTGCACAAGCGCACCCTGTGATCGGTTACAAAGCCTCCAGCAGCACTGAATGTGCATTCTGAAAGAACGCTGGATGCAGGACAGGCCAGTAGCTCAATTGCATACTGTGCAAGCTCTGGCCAGTGATCCATCCTCAAGACCCAGTAACCCAGAGGATATTCAGTGGGAAAGGTGTCCAAGTCAGATCTTGCCCCTAGGTATTCCTGCACCATGTAAAACAGACGCTGGCGATGGTTGCTGGAACCGATCATACCTTGGGGCTGCATCGGTCAGACGGCCACCTTCTCCACCGCTCCTTCTTTGACTGACCGAAGCCTCAGCAACATGTTGCCCAGGAACAGGAGTTTGTAACCTCCCAGTCTCTAGGAACGCATTGCACAGACCTTTCTGCAAGGCCTCCCGAAGATGTTTCATTCTCTGCTCCCTCTGTGATGGCAAGAAAAGGTCCGCAACCTTACCCTTGTAACGTGGATCAAGGAGGGTTGACAGCCAGTAACGAGTCCTCTCCTTGATACCACGAATACGAGGATCCTTCCGCAGGCTTTGCAGGATCAGGGAGGCCATGCAGCTTAGGTTTGCTGAGGCATTCGGTCCAGAGTCCTCTGGGTCACTAAGGACAACATGATCCACAGCCACCTCCTCCCAGCCATGTACAAGTCCATGGGTTTCTTGGGACTGTAAATGATTCCTTGAAGACTGCTGCTGATGCTGAGTACCAGGCTCCACCTCCATGCTGACACAATCCTCCTCCTCCTCGTCCTCTTCCTGTGTGATCGGCAGGCACGCAGGAACACTGTCTGGATAAAGGGGGCCTTGAGTGCTAAGGAAGTCCTTCTCTTCCTGCCTCTGTTCTGCCTCAAGTGCCCTGTCCATTATTCCATGCAGCGTGTGCTCCAACAGGTGGACAAGGGGACAGTGTCACTGATGCATGCACTATCTCTGCTCACCATCCGTGTGTCCTCCTCAAATGGTGACAGGACAGTGCATGCATCCCTGATCATGGCCCACTGGTGTAGGGAAAAAAAACAAGCTCTCCTGACCTTGCCCTGGTGCCATAGTCGCACAGGTACTCATTGATGGCCCTCTGCTGCGTGTGCTGCCGCTGCAGCATGGCCAACGTTAAGTTCCACCTGGTGGGCATGTCACAGATTAGGCGGTTCTTGGGCAGGTTAAATTATTTTTGGAGGTCAGCCAGCCGAGCACTGGCATTATATGAGCGGCGGAAATGCACACAGACTTTCCTGGCCTGCCTCAGGACATCCTGTAAGCCAGGGTACCTGCCCAAGAACCGCTGCACCACCAAGTTAAGGACGTGAGCCAAACAGGGCACATGGGTCAGTTGTCCCTGTCGGAGGGCAGAGAGGAGGTTGGTGCCATTGTCGCAAACCACCATTCCTGGCTGAAGCTGGCGTGGCGTCAACCACCTCTGAGCCTGCCCCTGCAGGAGGGGGTGGAGGAGAGAGGTGTGTCAGAATCACCAGTAGTAGCATTTTGGAGGCGTGGTGGCAGAACAACCTCCAACACTACTGCACCTTGTCCTGCATCCTTCCCAGCTGCCAGAAGAGTCATCCAATGCACCATGAAAGATAGGTAACTTCCCTGTCTATGCCTGCTGGACCATGAGTCAGCGGTAATATGCACCTTACTGCTGACCGCCCTGTCCAGCGAGGCCAAGACATTGCCTTCCACATGCTGGTAGCGAACCGGAATCGCCTTCCATGAGAAAAAGTGGCGTTTGGGAACCTGCCACTGAGGAACCGCACATTCCACAAACTCACGGAAGGGGGCAGAGTCTACCAACTGAAAAGGCAGCAGTTGAAGTGCTAGCAGTTTATCCAAGCTAGCATTCAACCGCTGGGCATGTGGATGGCTGGGAGCGAACTTCTTTCGGCGGTGCAGCAGCTGGGGCAGGGAAATTTGCCTGGTACAATCTGACGTTGGTGTACCAATAGCAGATTGGCCGCAAGTACTTGGCTGTGACACACCTAATTCTTCACGTTCATTCCTCTCAGAGCAGGTCTCAGAGAGCAGACCTTTGCAAAGGTCTGGATTCATGGATGAGCACAAGAAAAAGCCACATTGTTTCCAGCTGGAGGAGTGCATCTGATACTGATACTGAGCCCAGGGGTGGCTCCAAAGCATGTTTTGACTCAGGGTAGCAGCTGGGTCACACGCTCAGAGGTGAGCACATTAGCTTAAGGGGGCCACGGAGGTGCACCGGAGCATGGTTTGCAGCACTCAGGATGTCTTCGGCATGATGATTGATTGATATCACAGCTGGATACCACTTGCACGCATTGATTTGTTATCACTGTTGGACATTGTTTGCACGCACAGATTTGGAGTGCTATATAGAAATTTTTTCACTTGTTCCTTTTATTCATTAGGACAGGCAGGATGCCTTATATGGAGCACTAAGCACTTTTTTGATTTATCAAGGCACCTTATATGTATTTTAAGGAATAATAAGCACTTGTTTACTTATACGCTTTATTGTTTGATTTAAATATCAATTTTCACATTTTAAGTAATTGCATTTTATGTATACTATTAGTGCACTATTTGACATGCACATAGTTGGATATATATTTTTGGGTTACTCAAGCGCAGCGTATGGTTTTTAAATTGTTTTAAACATGTAAAGACCTAAATTCCAAAAGGTGGCTGGTCCTTAAGTGGTTAAACTCTGTTGTGGGACAACTGTATGCTGTGGATGAGCCAAAGTTTTGCTTTTTGGTACCAGAGTGATGGACTATTTTGTTTGTTTAATGCTGAAAAAGAAGTTTGAATGGGTTTAGTTTTATAATTATCAATCAGCTGCTGCACCTGCAGGGCTCTAATGAGGAAAGCTGCTCGGTCTGCATGCCTTTAGATGTGATTTCCCTTTGATAGTATTACACCAAAAATTAAATTTTCCACATGATTGCAATGTAAAGATCCCTCCCTCACTTTAATGGTCAGAGCACTGGAATAAAATCATCCAGCCCTGCATCTTATGCTGTGTGCCATTCTCCAGACAATAACAGGTTGGAGTCCTGTTTTGTGGGATGGTTCCCTGTGTGTCTCTCCCTCCAGCACTGAAAGCCAGGCGGGAGGGAGCAGGGAAGAAACCAGTTTTCAGCTGCTGCAGAGAGTTACACAGGGGATTGGACCTGTAATTGCCCCCCCCTCACACCGATCATTCTCCTTGCCCTGCCCACATCTGACTTACCCTGCTACCGGTGCTACTGATGGTATCCCCTTATTGGCAGCCCTTTGTACATCTATATTGTGATATTCGGGGGGTCAGGATCATGTATTGGTAAAACAACAGTCTTTATTTTTTAAAACGCAAACATAACAGATTCACTCTCCATGTGGACACAGACAAACAAACAAACATATAAACATATAACCAGAATAGGGATGAGCCGAACATCCCCCTGTTCAGTTCGCACCAGAACATGCGAACAGGCAAAAAATTTGTTCAAACGCGCGAACACTGTTAATCTCTATGGGACACGAACATGAATAATCAAAAGTGCTAATTTTAAAAGGCTTATATGCAAGTTATTGTCATAAAAAGTGTTTGGGGACCTGGGTCCTGCCCCAGGGGACATGGATCAATGCAAAAAACGTTTTAAAAATGGCTGTTTTTTCAGGGAGTAGTGATTTTAATAATGCTTAAAGTGAAACAATAAAAGTGTAATATTCCTTTACATTTCAGACCTGGGGGGTGTCTATAGTATGCCTGTAAAGGGGCGCATGTTTCCCGTGTTTAGAACAGTCTGACAGCAAAATGACATTTCAAAGGAAAAAAAGTTATTTAAAACTACTCGCAGCTATTAATGAATTGCCGGTCCGACACATAAAAGTTCATTGATAAAAACGGCATGGGAATTCCCCACAGGGGAACCCCGAACCAATTTTTTTTTTAAAAATGACGTGGGGGG
The DNA here is from genome assembly GCA_037952925.1 of Lithobates clamitans. NCBI lineage: Eukaryota > Metazoa > Chordata > Amphibia > Anura > Ranidae > Lithobates > Lithobates clamitans. Next base: position 1,963,395 of record JBBGZY010000062.1, on the reverse strand, counting down.
TCCCCCTAAATTCCATACCAGGCCCTTCAGGTCTGGTATGAATATTAAGGGGAACCCGGCCAAAATGTAAAAAAAAATGGCATGAACCCGGTGACCCCGCCCCCTCTGACGCACGGTGACTTCCCTGACGTCACGGGGAATGCCACAGGGAAGTCCCCGTCAAGTCCCCGTGTGTCAGAGGGGGGCGGGGTCACCGGGTGGCCCCTCCCTCCGTTATTTAAGAACCGTCAGAAGAGGAGAAGCGTCACACAGCGGGAGCCTCCCATCATGGTGGATGGGAAGAAGGGAAGAAGACACAGCGGAGGAAGATGCCAGATGAGAACACCAGAGGAAGAACCAGAAGAACCAGAAGAAGAAGATGGAGGAAGAAACCGAAGGAAGATAGAAGAAAGAAGAAGCATTTAAATAAAGGAATTGTCAAAAACTGTCTCTTGTCATTTTAACATTTTTGACACTTTTTTGTGAAATGGTAGGGGTACTTTTGTACCCCCTTACCATTTCACACAGGGGGAGGGCTGGGATCTGGGGGTCCCCTTGTTAAAGCTGGCTTCCAGATTCTGATAAGCCCCCCGCCCGCAGACCCCCACAACCATCGGGCAAGGGTTGTGGGGATGAGGTCCTTGTTCCCATCAACATGGGGACAAGGTGTTTTGGGGGGCTACCCCAAAGCACCCTCCCAATGTTGAGGGCATGTGACCTGGTACGGTTCAGGAGGGGGGTGCTCTCCCCCCCTCTTTTCCTGCAGCCTGCCAGGGTCTGGTATAGATTTTGAAGGGGGCCCCACGCCATTTTTTTTTATTTTGGCCAGGGTTCCCCTTAATATCCATACCAGACCTGAGGGGCCTGGTATGTCATTTTTTTTTTTAAATTTTGGTTGTGGGGAATTTCCATGCCGTTTTGATCAATGAACTTTTATGTGTATTGTCGGACCGGCAATTCATTAATAGCTGCGAGTAGTTTTAAATGACTTTTTTTCCTTTGAAATGTCATTTTGCTGTCAGACTGTTCTAGACACCCCCCAGCTACGAAATTTAAAGGAATATTAACTTTTATTGTTTCGCTTTAAGCATTATTGAAATCACTGCTCCCGAAAAAACATCCGTTTTTAAAACTTTTTTTTGCATTGATCCATGTCCCCTGGGGCAGGATGCGGGTCCCCAAACACTTTTTATGACAATACCATGCATATAAGCCTTTAAAATTTGCACTTTTGATTTCTCCCATAGACTTTTAAAGGGTGTTCCGCGGCTTTGGAATTTGCCGTGAACACCCCAAATTGTTCGCTGTTCGGCGAACAGCCAATATTCGAGTCGAACATGAGTTCGACTTGAACTCGAAGCTCATCCCTAAACCAGAATAACAAAAGGTAGGAATCTGCAACAAAGTTGCTAAAATCCTTGCAATGTATATAGATCATCCAGAGGGGAATATTATTTCTCAACAAAAGTGGAGTTACACTTAAATGCAAAACAGATTAAATAGCTGCATAATGAACATTAATGAGCATGCAAAAATGGAGCACAAACATGTGAACAGGGCCCCTAAAGATGCAAAACAAACATAAAAATGACACTCTGACTACAGCCACATAAACCAAGCTAGAGGGGGATTTTTCAAATTAATATATCCCCACTGTAGCAAGGCATACCATCACCCCAGGGATACAAAATGCTATTATTTGTTCTCTTATCAAAATAATTGAACCAGGATCCAATATAGAGAAACCAATGGGGTGTGGTGTCTGTGAGGCCTGTATGTCTGTATGTGGTGGCCACCTGTGTCCTTAAGACAATTGTCCAATTTTTAGATGTACGTGGTGGAAGTTTAGTAGTACTATATTTATTGAATGCTAGTGTTATGTGAAGTTTTCTAATAAAGATAATATTTTACCTTTAATACCGGCTATTTCGTCTTTGAAGAATTCTTTGGGAATTTCTTCTTGTTTCCGTTCCTTTTTATACCCTTAAAGATGCACTCTAAAAAAAAAAAAAAACAAGTTACATACACAGATTACCACTTGACCAAAGGAAGATTTACCCCCCTTAATGACTAGACCATTTTTTGCCGGGGGGGTGGGGGGCAAGAGGGCTGGCTGTCCTATTGCAAACACCAATCCTCTTTTGCCTCCCCCTGAAGCACTGCCAGCTTCTCCTCCTCTTCCTCCCTACGGCTGCACTGCAAGGTAATTGGTCCTAGCACATGCGCCGCTTCCATCTGCTGTCTGGGCCCACTTGTGTGCCCCTTTCCCCCACAGTGCTTCCAGTTTCCCACCTCATCTCTCCTGCCAGAAGCTGCTGCAGGCACACAGGGGAATGTTTCAGGATAGAGAGCATGGAAGGGGCCAGTAAAATATGTTCTGTCCCCTTTCCTTTCCTGAATGAACACAGTGAGCAATTGGTACGAATCACTCCTGTGGCCATTCATCGCTGAAACATAGTAAACTGTATTTACTACGCTTCAGTGTGTGAATGAGCAGGAAGCCTCAGTGCACTTCCTATTCATTCTTCTGTTTAGCTAAAGATGCAGAGAAAGGGACTGATAAATATATGTCCTCAGTCACTTTCAGCTGGCGGGGGGCCCTGTCATGTAGGCTGTATGTGACCCTATGATTTCTAACAGCAATCTTGATCCCAGCAGTCTTAGTGCTGCTGTATAGGGGATTGAAAGAAGCTGATACCAATTCAAATATAGGTATTTACACTACTTGGATTCAATTATACATTTATTTTTCTTTACTGAATGCGTAGCTGCATTTATTTGTGTCTATCGACCGGAATAAAGGTGGTAAACAGTGACTCACACATCTTGTTGCCGTCAGCAATGAATTCATGTGTCTAAAAAGGTTCAATATTGCCACGCTGTCTGCTGGCACAATTTACCTTTACTGGTGTTGCACAATTTGGTCATGTTTGATGGAATAATGTTCTATGTGCCTATAGTTAACCCATTTAGTGCCTATGCACCTACTGCAGATCCAAACTGTGAGAGGAGTGTGTAAAATGTTTTGTTCGACTAGGTGTTACTTCTTTCAATACTGGTACAGAGTGGGTACACGGTCACTTTCAGCATCTCTATCCCCTATCTTTCCATGCCTTGTATTGCTATAATATTTGATCTTCTTAATTGGATACAAGCCTGTTAATTGAGGTAGGAAGGGCAGCCAAAGACAGTAGGCATTGAGGGACAAGAAGTAAATATGGTACTGGCTGCAAATATAAAGATTGCAAGAAAGTAATAGGTCCAACACACATGGCTGATATACATTCTTGAGGAGGAGGAGCAGCATTAGCTCGAACAGAAAGTGGTTGCTATGCATCCCTGAAAGAGGACTACATGTTTTTTGCTTCCATGAAGCTCTTTGCCGAAGAGTCATGTGTTTCTTCATTCAAGTGGTACCCATGTGCCTGGTAAATGTAGCACAGCTGATACGCTGCAGGTAGAGGTTAGAGACTACAGTGACACCTTACAGATATGAAACAGACACAGTAAAAATGAAGACACTACAGAACTTTTTCTATTTATTGCCTTTTTAAGTGCATGCATACTGTCCTGATGCCAGGCAATTACTAGCAAGCATATATCTGAAGACTATTTTGAATCATGAATAATTAGGGATACTCGTATGTAAAAGACGGTCTGGAGAATTTGGGGTTGTGGTTGTTGCCAAATCAAACTATGTTTTGATATTTTATTAAACTTTTAAGAGTGTGGTACTGCAAGAAAAGGAGCTCAAAAATTATACTATTGACCACTTCAGCCCGGAAGGATTTGTTCCCTAGGTGTGTTCTAACTGTAGGTGGGAAGAGTTCACTGGGACATGACAGAGATCACTGTTCCTAATTACTGGGAACAGTAGATCTCTGTCATGTCTCCTGGCAGAACGGGGATCCGCTTTCGCCATTCTGCCTCTGTACTAGGCGATCGTAGGTTGCTGGTGGACATCGAGTCTGCCCATCCCCCGGGCATGCTCCCACAGCATGCCTTCGACTGCGCCAGCTGCCGTACAGGTATGGTGATTCGCTCAGCACTGCTGGCCTGCCACAGAATATGTGCGTGAGCTGATCGGCAAGTGGTTAAACCGCTATTTTGCCACTGCCCAGTTGTTTTGCAGTTGAGAGGTGTAGCTTTATGTTTTAATATTCGTATAGCTTTTAGTTCTATGGCTGCTATTGCCACCATTCAATTCAGGCCTATCATTGCTGGATGAAAAATCAGGTATCACTGCTAAAACGTAATAAAAGCTTCTTTTTCAAGTTTCAATAAATCAGATTGGGTACGCCAGTTAAATTTAAGCCATTTATAAAAATCATAGCACCACATTCAGCTTAAAGGCATCGCCCAAGCATGTCATAAAAAAGAATGTTTTTTTTTTTTCCTTTAAGTCACATAAGAGAAGGAACCTCTTTTAAACTTCTTTTTTTTGCATTGGTACATGTCCCTTATGGCAATGCCCTCCTCCTTACATCAACTGCTTGACAATCTACTGTTTACTAGTCATAAACATTTACCACAATTGATTTGCAACATTTGACTCCCATAGAAATTCATTCAGAGTTAAGAATAAACATTGCAATTTTCTGACTTTGAGATGGGTTCATTGAAGTAACCTGCAGACCAAACTCAAGAGTATTCGGTCATCCCCAGTTTATAGTCTGCTCTGCTAACAGTTTGAAAAGTGCATGGTATAAGAGTATCACATTTGTAGAAGGTCACAGAAACTTTATAAATTTTTGTTACAATAAAAAAAATCACTGGCAATATAGTGACTGTTGTGAATCTCATATGAAGGGTTCTGTTGATATGTTTATTCTCAGAATAATACAAATGGTAAAATGTACAGCCTGACAGTCTCCTCTGGTAACAGTTGGCAAATGATCTTCATGTTCTTGACAAAGTATTAAAGATGGAAAACTGTAGACTATAAACTGGAGGGAGTTCTCGGCTATTCTTTCTCTCTCTTAACAACTATTAATATAAGATATAGGTCACACAATGAGCTCATTGTTCTCACAGAGTCACTTCAGTAGCAGAAGGTTTGATAATGTTACTGCCAAATCAAAAGTGTGATTGCTGAAATCTAAAACATGCTCTGGTCCAAAGTGAGTACACTGGTGAGGGAGCTCAACCAATTTAAAGGCATGCTTGACCAATATTTTAATCAATAAAAATATAGCTCTGTGGCATAAAAATCCCACAAATTAATCTGAAGAATTAGGCAAATAGAAATACACTGCTGCCTGGGCACTGTATTTATTGCTGGAAGCATTTTTTAAAATTTCTTATAAATGTACTATATATACACAGTACCTGTATTTCAAGATGGAATAAGCATGCAATTCTCTTTCCCTACTTTAAAAAAAAAACGGAGAAAGGAGTTAAAGTAGACTTGCAAATGAAATAATTATATTACTCAGGGATAGAAAAGTTTCCTATAAACAAATGACAACATTTTCTAAAAGTTATATATATTGGGTCTTATTCCAGAAGCATTCCTGGGTAGAAAATTGATATGCCTAGCTTTGAGCAAGGACAATTTAAAATTGGATACACTAGACATTTGTCTAGTTTACCCCTTGTAAGTATAAACCACTTGATTAGTGTATAGGAAAGTGTTTTTGCTATTACCTTAAATGACATGTATTTTATCAGACCGAATGGGTTAGAATGAAGTGTGTGTGGTAAATTAGCAACATCTAACATAATATCACAGATCCTTTAACCTTTGTATGCATTAATTTTGACAAACAATATGAATGAGCTATTTGACCTTTTGTTAATAAGAATTCTTATTTGTTTCTAATTTCAATTTACCAGATGCTCTTTGATTAAGAACAAGGTGCTAGTTGATGAGTGATGTTTGATTGTCAGAATTTCCTGTGAATATTATATTATTCTGATCTTTTGAGGATTCAACTTTCATGAGTGCATTTGGCTTGTAGAACTTGTCAGCCATGTACCTCCTGCTGACTTTATGACATGCTTTATTCACCTTGCCTTAACTCCCTCATGTACAAAGGAGATGAAGGAACTGATTTAAATATCAAAAGGCTCAGTAACTTCAAGGAGAGCAATTAGGGGGTAATCAAATATTTTTATACTACTGACCACAGATTACATCTGTTGGAACTTTCAAGACCATAGTTAAAACTGTGGTCAGCTTGAAAATGTCTGTTCTAGTTTTTTTTTTTTATAAACAACAAAAAAGTGTTATATGGTCTTATGATATATTTGTAAAATATATATTTAAGTCATTTTGAAGGCTACGATGAACATATAAAGTATTATTTTAATGCACAGATTTGTTTTGCTGCATAAACTTTTTGGTAGTTTTATTGACACTTGTAATACTGTTAGGGCCCTTTCACACTGGGGGGGGGGGTTTGCAGGCGCTATTGCGCAAATAATAGCGCCTGCAAACTGACCCGAAAGTGCCACTGCTTTGTCTCCAGTGTGAAAGCCCCGAGGGCTTTCACACTGGAGCGGTACGCTAGCAGGACGGTAAAAAAAGTCCTGCTAGCAGCATCTTCGGAGCGGTGAAGGAGCGGAGTGAAATCAATGGGACAGCGCGGCTATACCGCTGGCAAATCACCTCTGCAGAGGCGCTTTGTGGTGGTTTTTAACCCTTTCTTGGCCGCTAGTGGGGGGGGGTAAAACCGCCCCATTAGCGGCCAAATACCGACGGTAAAGTGCCGCTTACAATAGCCGACGCCGCCCCCGCCCCAATGTGAAAGGGCCCTTACTGTACATATTTTCTTTTCAATGTTTGTTATCAGATTTTCCAAAAGGAAGTACAAACAGTGCCCCAAAAGGAAGCAAAACACAATGAGTTGATTTACTAAAGGCAAATATAGGGAAAATAAAAAAATGCACTTGCAGTGCACAGTATATTTGCCTTTAGTAAATAAACCTCCCTATGTCCTGAGGATTCAAAGACAGTATACAGAATGTCGAACAAAACACAAATAATTCACCACCGTACTTATGGCATATTATTGAAAAAGTAGAAATAGTCATACAGCAAATATTACATAAAGACATTCCTCAGTAAACATTACACTCTAATCCAGTTATTTGGGATTGAGAAACAAAAGGGGGAAATTAAAGTGGGACGAAAAAACAAAGGAGATACAGGGGTATAGAATAGACACATATGCACCATGTTGACGTAGATGTAATCTTTATATAAAATATGGTTTATATCATATTTACCAGCGTTCCCAAGTTTGTCTCTGCTTAAGGTAAGTGTGACAGACTCACCAGGGACAGAGGCTTTTGGAGGGGACTAAATGCTAGCGTCTTGCCTACTGACTATGGGCCCTGGCATTTGAGGGAGCTACAAGCATTTAGGAAGATATTCTGTTATGTAATGCAAAAAGCTATTATTAAAGCGGGGTTCCACTCAAATTTTTAACTTAATCTTACCCCCTTCAGTTAATTGCATAGATGTTCAAATGCCGCACAAAATTTTTTTTTATCGCTGTAATTACCTTTATATTGTACTTTATTGTGGTACTTCCTGTCTCTCCTCCCATGGGAGTAGGCGTGTTTATTGCCTTTCCCCGGCGCCGCACTGTCTCCTGGGAGCTTAGTGTCAGGCTTCCCAAGATTCAGTGTGGAAACAATGATCATGTGTGTGAACAAGCTGTGAATGAACATCATTCACCGCATCCAGGAAATCAATGCTTGTGGGCTTCACATGCCATGAGTTACCACATATGTGCTACTATGATACTAGCCCTTTTGCACTGAGATTTTTTCTTTTCTTTCAGTATTTACAATATTTTTTTATGTGCTAGTATAATACTAGCCCTCATGCACATGGACTTTGTTTGATTTATATATTTTTTATGTGCTAGTATGATACTAGCCCTCATGTACATGGACTTTGATTGATTTATACATTTTTATTTGGTTCAATTATTTATTTATTTTTTTTTATTTTTTTTGTACCCACACTGTATTTAAGAATTTGTAAAATAAGTATTTGCTGAGTTACCACGTATGTGCTAGTATGATACTAGCCCTTTTGCACTGAGATTTTTTTCTTTTCTTTTGTTTCAGTATTTACAATTTTTTATGTGCTAGTATGAAACTAGCCCTCATGCACATGGACTTTGATTTATATTTTGTATGTGCTAGTATGATACTAGCCCCCATGCACATGAACTTTGTTTGATTTATATATTTTATTTGGTTCAATTTTTTTTTGTACCCACACTGTATTTGTCACTCATTTCATAGCCTTTTACACATTTTGGGCAATTTTGTCTCCTCAGTTTATTTGGATTTGGTGCTCATGAGACTGCACTTTATTACATTTCATTATACTTTTATATTTTGTATAACTTTTTTAATTTTGTCTTTTGGAACTGATGACTCATTGTTTGAGCACTTTGTACTACCAGGCGGTGGGACTGTTCACCATTTATTTATTTACTTGGAGTCACCATTAAGTATTTGCTGAGTTACCACATATGTGCTAGTATGATACTAGCCCTTTGCACTGAGACTTTTCTTTTGATAAGTATTTGCTGAGTTACCACATATGTGCTAGTATGATACTAGCCCTTTTGCAGTGAGATTTTTCTTTTCTTCTGTTTCAGTATTTACAATATTTTTATGTGCTAGTATGATACTAGCCCTTATGCTCATTATACCTTTATATTTTGTATAATTTTTTCATTTTTCATTCACCTCTCTATACATTTGAGCTAGCCCCTTCCCCTTCTTCTTCCTTCCTTCCCCTTTTATCACAGCACAATCACCACTTACTTTATTCACACCACTTTTGTCTGTTTGGATCAGCCATTTAGGTGTTGCAGCAGTGCCCCTTAGCATAGGTATTTCTAATAGCGCAGGAGTTTCTTCATTATTTACACCTTCCCTGATGATATGCTTATGAATAACATGACCCTTATTCCCAAACTGAATAAAGACCATGCCTTCCCACAAAATTATTGACTGATCTTGACAATATTGACCAATCTTATCAAAAATGTTTTTAAAATATTTGGTCGTCCTTTGTCAGATAGACTTTCCATCATCATCACTTTGCTGATATAACCTGACCAAACTGGTTCTATCCCAACTAGGCAGATCACTGACAATATTTGCTTGGCCACAAACATTATCCAAGATCTTTTCTCCTGTAAGGTTCTACTGTAAAATCTTGATAGCCACAAAGCTTTTTATAGCGCACTCTGGGCTTACCTTGAACTTATTCTCATGAAATTTGGTTTTCAGGGAGCTTTTGTACATGGCTTTAGGGTTCTATATCACCATCCGTATACCCAGATAAAACTCCCAGGTCGCATTTCAGACTACTTCACTCTGGGCAGAGGAACGAGGCAGGGATGTTCCCTTTCTCCTCTTATATTTGCATTGGCTATCAAACCCTTGGCTCGCTCTATCAGCCTGGACCCCAACATCAGAGGATACTAAAAGGGTGACCAGGAGTTTAAACTCAGCATGTATTTTGACGTGTCAGAAACCATAAAATCAGGCCGAGACAGAAGTACAGTTAAATCACACTTGGTTAATAATAAAAGTAAAAAGAACAAACTCAAAACATAGCCAAAGTTCAGTAGCCGGAACCGATAGTCAGCCAAGCCAGAAGTTAGGGATCAATGTAGTGAAACAGCAAGCAGGATCTGGAGCCAGAAGGGATGTCAGCAAAGCTGAACAGGATCGCAGGAGAGAGTTTCTTTGATGTTGACCAAGGCGAAGGCAGAGCTCCTCTGTAAGTAGGCTTAAGTAGGCAGGACTGACGAGCAGGATATCATCAACAGCTGAGTAACTGTGGAGAGATAAGATCTGGCAATTAGCCAACAGCTGAACGGCCAGCTCAGAGAAGGTGCCCCCTCCTCAACAACCCACCCCCCCTCGGTGGACCCCCAGGCTCAAGGGGAAAACGTCTATGCAAATCATGGAGGAGAACAGGGGCATGTACGTCTAAGGATGAGACCCAAGAGCATTCCTTTCCAATGCACCAGGTACTGTATGTGCCCACAGAACCTACAAGTCAACAATGAACTGTACTTCATACTCCTCATGGTTCTCAAACTGTTTGAGGAACTCTCTGCATTGGACTGGATCGCCCAAAATCACTGGGGAAGCAAAGTGGAACCAGACATACCTCTTATAGAGGTAATACTCAAGGCGGGTGCCTGCACAGAGACTGGAGCAGCAGCAGGATCAGCCTGAAACATAGGTTGTACCAGGGTGGGCACAGTGGGAGATTCCAGGTAAGCCGTCCAGTCCAGAGGAGCTCTGCATTTGCCTTGCCATCACAGAAACTCTCTCCTGCAATCCTGTTCAAGTCTTGCTTTGCGGACATCCCTTCTTTCTCCAGATCCTGCTTGCTGTTCCACTACATTGATCCCTGACTTCTGGCTTGGCTGACTAGCCGTTCCTGTTACTGAACTTTGGCTATATTTTGACTTTATTTGTTCTTTTTACTTTTATTATTAAACAAGTGTGATTTAACTGTACTTCTGTCTCAGCCTGATTTCATGGTTTCTGACAGTAGGCGAAGGCCATGAATTCAGAATATGCAGTCAATCCACTTGTTGGTAATATTTTTTCCAGATTGGATAAACTGGATCACTGCATGGATCAGTTTGCCATGGAGTTACAAACGCTCCTGAGTTGCATGGTTTAAGTAGGCAGGACCAACGAGCAGGATATCATCAACAGCTGAGTAACTGTAGATAGATAGGACCTGGCAATTGCTGAACGGCCAGCTCAGAGAAGGAAGGGCTGAGCCCAGCCCTGACATGATGATATTCTTTTATTTTTAATAGACCCAGTCATTTCCTTGCCAAACCTGGTTTCGTTCCTCCACATCTTTCAGAATGTATCAAGACTGTGGGTCAATCTCTCTAAATTCACTGTACTCCCAATTTGGTTTTGCCTGGAGCGGGGAAACGCTATCATATTTGGGCATTAAATCCCTCTGTAAGATGTATTATTCCAATTACCCACAGGCGTTCTCCCGCATGAGGCAATTATTACACACTTGGGCCCCATACCACATCTCCTATTTATGCAGGGTTCAGGCTGTAAAGTTGTCTATACTTCGAAATTACTTTTTTATTTTAGAGCTCTTCCCCTGCATGTCTCTCTCGCCAGACGATTGACACAATACAAAGAGAAGTGAATAGGTTCATATGGTGTGTAAAGAAGCCTCGTTTGGGCAAGACGATGGTGTATAGACAGCGGGCTATTGGTGGGCTGGGCATGCCAAATCTCTGGCTTCATTATCTCTCTGCCAGACTGGTTCAACTGGCACAGTGGCATGCCCCACCAGCCCTTGGCTTCGCCTTGAGCAGATATCTATTGACTCCTACTACTTCTCGGGCTTGTTGTGGTCAGGCTTAGTTTGCCCTAAAGATCTATCCCCTCTTAACCCAGTGGTTGGCCAATTACTCCATCTATGGTCATTATCTAAATTACAATTTTCACTACCTTTCAGTTTTAAATTATTTCGCCTGGAGTGATCTTCTAGGTCAGCGATTTTTGATCTCAATCATTACCTTTCCTCTAAGCCAGGGGTCTCCAAACTTTCTAAACAAAGGGCCAGTTTACTATCCTTGAGGCTTTAGGGGAGGCCAGACTGTGGCCAGCGGGATTTGAATTTCCCCCTATATTGGTTTTAATAGATGGAATAGTGACCTATTGTTGGTATCATTGAGAGGAATGGTACCCCATTGTTGGTATTCAAGGTAGGAATGGTGCCCCATTATTGGCTTTTGTTGGAGGAATGGTGCCCCTTCATTGGAATCAGTTGATAGCATGATGCCCTAAGGGCCATATACAGGCGAGAAAAGGGCCACATTCTACTCATAGGCCACAGTTTGGAGACCACTGCTCTAAACCATCGTCATTAGCATCCACTAAATAATTTACTGCGGTGCTGATGTTTCTTACAGCGTTCTCAACTAGGTATACTCTTTCCCCAGGGAAGAAACTTGAGTGGAAAAATCAGCGTGAAGAGATTGCTGATGGGGGCCATAAAACAAATATAAATGTAAAAATTGCTTCTCTTTCTTGATTGACTGAGTGCTTGAATTCAATAAACAATATTGTATATATGCAGGTACAATGACAAGATAAGGCGGCATGGCCTGATTGTTTCATAATTGTTCATCTCAGTGCTGCTTTTCTCCAGCATCCTTTTTGCATCCACTCCCTGTCTATGTGCATGCACTCCAGTAGTGGCTGCATGGGTTTTCACATGGGGGCAATGGTGGGCCATGCTTATAATGTATGGTAAATGGTCACTTGGCAGTAACAAAATAGGAACACATTTGGAACACAGAGTGTTGTCATCCTAAAACATTAAGTGCCTTAACAAGGACCAGGGCAGAATCACCAGATATTATCTTAATAAAGGCTGAAGATTTAAAGAGATTGCAAATTACTTCTGAAATTGCTTTAATATGTTAAAGCTTATATGAGATTTCTGTAAATGAATTTGCATACAGTTTAATGAAGTTCAAATTCACAATTATATTGGATGATATAACATTCATAAATAACTGCTAGGCAAGAGTATGGGTAGAAATAATGCTATTGGCACAGTAATACAGTGATAATAGGGGCATGGAGAAGAAGTAAACAAAGGGAGACAAGAAAAAAGAGGGGAGAGGAAATAGAGAAGCCATGGGGTTGAGTAATAATCTTCACCCCTTGCGAATGTTGTAAGACTGCCCAGGTGGCCCAAAGTATATTAGCCAATTTTATTATATTCTGCAGCAACCAGGTGTTCATAGTGCATGATGGAGTCAAAGTCTATAGATTCAGTATGGAAGTGACATGGTAGTTGTCAAAGTATTCAGTACAGTAACTTTATATTTTGCATTTTAGCATTGTTTGATGGGGAAAATCCCCACTAAATGTGGACCATGTTACTGACAGCAGCATGTCACCTCTAACAGCTGTCTGGGATAGAGGGATAATTTCTGAGAAAGGATAAAGACCTTTTCCCAGTCTTACGGATCTATTGTGGTCTTCTCTCTCAGGATTTAGTGTATTTAGGTAAGTTGGGTTGGTCAGTTGAGTTTCAATGTTGTAGAATATTGTACAGTTGGGGTATAGTGTGAGTAGAGGGGGAATCCTGTAAAAATGATACTCTCAAAAGGAGCAAGAGGGTACTTCATTTTGGCTGGAAGGGTGTGAAGAATGAAGTAAATGTCGACAAGCCAACCAGTGAGATGATGATCTGAATGTATATGCTAAGTGTCACAATGCAATGCTTGCACCAACTGTCAATGATAATTTGATTCAAGTCTCAAATGTAGAGATCTGTATTGCTAAGCAAAATGGAAAATTGTAAAAAAAAAATGTGTCATGGAGACAGTCTGAATGATTTTTTTAAATGAATTTCACATACTGTAGGTTTTTAAATGTTTGAAGGAAGAAACAGGGAACAGTAATAGAGAGAACTTTAAACAGTAACAGGGGTGATGCCCATTTTTAATATGTTAATTCTATCAAAACCAGGAAAATGTCTCTATGAAAATCTGTTAAGGTTCTCTGGAGTAAAGGTTTCTAGTTCTCGAGAGAATAGTTAAGATAGGTCAGGGGGGATATCTATCCTGAGGTTTTTTAACTATTGATGGCACGCCTTAAAGGAGAAGTTGGAATAAAGCAGTTGTAACTGTTGAGTATGGAGGGACATGTTTAGGATTTCTGATTTGAAGTAGATCATTTTGAAATCAGGTCACTAAAGTGCTTACATTCTCCAACTATAGAGGACAACAAAATATGAGAGTTAGCTAGGTATAGGAAAAAGTCACCTGCAAATAATGGCAGTTTCAAGGGTGAAGAAGCTGTAGACTGGAAATGTCAGGAATTTTAGTGCTTGCGCAAGATGTTCCATAGTTAACATATACAAAATGGGAGACAGCCCTGTCTAGTCCCATTCTAGATACTGAACCTGGAGGATAAGGAATCAGGAGTGGCGAAAAACAAAACACTTGCCCTGGATAGCTTCATTAGTTGTATGGTGAGCTGAAGAATTCTTAAGTTGCCATCCAGTTCTTCCTGGAGGGGAATACATTTGGGACTAGTCTGCTCTTGTGGTATTATCTGGATGTTTGGTGAAATCATTTTTGCAGGCTTTACGGATTTAGAGATGGAATGGGAAGCCCCATATATAATGGACAGTATTTTCTTGCAGATTCAGAAGGGTTTTGAGAGCTCATCTCTGAGGTGTTGTGACAAGTCAGGGAGCATATGAATTTTGGCTCTGCCAAAATGTCTATCAGGCCAGCGGTTTGAGTTTTTTGTATGATTGGTTCTTTTAAAAAAGTGTACACGACTGTTGACATCATGTATATTGCAACTTAAAAATTCTTAGGTGTGGTGGCTACATTTGTTTTTTTTAGCTTGTACTTCTCTTTATTTTCACCTGGTAATCCTGCCAGTGGATCTGTTGTTTTTCAAAATAATAAGTTGGCCTGCAGATGTAAGGGTATCAAATCAATAAGTGCAGCACTACAATTCAAAATCTTACAAAAAATACCAAAGATAAATCAATAAATATCATCCACTTGTGCTAAAATAATAGTACCATGTACTGTGACAAGTCAGGGAGCATATGAATTTTGGCTCTGCCAAAATGTCTATCAGGCCAGCGGTTTGAGTTTTTTGTATGATTGGTTCTTTTAAAAAAGTGTACACGACTGTTGACATCATGTATATTGCAACTTAAAAATTCTTAGGTGTGGTGGCTACATTTGGTTTTTTTAGCTTGTACTTCTCTTTATTTTCACCTGGTAATCCTGCCAGTGGATCTGTTGTTTTTCAAAATAATAAGTTGGCCTGCAGATGTAAGGGTATCAAATCAATAAGTGCAGCACTACAATTCAAAATCTTACAAAAAATACCAAAGATAAATCAATAAATATCATCCACTTGTGCTAAAATAATAGTACCATGTACTGTGAAAATTGCTACATTCTCAAATATCCATTCCCTTTTGTGCTCTTTTTACAAACCTATAAATAATATCAAATAGAAAAAAAAATATTTGTCCTTTGTGCTGGAAAATAAATATTCTTCTGTGATAGTATATATAATGCAACACAAAGCACCCTGTCCTCCACCTTGTGGTCACTCTTAACCCAGACTGTGCTCATACCTTGATATGATGACCTGTATATTATAGACATCAAACCAAACCTTTTTTGCCATAAGGGGTTGAATTATGCCCTTCACCTCTCCTCCCCCTTGATTTTGTCACCCAAGGCAAAAGATCACACTCAAATGATGGCTTGCACCAAACTTCAGTGCACACAGGTGAATCCCATGTTCAGCATCAATCCATTGAGTAAAGCATTCAAACAAATGTAACCACTCTCTGCTAGGGTATACCAGGTACTTCCTGGTGCAACTTGATGACTGACAGGAGTGCTAATAATGATCCGCTTTTATTAATAAAACCTTTATCCCAAAAGATCCCCAGATGTCTTCTCTGCCCTTAAAAGCATCAGATCAAACCAAGATCAGTATTACAGGCTGGTAATGGCCTGTTTACATTAGACCAAATCCCGGAAGTGACAAAGTACTCGTCTCTTCCTGTTTTAGACCATACAGATAATAACAGATGTTCCGGTCCTTGGTCATCTCTATGGTCATTCGGCGGAACTGCCGACTTCAGTCCTGGGATCCCCAATGAGATGGGAGTGTGGGAAGGTGGCAGAAGACGGCAGGAGGGGGAAGATGCCCTTCCGTAGCCTGTAACAGTGGTTAATTAGTGACTAGGATCACTTTTACATTAACCACTTCCGCTCTGGAAGGTTTTACCCCCTTCCTGACCAGGCCATTTTTTGCAATACGGCACTGCGTTACTATAACTGACAATTACGCAGTCATGCGACGCTGTATCCAAATAATTCTCTTTTTTTCCCCATAAATAGAGCTTTTTTTGGTGGTAGTTTTTATTTTTTGCGCTATAAACAAAAAAAGACCGACAATTTTGAAAAAAAACAAACAATTTTTTTTTACTTTCTGCTATAAAACACATCCAGTAAAATGATTTAAAAAAATCTAATTTCTTCATCAGTTTAGGCCAATTTCTATTCTGCTACATATTTTTGGTAAAAAAATCCCAATAAGCGTATATTGATTGGCTTGCCCAAAATTTATAGCGTCTACAAAACTATGGGATAAGTTTATGGACTTTGTATTATTTTTTTTGCTTTTACTAGTAATGGCGGCAATCAGCGATTTTTAGCAGGACTACGACATTGTGGCAGGCAAATCTGACACTGAGTGACACTTTTTGGGGACCAGTGACACAAATTCAGTGATCAGTGCTAACAAAAATGCACTGACACTGTGTAAATGACACTGGTGCGGAAGGGGTTAACATCAGGGGCAATCTGGGTGTGCTTTGCAGGAATTACAGATCTCTCTATTCCCGTCTGACAGAACGATGGTCTGCCTTGTTTACATAGGCAGACCGCCACTCTGTCTCTCCAGCGAATGATTGTGGGTGGCCAGTGGCCATCTCGACCGCCGGACCCGCTGATTGGTCCCCTCTGAGATTGGACACAACGGGAGCTAATCAGCAGGTCCGGCGGCCACTCGCGATCGTTAGCTGGAGAGACAAAGCGGAAGTCTGTAAATGTGACCCAGAGTCGATGGAAGAAATCACATACAGGTACGTGATTTTGCGCTTAAGGGCCGCCCTACTGCAGTATATGTACGTGGGGCGGTCCTTAAGTGGTTAAAGCCCATCGCCAGCTGGATGATGCCTTTAGTTGCAGGCAATGATGTACAGGTATGTTGCTGAAGCTGGACTGGTTACATTTGTGGTGCCAAGGTACAGTTTAGTCCAGGTTTAAGGGATCGGGGTTCCTAGGACCCAAGGTTCTATGTACCTTATCAATATTCCACATTCATATTTTAATGAAGATATCTCTGACTGTTAAATACAAATAATATTTAGAGATGAAATGAGAAGCTACATCGAAAAGGGACTTTATTTCTCTTAGCAGAATAAATAAGGGTTCAAGAGCCCATCTCTGATGCAAAAGGACATGCAGCAGATACATTTTGGCTCTTGCACAGTCTATTAGACCAGAATTTCAAGTTTTTTACATGATGGGGTCTTTCACACTAAAGAAATGTATACAGCAGTTGAAATTGTGAGGCCTTAAAGTGGATGTAAACCCAATTTGTGACATTTGAACTGGACACATATATCTGCAGTGTTTTGTTATCTCTCTGCAAAGCACTATGTAGCTCTTTCCTGCCCCATTCTTCTGTTACCAGCCTGATAACTTCTGACAAATTCTCTGTCACATGTGATAAATTTGCCAGGAGTTTTGTGTAGGGAAGGATGCAATAAATAGATTAGCAGAGCCCTGGACGATTCAACGAACAGTGCTGAAAGTCTCTACCTAGGAGGAGTGGGGGTGTGTGCCTTTCCTCCAATCAGCTGTCTTGGCTGTATGCTTCACTGCAGTGCTAACCAGGAAGAGAAAAACCTCCTAACATGATGTACACTTTCCAAACAATATATAAAGATGAAGACAGCAGATATACATTTAAAACATATGGATTTGTTTCATCCCTATGTATCATCTGAAGCTGTTCACTTCACTGGGTATTTGGGTTTAAGGGTTTAAGGGCTCAGGGTTCCTGGGGTCTAGGGTTCTATGTGCATATTCATTTCCACATTCATATTTTCTGGGAAATGTAGTAGTTTAATGAAGATATTGCTGACTTTGAGATACAATTTGGCAGCTCTAGTGGCCTTAGAAGTCTCTCTAAGCCTAATATTATTATGAATATTCCTATTTGCAAGATCATCATTCAGTTAAAATAAGTTATAGATATAAGACTTCTGTATGTCCAAACATGGTGTCTGTGTAGAAACAGTAGCCTGCAAGTAGGTACAGGTGTTTTCCAGTGCAGTAATATTAGCCAATTTTGACTGAAAGTCTGCCCCGAGTGATTGAATCTTAGATTTATAGCTATTTTCAGCCTTTGAACATATCATTCCATCTAAAATCTGATAGGAATGACCCTAATGCATTCCCTCCAGTACCATTCTCATTGGTATAATGGAGGGCGAGGGGAGAAAGCCAACTGACCTGCAAAAGGGTCTGGTGGTGACAACTCCAGACTAGCCACAGGAGGTATGTCCTTTTCCTGCTGGGTGGATGCATGGGCTCCTCTGCATGGTTTTGTGGTGCTTGGGGGGGTAGTCACTGGTGTTGGTCAAACTGATTACTAGCCTGATCCCTGTCAGTGGCATTTTTTTTGTATTGTGATGCATGTACAGATATATACATATAGAATGTAAAAGACAATGCACTTTCATGCTTTTTAAGCCTGTGGTTAAAGCAGAACTGTACTCACCTGCTTCTCCAGTAATGTCCCTCACTAACTCTTTCCACCAGGGCCATCATCTTCTTCAATAGCCTTACAAATCCTGGTAACACATTTCTACCCATTGGGTGACCTCTTCTAGGGTAACTCCTGTGCCTGCATACAGGAGTTACATCATCCCTGGCTGAGGTAGGGGATAAGCCAAGGTGAGCATCAGTGGATGCCCACATATACTGTATACATACTTTGTACATAGGATTTTTCAAAACATTAATATAATAATTCAATTCTTTAATGTGGGCAGCAACAGAAAGATCATTTTTTTATCTGTTGTTGAAGAATATAACAGGAGACAGAACTTTTTCTTCTTCTGTCTTCAACAGAAAAAGAAAGTAAGGTCTTTTATTGGTTAAAAGTAAAACTTTTAATTCAAATTAGACTTTCTAAACATCCTTTTCTAATTTACACGTTATAATTTGTTTGCAACTATTTGCGGTTTTAAAATGCTAGTTGGAAGGGTAGGAATATTTCACAGATTTTTAAGGGCTTACAAAAGTGAAGTGCAGTGTCAAAACACAATCCCTTAATCAAATGGAAATTGCCGTAAGGCCTGTTACAGGGTCAAAATAAAATCCCATTTATTTTTGCCTTATGTAAAATAATAGAAATTACATTTGCTTTTTGTACAATAACATCCTATCTTTTTCTATTCCCTTTGTAATAACTATTATTGAAAGGTGTGCATTGAATTGACAGCATATTTTATATCCCTTTACCTTCAATATTATCTTCTTTGGGTCTTTCTGTTTTAACCTCATGAGTTTCAGACTTTGCATAAAATAATAGCGAATAGGATCCTATAGGGACACAGGAAGAAGCTAGAATATTCATCAAATGCCATTAACAAAGAATATTTTTGTTTGCCTGACATTGGGGCATTTTCAGCATAAACACATTTCAGTGAGGACCAATTACAGACTACACTATTTTATGACATTGATACCTTAAATTCAGTGTTTCTAGTGAGTAAAACTGCATGGATTTAATAGATGGGAGTTGAAGAACAAAAAAATTACAAGGTGGTGAAAGTACAGTATTTTATTTCAAAAAAAGGAAACAATTTTCTAGTTTCTAATGCTCTCACGCTATACATATTAAGCATGCATTTTTCAATTTGTCATTCCTTCATCTGCATGATATTGTGGGAAATTTTAGAACTATTACACTCTAGCTGTCAAGCACATTAACCAGGACTGGAATGTACATGTGTTCATGGGATCTACTAAGTATTTTACTAAATGGATTATTTTTTTGTTCCAACACAGATAAAGCCCCATACACACTATCAGATTTTTTGCTGAGTTTTTCCTTCAGATTTACCAAAACCATGTAGTGCAGGGGCCTGCCTGATTGCATACACATTGAAACTCCTAAGGTTTGACCTCATATTATATGGTTTTGGTAAATCTGAAGGCTTATGAGAAATAACAGAAATGTCCAGTGATTTTTTGCATCTTCTGTCTGCAATAAATACGCATTGCTATTTGGAATTTCATCTGAATGTTCTGAAATAAAGGTGAGCATCAGTGAGGACACAATGAATCGGTAAACCTAAATCATTTGAGGTTCTCTCCTCTTTGTATTAGTTCTGTTATCACTGTTATAATAATAATATGGAAGTTTAAATTCCCAAGTTGCATTTGGTATGCTAAGGAATAGTAATGATGAATTTACATTGGTTGGTCTTCTTTTGGCTGACTTTACAGTATCTATAGTATGTTTATGAAGATAATTGAACAACAGCTGGACAGCTGGACAGCCGATCTCCAATGAAAAAAGATTTCTTGTGCCTTTTATTGTAAACACAGGATCACACTGTACAAACCACAGAAAAGCAACACCATCTCCTGTCCGTGGAACTCAGAAGATGCTATCGGTGCTGAGCAAAGCACAGTGAAGTTTGACCCTAATACCAGCTCTTCTGCTGGGGGCTCACCCGATTGTCCTTCCTCAGCAGAAAAGTCTATCAAATCCCCCGTCTCTGCAACCAGTGTCTGGGGATAGAGGTTCACCATCTCCTGTCCATGGAAACCAGAAGATGCTATCCGTGCTGGGCAGAGGTTAGCAGAGCTCTGCCCTGTTGTCCCACTCTTTCAAGAGAGCAATCCCTTTCTCCAGAGAGGTAATTACGTGAGTATGATTGTCCCTTGTAATTGTAAGCTTTGTGGGATACCCCCATCTGTACAATATTTTATGATTACGAAGAACCTTGGTTATTGAATTCAAGTTTTTTCTCTTCTGGAGCGTGTACTGTGATAGGTCAGTAAAGAACTGGAGATTTTGACACTGTGGGGGCACTTGTTCTTTTTTCCTCATTGCTATCATAAGATTTTCCTTTATGTGAAAGAAGTGCAGACGTAGCAAAACATCCCTCCGTATGTGATCAGACAAGTGTGGTGGCTTGGGTAGACGGTGAATCCTGTCTATAGTAACGTCCATATCTGTTAAATCAGGTAGGATTTGTTTGAACAGATCGGAAACATATGAATTTAAATCATTCTGGTGGACAGATTCAGGGATTCCTCTTATTTTTATATTATTTCTTCTCGACCTGTCTTCCATATCAGCAAGTTATGCCTTTATCCATTCTGTGTCCCCCTCCCTCTCATCATTGGCTTCCACTAAATCATTGATGGTTTCTGCATACTCCTCCATCTTAGTCTCAATGTGATCTATCCTGTTGCCAACTGACTGTATTTCTTTGTTAAACTTGTGCATGTAT
The DNA here is from genome assembly GCA_037952925.1 of Lithobates clamitans. Taxonomy (NCBI): domain Eukaryota; kingdom Metazoa; phylum Chordata; class Amphibia; order Anura; family Ranidae; genus Lithobates; species Lithobates clamitans. The sequence continues at coordinate 1,942,268 of JBBGZY010000062.1, read as the reverse complement.
GACGCCAGATCTGATTGTATTGTGCTACGCAACGATAACAGCATGTCCTTTAATACTGTATCTAACACCGGTGTGTTCTGAGTTGGGAAAGATTTGATAGTCTCAGGCATTTCCCTGGTGTCTTCCCCTGAGTCAGAGGCTGTGCTCCCCGCCGGACTTAATCCGTTGCCATCCATCCTAGGTTTGGATTTAGCGGGGCTGTTAGTGGATGGAGAGGGAGGGTAGGAGTAATGGCTAGCATGTGAGGTATTTTTGGGCATGTTTTTACCTTTCTGTAGGCCCCTCGTGTGTGATGATGCCACCTGAGATGAGAAGGCCGCGGCGCCATCTTGGCTGTCTCCGCCGGACACTAGCGAGTAAAAGTCTGTGAGCCGCTGGGGCCTCCCATCTCCCCGTCGCTTGTTGGGCATGCTCCTGGAACCTTCCCAGTCCAGAACGCCGTACCTCTGGTGCAGAGGAGTGCTTGCATGAGGCTGCTTTAGGTCGCTACGGTCCCGTGTCTCCGGAGCTCCGAGATTATGCGACCATCTGGAACTCGCGTCAGGCCACGCCCCCTCTGTCCTGTTGTCAACACTTCAACTTTGGTGATGGCAATCTCCAGATTTTCCACTGCTGATTCTCTGGCATGCTGCTGGACAGGCACATTCCTCCATCCAAGATCATCCCATGCTGAAACAGCCTCATCAAGGTCAGTCAGCACTTGCTGCATCCGCCATAAGACCTTTGCCTCCATAGCTGCGGGGGCAGGTTGGCAAAGCACACTATTACTCTGCCACATTGCCGACTCCTCATCCAGGATTTCAGGGTTGTCAACTAGTATTTCCTGAGAGTCCCAGGCAAAGGGAGCCCAGCCCTGGCACTGAGCAACGTCTAGCAGTCGTCTGTAGGCGATCTCCAGCTTCCATTCCTGAATAGCCAGAAACTCTATATCTTCCAGTGCCCAATTCACTTCCGAGATGTTCAGTAGCCCTTCTCTGAAATCCATGATTTCGTCCAACCGCCACTTCAAATCACTCCCAAAGTTAGGGTCCCCTGTGAGCTTCACATACAACAGTCCCAAGCAGCCGTAGCTTAAGCCTTCTCACAACCTCCTTCTGAATTCCTCCTCCATGGCGGCAGGTATCTGTACCTCTCCTCTCCTGTTATCTGGACCTTTGATCCAGGTGGAAGTTTGGATGTCCCAGACTGCAGGAAGCATCCCGCTGCTTTCCACCAATGTCAGGGAACGTCCCACACTCTGCTTGAGTGCTTCCATCAGTATACCACTCCCGGTCTGACTCTAGGTATCAGATATTCCAACCGCGCACAAAGCACAAAACAAGGCAAGGCTTGCTCCGCTGCTAACATGGACTGTTTTATTATCACACATGGACACAACAGATAAAATAACTCAGAGACTCTTCCCCCCCACCCTTGGAAAAGAGGGTGGGTTAAACTGTCCAAAGACAATGGACACACAGGTCAGGTGTGTTCAAACTTCTCCTCAGTAAACAGTCTTAGCAGGGGGCTCCTGGAGGAATCCCCCCTCCCCCCATAGAGATACACATCCCAAATGATCACAGCAAAGAGTCCACAACAGAATGAGACAACATACAATATATACATATATACAAGATTGAGTCCGATTAGTACAGATCAGACTGGATTTCTCATTCACCTCGCAAAGAGTATTGTTCCCTTGAAAATCCAGGGCCCATAATCAAAAGGCAAGAGGCTTGCATTCAGTCCTCTCCAAAAGCCTCTGTCCTGGCTAGGTCTGTCACAGTTTGCTAGTATCATTTTTAACATACACTAAACCTTTTTTTGTTTCAAGCAGATGTTTAGAGATCTAGGCCAAAATGTGAGAAAATCTGTATCTATTTTTACATAGTTATACTTGATTTGATTGTAGCCGTTTTAGTGCAATTGTGACAGAGAAAATTGAGTACTGTCCGTGATACTTTTTTTATTTGCACTAACATACAATTTTTCAGGACAAGCTTTCGGGGTATGTCCCCTTCTTCAAGGTCCAAGCAGTACTGATTCACAAATTTTTAAGCAGAATGTTCAAGAAGAAGAAAAAAAAAAAGAGAAAACCAAACACATACAAATCAATAGTAATAAAGATAGCAGCAGAGTTAGTGAGATAAGACAGAGGGAGAGCTATAGAATGAAGGGGGGGATACTAGTCACAGAGGGGATGTAAAACTTTAGCATACAGTGTAAGGAAACCAATATCTAAATTCAGGCCATTATTCTTCGTGTCAAAAAGAAGTATCATTCTTAGTTCAAACGTTTTCCTTTCCTGGATAGTTCTGAAATTCCCTTTAAGAACTAAAACATTGAGGTCTTCTATAGTGTGGTCCAGTTGTGAGAAATGATGTCCTACAGGTGTGCATAAACTGTCTTCTTTATGTTCTTTGATGGTATGTTTGTGCAAATTCATCCTCGCTTGCAACTTCTGTCCTGTTTCACCAAAATAAGATCCTTTGCTGCACCTTTTGCATTGGATGAGGTACATAACATTACTGGAGGTACAGCTGTAAGATCCCATGATATTGAAGGTCCCATTTGTGTGTGTAACACTTTTGGATAGATTGATCTGGTTGCATAGTTTGCAGCATTTTTTATTGCAGGGTTTGCTTCCATTATTTGTGACTTCATAATCAGAGTGAAGTTTCCTGCTGATTAGTTTGTGTCTGAGGTTGGGTGGTTGTCTGAAAGCCAATAATGGGGGTTGTTGGAATATTCCTTTCAGAGTTTCATCCTCTGTTATAATGGGTTGTAAATCTTTGATTATCTTTTTGATCCCTTCAAGTGCTGGGTTGTATGTGGTGACTAGAGGTACTTGGTTATTTGTTTTTTTCTCTGTGTATTGGAGGAGATTTTCTCTTCAGGTTTTGAAGGCTGTGTTTGTGTACCTCATCCAATGCAAAAGGTGCAGCAAAGGATCTTATGTTGGTGAAACAGGACAGAAGTTGCAACCGAGGATGAATTTGCACAGACGTACCATCAAAGAACATAAAGAAGGCAGTTTATGCACACCTGTGGGACATCATTTCTCACAACCGGACCACACTATAGAAGACCTCAATATTTTAGTTCTTAAAGAGAATTTCAGAACTATCCAGGAAAGGAAAACGTTTGAACTAAGAATGATACTTCTTTTTGACACGAAGAATAATGGCCTGAATTTAGATATTGGTTTCCTTACACATTATGCTAAAGTTTTACGACCCCTCTGTGACTAGTATCCACCCCTGCATTCTATAGCTCTCTGTCTTAACTCACTAACTCTGCTGCTATCTTTATTACCATTGATTTGTATGTGTTTGGTTTTCTCTTTTTTTTTTTTTTTTTCTTCTTCTTTAACATTCTGCTTAAAAATTTGTGAATCAGTACTGCTTGGACCTTGAAGAAGGGGACATACCCCGAAAGCTTGTCCTAAAAAATTGTATGTTAGTGCAAATAAAAAAAGTATCACGGACAGTACTCAATTTTCTCTCTTACATAGTTACATAGTTACATAGTAGGTGAGGTTGAAAAAAGACACAAGTCCATCAAGTCCAACCTATGTGTGTGATTATATGTCAGTATTACATTGTATATCCCTGTATGTTGTAGTCATTCAGGTGCTTATCTAATAGCTTTTTGAGACTATCGATGCTCCCCGCTGAGACCACCGCCTGTGGAAGGGAATTTCACATCCTGGCCGCTCTTACAGTAAAGAACCCTCTGCGCAGTTTAAGTTTAAGGTTCAACCTCATTTCTTCTCATTTAAATGAGTGGCCACGTGTCTTATTAAACTCCCTTCTGTTAAAACGTTTTATCCCTATTGTGGGGTCACCAGTGTGGTATTTGTAAATCGAAATCATATCTCCTCTCTTCTCCAGAGAGTATACGTTCAGTGCTCGCAACCTTTCTTCATAACTAATATCCTAATATCCTCCAGTCCCTTTATTAGCTTTGTTGCCCTTCTCTGTACTCGCTCCATTTCCAGTACATCCTTCCTGAGAACTGGTGCCCAGAACTTGACAGCATATTCCAGGCGAGGCCGGGCCAGAGTCTTGTAGAGTGGAAGAATTATGGATTAACTCTTTAGTTAATCCCCTTTTTAATGCATGCCAATATTCTGTTTGCTTTGTTAGCAGCAGCTTGGTATTGCATGCCATTGCTGAGCCTATCATCTCTTAGGACCCCCACGTCCTTTTCCATACTTGATTCCCCCAGAGGTTCTCCCCCCAGGGAGTAAATTGCAGTCATATTTTTACCACCCAAATGCATTATTTTACATTTTCCACATTAAACCTCATTTGCCATGTAGATGCCCACCCCATTAATTTGTTCAGATCTATAGTTCTGCCAACAAAGAGTACAAAAACAAGTAGAAAAGTCAATTTTCTTTAATATAGTACAATCAACCACGCTGGCATTGTCCAAAGTAATAGATATACCAAACCAGTGGCATACAGGCAGCATAATACATAAATTGGTTCAAAAACAAGTAATACAGCTGTTTAGAAAAATGCGTAAGACAAAAATGAAGGAGAATTTGGTTCACACAGGAAAGTTACATGTAGTGGGCCCCCTAAGGAGCTGCTGGTTTGATGATGCCCTTTGAGACTTAGTTCTTTTCTTAAGATAGCGAGCAACCGCCCATACAACACCAGGTTAAGTATTGAGAGTAAATTGGTTAAATGAGGCAAGATAATACAAATTGTAACTAGGATAACTTTGGGTTGTCACCAGAGCAGAATAGAGAGGACCTTTTCTAATGGGGACACTAGTTTTGCTGACCTTGGTGTCAACCAGGTATCCCCTCATTTTGAAGGGATTTCCTCTCACTTCTTGTTTGATGGCAAAAAAAAAAAAAAATGGAGTTATAACTCTCTCTTACTCTATCTATGAATAACAAGTTTTGCCTTTAGTTCTACTAAAGAATGGGCTGGAGTTAAAAACAGAAAAGGTAAAGAGGCTTTATCACTTCTGCAGGCTAAATAAAACAAAACAAAATTTGGTTGGAGTTCTACTTTAAAATATAGATTATTTAATCAACTTTCCAAATCGAACTTATATATATATATATATATATATATATATATATATATATATATATATATATATATATATATATATATATATATATATATATATATATATATTTATACAACAGAACAAATATACATAGTTGCCTGCAGAAATCTTACAACAGTCATAACATATTTCAGTAACTGTCAATAGATCTCCCTATATGTTCTGTCAACAAAAAAATGCTGCATTAGGCAAAGCCACTGCCACTGCTGTAAAATTGAACTGGGTACAGCAAATGTAAATGTACATCATTTATGTACTGAACATAAACATCAGATTCTAGTACTACAACCTATATTGGGTTAGATCAGTTTACAACTTGTGAGTTCTCTAGGAATCAGGAAAGGCTGGCCATAGATGGACTGTTTTTTTTGTTTTGTTTTTTAGCCAAAAAATCAACACATTACCCAATCTACACATTAAAGGTGGATGGAGGAATCCTCCCTGCTGTACTATTGTATTCTAACAGTGGGGTCTCTGTCAGAATACACTGATTGAATTAAAATTGTCCAACATTTTTGTTCAACAGTAGTCATTATATTGACATCTGTTAAGTGGGGATGGCCATAGATGGACCAGTCGGTTTATAGCCAGCTTAAAGTGGTTGTAAAGGATTTTTTTTCTAAAAAAACAAATATGTTATACTTACCTGTTCTGCGCAATGGTTTTGCAGAGAGCAAACCTGGACATTTTCTTTTGGGGTCCCCCACCAGTGCTTTTGGCTCCTTCTCTTCTTTGTGTGCCCTTATAGCAAGCATCTTTTTTATGGAGGAACACCTGGAATCTCGATTCCAAGCCAGGTTGTATGCATCTATTAAGACACACACAGCTCAGTCCTGCCTACTGCTCTCTGCTCAGGATTTAAATGACAGCAGCAGGACCCAATGACTCCCTCTGCTGCCTTTGTGTTTAGAGCAGTGGTTCTCAACTCCAGTCCTCAGGACCCACCAACAGGCCAGGTTTTATGTATTACCTTGGGGGAGATGCAGACTAGAATGCGGCAATCACTGAGCAGCAAATGATATCACCTGTGATGTATTTCAGTTATCTTGCAAACCTGGCCTGTTAGTGGGTCCTGAGGACCGGAGTTGAGAACCACTGGTTTAGAGAGAGAGGAGATGGCCTCTGCCGATGGGTACAATGCTGGATTGAGATCTGGCTCAGGTAAGTATACAGGGGAGTGAGGGGACAACACAGATGCAGGGATTTTTTCTTACCCTAATACAGAGAATGCACTAGGTAAAAAATGTCCAGCCATTAGAACCACTTTAAGGATGCATGGTGGGCACTTAATTCAAGATGAACGAGCACTTGAGGTTGAATAATTCTATACAGTGCATGTGATATGTTACATAAATTGTATAACAAGTTTATGATGCTGTTATTTTTTCTGGGGACAATTAGTCCAAAATATACACATTTTTCAATAGCTACATCTTATTAATGTCAGTAACCCATAGGAGGTGCCAGAAAGTTCAACATAATCATTTATACAATATACTGGAAAAGAATATAGAAAGACACTATAGAAAATGTAAAAAAAATAGTTTTACTGACACATTTTTCAAGTGCTAGTCAGTAGGTTAACCAAAACTTGATTCCCACATTTTCTATTTATAAGCAGTATCATTAGCTCTGTAAACTTAATAGACATTTTTGCCTTTTTATTAACTATTGCTAAGTACATCTTCACCCTCCTATAGCAGTTTACTTACTGTGGCCTCTTGAGGTTTTTTCCAGCTTGTTCAACAAAAACCTCTTCAGTACTGACAATGCCTGTGCAATGGATTCCTATTAATTGGATGTGGTTATATAATGTACCAATGATTTCTAGTCTCAATACATGATCCCTTGAAATAGAGACCCAAAGCACAGATGTGGCCAACACTGAAGAGATTTCCACTGGACACACTGGAAACACCTGAGGGGGGGGGGGGGTCGGGCTAGTACAGTTTAGCTTATGAATAAAGTGATATTTATATTTTAAGGTGTACTGGTCCTTTAAAGCAGAACTTCAGTCATTTTTACAATTTTACATCTATTAAATCTTCTGCCCTTGTTGTTTTAACTTTGGATAGTAAAACATTTTTTTTCTGCCAGTAAATGCCTTATACAGTCCACTTCCTGTTTCTTGTCTGGTAAAAAAGCCTAGGCTAATGACATCATTCTCAGCTCTCTCTCTCCGACTCTCATAAGAGTTTGCCAGGAAGGGAGGGGGATGAGTCATAAGAGGGCCAATGAGAGCTGCAGGGCTGCAGAGCTGAAGGTGTGCCTCTGTGTGTCTGTGTAAATCTAGGAAGTGAACAGACAGCAACTTTCAGCTGCCCAGCGTTAAAATGGTTGCAGCCAGACTGACAGTGAAGGGAGATTTCTGCAGCATATTTGGCAAGTACAGAATCACAGTATATATAAAATAATATGCAAAGTTGTTGGAATGGCAAAGATGTTTTTATTACAAATTATGTGAGCAGACTGCAGTTCCTCTTTAAGAAGTGCTTCAGTACTATCTCCCCATCTCCACATGCACACATGTGCAATAAATATATTCATACAGTATATACTTTAATTATACCAACATTAAAAGAACAATTGTTTCCCTAAGTCTAATTAAGGTATAAGGTAAGTGTAATGCACATCATTACCTGGACATTGCCAAGCTTCTAGGATTTAGTCTTCCCATCCTATTACTAAAGTTCTATGGTAAAAATGAGGTGTCATGGGGCAAATCACCTGTATCAAAAGACTCTGACAAAAAAATCATGCATGAACTTATGGATCACATTCTAGTTCTGGTGCAGTGACTTTGCTCTCTCCAAATCCTAATGGGTTCAGCATGACTGCTCTACAACAAGAATGTAGCTGTGAAATGGGGAATAACTGCTTCCACTGGAGATTCCAACACAGGTTTAAGATCACACAATTACAAAATCTTAATTTACCTATCAATTAAATTAAAATTATTTAATTTCATTATGGACAATGTTAAATCAGTTGTCTTTGTGGTTTATTTTTACTGATGCACTTTTAGCATTTAGGTCATTAGGATATTTCCTTTTAGTTGTGTTATAATGCTTTCTGCGGCACAGATTCTTATCATACTGTACATCAAAGAACAGCATTTGTACAAAGAAGTATAGCTATCTGTAACTGGCTTGGTGCAATGCTTACACAAACCTATTTCTTTTCCCGGGATCTATAATTGTTACAGTGGCAGGGACAGAAGTACTTTGTAGTGTGACTACACAGACAGTCACTTAATTAAGATAAGTTTATGAATCCTTGACCTCCAATATATTTCTGTGCTATTGTGTCTCTAGAATTTATAACAGTTACCTCGGTACTTATGACTTCTCAATTTCCATCTCTTTTAAAACTGATTGCTTGCTACATCGTGATATCACTTTCTACTTAACTGTTTTCCTTTATTTAGTGGTACAGGAAGGGAACAAATAATAATACTGTTCCTGTCCCAGCTTAATGAGTTTTCTTTAAAATAACTCAGTTCACCGGGGTTTGTTCTTCCATGGGATTGCAAAAACTATAAAATTCCCCAGTGGTTTTGAGTCATAACTTGTCTCTGGAGGCACATAATTCTTCATGATCTCTTTCATTGTTAGGAAATTCCCTTTGTAAAATTCTGTAAAGCATGTTCTATATCCTTGTCTTATGCATTATGTATTCTAACATCAGTAAGAAGATTGTTCTGCTGTACTAGTAATTCATATATTTTAATATTATTTTAAAGCAAAAATAATGCCACCAACTCATGTGTGCTTAGAAGGGAGATTTAATGCCTGGAAAGCTCAAAGGAATACAGTAACTGTTTATTCCAGATTGACATACCACATCTTGCTGTAATTTGCATTAAATGATTAAATCTGACTCCTTTCACCTTCACCTGCCTTCATCACTTAGTATGCATTTCTTACTGAATTTATAAGACTAATTTGTCAAGAGTAATTTTAATATAATGATATCCTTAAACTTTACAACTCAGAATACATTGAAATTAGGATGGATGACAGATGGGAAGACAAACACACCTATATGTGCAATTTGAAGTGAAGAACAAAAGGGAATAATGAAGAAAACAATTCTCAGGCTTACAATGAATAATGATTGTCTCATTAAGAAAAATGTGCTAAATTGATGTTGGCAATACAGACACAGAGGCACACATCTGATCATTTTGCAATTAGAAAATTGTCGCTTTTAAAAGTGCTAACAAGCTCACATGTGTATTCATGAATAGTTTACCATCATTTATTTCTCATGGTAATGGCAAACAGGCATAAGATGTGAATTGTTTAATGATACTCGTCCTTTAGTTTTCTATTAAAGTCCTTGAGACAGTGGGGCTGATTTACGAAGCACTTGCTCCATGACTTGCGGCGCACGCCGATGTGCAAATGACATTTTCATATGTACAAAATATTTGCACCGGTAACACAGCGCGATTCCCCATTTACTATTTTTTTCCCGGTGCACGGGAAGAGGCGATCGGCACGCCACTATAGACATGGCGCACGGCATCTTTAACTTATAACTTGTTTAACTTAATTTAAACAAGCTGGAAGTGCCAATATTATGGGGGGTGATGTGGGGTGATATGAGGAATTGTAGTACTAACTGCCCAAGTCACAAATATGCCCAAAATAGAATGAGATAGTAACTTTTTCTGACAAGCCGGCTGCGCTGGCAAATACATTTAGAACTGTGGGAGGTGAATTTATGCACTGGGCATGCTCAAATGGCATTTGCGTTTGTTCGAATGCATTGGTTTAGTGCGCCGGCAAAATCTTAGTAAATGTCAAGCAACGTAAATGCATTTGCATAGGTTGAACGGGCGCACCTCTACACTTTTTTTTTTTTTAATGCTGGTTCACTTTGTGGCTATAATGAAATGTCGGTCCAGCAATACACATAACAGTTCATTGATAAAAACAGCATTAAGAAAAAAAACAAAATTAAGAAAAAAAAATGCGTGGGTTCCCCCGAAATTCAATACCAGGCTCTTCAGGTCTGGTATGGATATTAAGGGGAACCCTGCACCAAAATTTTAAAAAAAATGGCGTGGGGTCCCCCTAAAAATCCATACCAGACCCTTATCTGAGCACGCAATCTGGCAGGCCGCAGGAAAAGAGGGGGGACGAGAGAGTGCCCCCCTCCTGAACCATACCAGGCCACATGCCCTCAACATTGGGAGGGTGCTTTGGGGTAGCCCCCCAAAACAACTTGTCCCCATGTTGATGTGGACAAGGGCCTCATCCCCACAACCCTTGCCCAGTGGTTGTGGGGGTCTGCGGGCAGGGGGCTTATCGGAATCTGGAAGCCCCCTTTAACAAGGGGACCCCCAGATCCTGGCCCCCCCATGTGAAATGGTAATGGGGTACATTGTACCCCTACCATTTCACAAAAAAAATTGCCAAAAATGTTAAAAATGACAAGAGACCGTTTTTGACAATTCCTTTATTTAAATGCTTCTTCTTTCCATCTTCTTTCTTCTATCTTCTTTCTTCTATCTTCTATCTTCCTTCGGTATCTTCCTCCATCTTCTTCTTCTTCCTCTGATCCTCTGCTTCTTGCTCCAGTGTTCTCCTCCGGCATCTTCCTCCATGGCGTCTTCTTCCCTTCTTCGTTCTCGGGCCGCTTCGCATCCATGGGAGGCTTCCGCTTTGTGACGCTTCTCGTCCAGTGACCCCGCCCCCCTCTGACACACGGGGACTTCCCTGTTCGCCCCCTCTGATGTCACGGGGAAAGCCTCTGGGAAGTTTCTGTGCGTCAGAGGGGTGCGGGGTTACCGGGTGGCCCTGCCCTCCGTTATTTCAGAACCGTCAGAAGACGAGAAGCGTCACACAGCGGGAGCCTCCCATGGATGTGGAGCGGCCCGAGAACGAAGAAGGGAAGAAGACGCCACGGCGGAAGATGCCGGATGAGAACACCGGAGCAAGAAGCAGAGGATCGGAGGAAGAAGAAGATGGAGGAAGAAACCAAAGGAAGATAGAAAATAGAAGATAGAAGAAAGAAGATAGAAGATAGAAGATGGAAAGAAGAAGCATTTAAATAAAGGAATTGTCAAAAACTGTCTTTTGTCATTTTTAACATTTTTTGACACTTTTCTCCCCCAGGTGAATGGGTAGGGGTACCATGTACCCCATACTCATTCACGTAGAATGGGGGGTCGGGATCTGGGGGCCCCCTTATTAAAGGGGGCTCCCGGATTCCAATAAGCCCCCCGCTCGCAGACCCCGACAACCAACGGCCAGGGTTGTCAAGAAGAGGCCCTTGTCCTCATCAACATGGGGACAAGGTGCTTTGGGGTGGGGGGGCCCGCAGCATGCCCCCCTTCCCTAAAGTACCCATCCCCCATGTTGAGGGCATGCGGCCTGGTACGTTTCAGGAGGGGGGGCGCTCGCTCGTCCCCACCCCCTTTCCTGGCCGGCCGGGCTGCGTGCTCGAAAAGGGTATGGATTTTGGGGGGACCCCCATGTTTTTTCCGTGTAGGGGGTTCCCCTTACAATCCATACCAGACCGAAGGGCCTGGTATACCCCAGGAGGGGGAACCTATGCCGGTTTTTCTCGCGCCGCTTTAATCGGAAGATGTGTTTTTCCTATTGCAGTGAGGGCGAGATGTATCTCGCCCAGAACCAGTGCGATGGAATTGCGCGGGAGACATTCTTGCGGCCAGGTACTGCTGTGCAGCACATTCATCTTAGTAAATGACCCCCAGTGTGTTATATATATGATTGGCTTTAAAGTAAGCCATGCTTGAACCCACTGACTCCTGCCCACAGAATGTAACTAGACACAGATTACTTTCTCTCTGTCATAGTATTTAATATGTCTCCATCACAATTATGGAAGTTGGTGTCATGAGACGCTCCCATGGCAAATATATTCTTCGCTTCACCCATATGGCATGTAACAACATAACGATTTATTTAAATACTCAAACTGTAATGCTATTTTACATTTCTAATTTAGGATTAATACTGGTATAGGATAAGTCGTTTGGTCATGAGGTTCTGTTTCCATAGACTTTGAACTTTTGGATGCCAAAGATAATCAGAATATCTTGTTTGAAGAGCAGTATCACCAGACATATCTTGCCCTACATAAATTTCTTCCTTCTGGTAAAGAGTGTCCTATTTTGATACATAAAGCAAGAGGTCTTTAGCTTAAAAGAATAACTCATGTCAAAATTGGGTTACAACCTCTTTCAGTTTTAATTGCTGTCTGTATCCCTGCTGGCAAGCTCTACTCTCACAATATGTCCGGAGGACCATTTTCACCAGAAAAGGAAGTAGAAGAATCAAAAAAGTTAGTTGTTACGGAAGCAGGGAGAGAAGGTAAATGCTCTAGTGGGAATACTTGTTTTGATGCCAACAGTCTAAAATGGGATTTCCTCTAATTTAGAATATATTTCTACATTACATACTTTTGTGTCTTAGCAGACAGGAAATGCAGTGGTAATATCTCCCCAATGAGGAAACAGACAGAAATAAAAAGGGTTCTAACTCTTCCACACTCTATTCAAAACTAAAAAAAAAATGTTTGGGATGGAGTTGCACTTTAAAAACATGTGAGCACAAAGTTCCCCTCACATAATGAGCCATATTTCTGTCACACAAGAGTTATGTTTCCTGCCATAAAGATGTGTATGTCATACCATATACTGTATATATAGCCTGGGTATGATCTTCTTTTTACATTCATCTGGAATCTTAGCAGGTGCCCCAGTGAGACAGAATATGTGATATAGGCCTAACCTACACCTTGACAAATTAATGAGCTTAGAAGTGTCCTTCCATTTGAAGGCTTTTAGGCACTACTGGGTTGTGTTTATGAGTGTTAATTTGGCAGTTGATCGGCAGAAGTTGTTTAGATATTACAGAAGTCTGTGCCAGGAATCTGTTAAACCTAGTCCATGGGTAAGCCATACCATTTCCAGTTAGCGTTGCTTTAGGCACTCTGTGAACAGCTTGTATAGCCTTCAGTGGTGACTTCACCCATAGGTTTCAATGGCTCCATCCATTGTTGGTGCTCCATCCTCTCTCCAAAAGCTGCACTGGCTGACACAGGGGACCTGGATCACATGACCGGATCAGAACGGCCTCAAAATAGGTAAACATAGCACAGTACAGTGGCTAAGTGGTTAGCACTTCCGTCTAACAGCACTAGTGTCGCCAGTTTGAATCCCAACCACCACACTACTAGCCTGGAGTTTGCATGTTCTCCCTGTGCCTGTGTGGGTTTCTATCGGGTACTCTGGTTTCCCCCACACTCCAAAGACATGCTGGTATGTTAATTGGATCCTGCCAAAATTGACCCTAGTATGTGTATGTATGAATGTGAGTTGGGGACCTTAGGTTGTAAGCTTCTAAAGGGTAGGGACTGATGTGAATGTACAATATGCTATATATATGAAGCGCTGCATAAATTGACAGCGCTAAATAAGTACCTGTAGTAATAAAAATATATATCTTATGTATATATTTTTCTTACAAAGGTAAGTTAGCATAGGTGTTAAAAGGAGGGGGGAGTTTTAAGGCTAGTTAGGTGTATAGCCAGATTATAGCTGGAATTTTACTTTAAAGTGATTGTAAAGTTTTTTTTTTGTTTATTAAAAAACATGTTATACTGGCATTTTTACAGAGGAGCCCAGATCCTTCTATTCTAGGGTTCCCACCTGGTGCTCTTGGCTCCTCTAGATCAACTGATCTCCAATCCAAGAAGACTTCTGATATGGGGAAATAGCATAGTTAAGGCAGTGATGTAATTATGTGTGGGCGGGCCAGAGTGTTCGCAGCCACTTGATGTCTTTAAATCACCACTTGAATCTTTTAATACTGGTAAGTGTAATCATTTTTTTATTGAAGTCCAGATTTGTACGTTATACGTTATGAGATTTCTCCTTTTTTGCATGTAATACATATAACACTCAGGGGAGTGTTTGACAGAGTAAAGAATGGCATACATAGCCAGCTGATGGGGACAGAGCTGCTATAACTGGCTGTAGAAGACACTGACTGATGGAGTGATCTGGTGGTGAGGGCATCAGCTCTATCTTGCTGAGCCACTACAAGCGTTCATTATCTCTATGCATTGAGATAATTATGATCTGGTAAGTGGCTTTACCATTCAGTGAAATGCTCACAAACACTGGAGCATTTTTGCCATTAAGAACATCTAGCACTTAGGAGCACTTTAATGGACTGGATTTGATTTACATTAACTGCATTGGAATTTATGAATTTTATGCATTTGTTTTTTTTCAATTTTAGCATGTAATTGCTTATTCATGAATTTATATATTTGTTATGTATTTTTTCACATAATTGAATTATTTATTTTGCACATTGGGACTTTACACTTTTAGCAATTATTCACTAGAGTATAAAATTGCGTTTATTGCACATTTGTGTTTTTTTTAGCAGGGTTGCACATCTGTTGAATTAATTTCTTTTTGAGCACAGATTAATGCATGATTGTTTTTATGCTATGTTTGATTCCGTTTTTTAGTGTTGTAATATCTTTTGATTAATTAATAGTTATTGTCCTTTTGGGGACAGACAAAAACTTTGACAGTAGGAATATATTTTAAGGGATAGCACACTTTTTCATTTCCTTTTTATTCTTTTTTTACACAGTATTCAGGGTTTTCAAAGTGCAGCAGTCTTTTTACAATTAGAGCCTAGCGTGAAATTGCCCTTATTATATAAGTATTTAGGGGGGCTGCATGTAAAACATGTTTTACCTTAATGCATAGAATGCATTAAGGTAAAACTCCTTAAGCCTTTACAACCACTTTACCACAACCAGGACTGCTTTCTACAAATTCTCCATGATACCAGGCAGGGCCACATGTTAAAGTAATATTAAAGATAAATTAAAAAAAACAAAAAAACAAACGTGTTATACTTACCTGCTCTGTGTAATGGTTTTACTCAGAGCAGGTTCAATCCCCCTCTTCTCACTGGCTGTGATTGACATAGGCTCCTGCTGCTGTCTCTGAGAAAATGAGGAGGCAGAGTGCCAGGAGAGCAGCTGCTCTCATGCACATCGCTGGATCGAGATCAGGCTCAATTATGAAGATAAAGATTCATGAAGGTACAAAAACCTTCAGCCTTTAGAACTACTTTAAAGACTTTGGGAGCGGGGGCGAAGATATTAAGCTAGATGGCTATCACTCAAGGGGAATGGAACTAAAAGTGAAGTTGTCTTTCAAAACATTGATATATCAAAATAATAACTACTCAAGCCATTTTGAAACTCACTATTGATAAATGTTTACAGCAATATTTATATAAAATTGGGAACCTTTTTTTAAATATGTTCACACGGCAACAGTTAGCACACTTTTTACATTGCTCTTAACCTTTATGCTATTAAAAACATTTATTCATGTAAGTTTGGGGCATATTTTGCTGTTGTCATAACCTGAATTTATATAATTCAGAAGCCATTTTCTTCTATCACGCACCACTTATATTTTCTGTTTCTTACACTGTACATGCTCTGTGTTTTGTGTCTTGGTTCTCTAGCAGTATATTTTTATTTCTAAGCTAATGCTCTGCATGTGCATGTCACTAGTAGAATTTTCAGGGAGTGTATTACAATCTGTTGAATAAAGTATTGATACCAAATGACAAAAAGAAGTATACATTAAAGTTCCATACAGCATGTGGCAAGTGGTGTATTAGTATTGCATAACTGCAATATATTTGAATTATTATGCTTTTGTGGATGGTTCATAAGTATATTTTGATATCCTGTTGTGTCAGTTTTATGGATGACATTTCTCAGTTATTTCTACCAACACTTTCTAGGCTGGATCATTACTGCCTGCTATATTATGAGAACTAGAATGCTTTAAAGTGATCTTCTGACAGTGCATATACATTTATTTATTTTTTATAAAAAAGCATGAGAATAAATAATCTTCAAAGACATACAATGAAAAAGCTGAAATATATAAATATATTCCAACATATATAAAATAACATAATGTTTTATAAACATATATTAGATTTGATTATATTAGATATATAAAAAAATATATATTTTCAGTAACAAGAGCAGATTTTTAAGTTTCAAAATTACATTTTGTTAAACAGAATGTTTTTGTGTTTCTTTCTGCAGTATACAGATGTCCACAGATGTTGTACATATTTTTCCATCTATTAGGGAGCACTAGTGGGTAAACTAATGCATCTCACCAGATAAAAAATTGTATCAGCGCCAAATAGATGGACAGAGTGAACACTCATGCTGTTCACAGTCCATGACAGAATATTAACTAGCATTGTACATCTGTAGGTCAAATACCAAAATAAACAAAAGATAAATATGCAGTTTTGTGCTAAAAAATAAGTTGTTTCTCACTGTATTACAGAAATAGACAAATTCTTGTGGGAAGTTTATATACTGTATTTATAATCACAGTAATATGCAATTCCTAGTCTGGTTTCTAGACAAAGAATGTACAGGGCAAAAAGCCCAGTGGCGGGTCCAAGTACATGACAAATGTAAGAATAAGATATTTTCATTTTCAGCAGCATTAACATAGCACATTGTTTGAAGCATTTCTATACTCCAGATTAAAAAAAAAAATTGCTGAAGACATATAAATCATGGTATATGGTTTCCTGAAGCAGAGCTAAACATATACCCATGCTTTGTCTATCTTTTTTATATCTAACTGCATCATTACAGCAGGCAGAACAGACAATTGAAAAAAAAAAAAACTTTAACATTTATTAGCAGAGGGTTTCTTTTTGCTGAAAGCAAAAGTAGGAGGGAGATTAAGAAAAAACAATGTGCTGGGTGCATGCGACTTCTGGCATGGCGGACGTGTTCTAAGAGAGTTCCGGGACCAGTCGGCTCTCTGAGACCTCCCCATCGCTACACCAGCCTGATTCAGCATTGGGATAAGCCTGATCAACTCCTCAATTCAGTGGGCACCCCATGGGAAAAGTTGGCCAGCAACAGCACAGCTATTCGGGCTGAGAACAGGAACGGCTATGGAGCGTTATATTACTAGGCCTCAATCCTCGGCCTCGAGTTCCCCTGCAGATCCCTTTGCCACGATGGACCCACTCCTAGGGACGGAAGAAGCTGGTAATACCGCTCTTGCTATCTCACAGGCACCCACGGCTTATCCTGCCCCTGCACAAACAACCCTGACCCCAGACATATTAGAGGAGAAGTTGCAGAACTTACTCCTTCAAATCACCCACACCATAGCTGCGGAGGTGGGCAAGATCTCACTGGAACTGAGGGGAGAAATCACCCAAATAGGCGAATGTACAGACGCCTTAGAAAACAAATTTGATGAGATGGTGAACTATGTCCAGGTATTGGAGGAAGAAAATCACTCTCTTAAACACTCGATCTCCCAATTACAGCTTCAGCAGGAAGACTTAGAGAACAGGGAGAGATGACAAAACCTACGTTTCAGAGGGATCCCTGAAAAAGTGGGTGATAACACACTGCATTCATATCTTTTAGGCCTATTTAACACACTGGCCCCCACAATAGTGAACATAGACTGGCGACTTGATCGTGCACATCGCTCGCTGGGCCCAAAACCCCCATCTGGCACCCCACCCAGGATGTCATTGTGCGGTTCCACTACTACGATAGTAAGGGAGCCCTGACTGTAGCCACACACAACAAACCCCAGATTGCATACAAGGGCGCAAAAATTCAGATTTTTAGTGATTTATCTCCCACCACCCTCTCCAAACGAAGAAATCTCCGCCCTATTACCACCTACCTGCAACATCATTGTGTCCCCTATTACTGGGGGTTCCCCTTTCATCTCATTGTCTCCAAAGATGGCACATAATACAGCCTCCAAGATCTTCAGGAAGGAGATGCCTTTAATAAAGCCTTGAATCTTCCTCCACTGCCTGATGAAGAATTGCTTCCACCCCTTGCATCAAATCGTCCTAACCCCTCTACCTCCAGTCGTGTCTGGACCCCTGTTAGGGGTCAGGCAAAGAGACTTATCTCTACTCCTTAATGACTCCGATCCTCCAAGAAACCCCCTTGATTTGCCTGCAACCCTCTTCATCCTGGATCCTTTCATATCCTCTATTAGTAGGATACCTTGTGTTGTGGACTGGCCCTCAGGTTTTTGAGTTACCCCAATTTTTATGGGTAAATGTCCACATCCCCAAGGGGTTTTGCTGTTATGTTTGTCTATTACAAGTTTTTTCTTTCTAACATTTATTTCAAAGACATGCTCAAAAGAAGAGCGGATGGCTCCCATCCCTTCTTGTCCCATGCTGGTGGCTATCATGTATCCCTACCACGGCTAGGTGCATGAGAGCAGTGGCTTTCCTGGGTCTCTCTCTCTTCATTGGCTCACACAGCAGTGGGAGCCATCGGCTCCAGCTGCTGTCAATCACAGCCAGTGAGCCAATGAGGATAGCGTGCGGGGGCAGGGATGAGCTATGCTCTGTGTGGATGGACACAGAGTGTGGGCAGGAGTGAGCCTGCTCGAGTGCCCCCATAGCAAGAGGCTTGCTATTGGGGGAATTAAGCAGGGAGGAGGAGCTAGGACCTCCATTGGGGAACCCAAGAAGAAGAAGATCGGGGGTGCTCTGTGCAAAACCATTGCGCAGAGCAGGTAAGAAAACATTTTTTTTATTCTTTCCCTTAGAGTCATTTTTAGTCCACAGTGTGCCTGGAAATCTCCTTATGTCTGTACCCCTGGCTCTTTAGAACCATGTACCTGGAAATCTACTAGCTTAGAGCTACTAGAAACATCACACTTACCCATTTGCTAATTCAGCCATTGCCCTTCAAATATCATTGCCCCTAGCATAATAGTGCTCTTAGAAATATCCGAGTTCTCTCACCCTGGATCCAGCAGCACAATGTGTGTAAAACATGTATGTCTCTCAGCCTTAACAAAGTAGTTTAGTGCCTCTGAAAATAACACTCTCTTCCAGTTTTAAAGCCAGGGGAGGGCTTGACTATAGGGTAGGGAGAAACATGCTCCCTGTGCCAGTGCCAGTGAGATATGTAGGACTGGTGGCCCAGAGGCGAGATACTTCACTAGACACCAGTCAGAAAGGGACCTGTACTTAGTGACAGATGATGGGTAATATATAGCTACATATACTCTATGTTTCTTGTGATAATAGTCCCTGGTAAAGTAGAGTCTTTCAGCACAGACTTCTTTTGGGACTTTGAGATGTTGTGTGACTGAACACTGAGAGCCGAAATGGGAATAAAGAAACTTAGAATCTGAAAGAAGTGACAGCCGAAAATACTATGACCACAGGGCACATAGAACAGGGAGCTATATAACAAAGGGACAAAGGAAGCTGTTGTTGAAAGATGTGAAAAGGTATGCCATGATCTGCAGGAACACCCAAATATCACTATATCCACCAATCAATGAGCACCATGGCACACTTTGCATGGTACACTTTTTTTACTTACAACAATCTGTCCCTACTATGAAAGGGCAAGTTAGTTATGTCTGCCCCAAGCCAAAAGTTATTGGCTCTCCGTTGTTTGGAGCTATGTTTCTAAAATACCATTATCCTGTGCCCTGTTTACATCTCAGCAGCAAAATATCACTAATGATATTATTGTATTTGCATCTGCTTTTTGCTAAACAACAGAATCAACCAGAAAAAATATTCAAAAAGACAATGCAGAGAAATTATGTAACAAGCACAGTAACCCCGAGCAACAAGAACCTTTTGTTAACCACCTGTGTCCCCAGCACCATTTTAACCACTTGCTGACCAGGCCTTTATCTGACAAGTGTGGTTTACAAGTAAAAATCTGTACTTTTTGCTAGAAATTTTTTTAGAAACATTATGTCACTGGCAGTGAAGGGGTTAACACTGGGGGCCAATCAAGGGGTTAATGTGTTCTCTAGTGTGTGTTTTAACTGAAGGGGGGAGGGGACTGTGCAGGGGAAATGACAAATCGCTGTTCATACTCAAACTGTGTGTTTACACACACAGCTCCCAGTTCTCCGTGTGTCAGCGGCAATTGCGGGAGCCCGGCGGTGATTGTGACCGCCGGGCACTCGCATCGGCTCTGGAGGCGAGTAGTGTGCCCCCTAGTGGCCACAGGGCGAAGCGACGTTACATAACGTTGTTTTGCCCAGCCGTGCCATTCTGCCGCAGTACAACTGTGGTGGCTGGTCGGCAAGTGGTTAACCATTTTAGCTCCAGAAGGTTTTACCCACTTCCTGACCAGGCCATTTTTTGCGATACAGCACTGCGTTGCTTTAACTGAAAATTGCGCGGTCATGTGACACTGTACCCAAATCAATGTCCTTTTTTTCCAACAAATAGAGCTTTCTTTTGGTGGTTGTTGATCACCTCTGCGGTTTTTGTCTTTTGCGCTATAAACAAAAAATGACAAAGTCCCAATAAAAAAAAATCGCAGATCGCCACCATTACTAGTAAAAAAAAAAATTAATAATAAAAATGCCATAAAACTATCCCCTATTTTGTAGACGCTATATCACACTGCACCTAATGGGTATAGAAGTGTTTTATATTGATTGTTCTTATTCTTATATTGTTTCTGTTTTTTTATATGTTTATATCATTTTACGTGTTCATTTACCTTTGTACTACTACCTCTAGCAGCATAGGTTGTTTTTTTTTTTTTTTTTAAAGAACAGCGCAGCACCAATTTTTACATACCTTATTTGTAGACACTATAACTTTTGTGCAAACCAATCAATATACGCTTATTGCGATTTTTTTTACCAAAAATATGTAGAAGAATACATATTGGCCAAAACTGAGGAAAAAATATTTTTTTTTATATATTTTTGGGGGATATTTATTATAGCAAAAAGTAAAAAATAATGCTTTTTTTCAAAATTGTTGCTCTTTTTTTGTTTACAGCGCAAAAAATAAAAACCGCAGAGGTGATCAAATACCACCAAAAGAAAGCTCTATTTGTGGGAAAAAAAGGATGTCAACGTCGCACAACCGTGCAATTGTCAGTTAAAGCGATGCAGTGCCGAATTTGCAAAAGTGCTCTGGTCAGGAAGGGGGTAAATTCTTCTGGGGCTGAAGCGGTTAAAGTGTATTTTTTCACAAAATTTGCGTTTGAAAAACCGCCATTTTATTCTTTAGGGTCTCTGCTAAAAATATATATACAGTTGTGTTTATAAGTTTACATACCCTGGCAGAATTTTTGATTTCTTGGCCATTTTTCAGAGAATATGAATGATAACACAAAAACTTTTCTTTTACTCATGGTTAGTGTTTGGCTGAAGTCATTTAGTATAAATCAACTGTATTTACTCTTTTTAAAATCATAATGGCAACAGAAACTAGCCAAATGACCCTGATCAAAAGTTTACATACCCCAGTTCTTAATACCGTGTATTGCCCCCTTTAACATCAATGACAGCTTAAAGTCTTTTGTGGTATTTGTTTATGAGGCTCTTTATCTTCTCAGATGGTAAAGCTTCCTCTTGACAAAAAGCCTCCAGTTCCTGTTAATTCAAAGGGACAAAGGAAGCTGTTGTTGAAAGATGTGAAAAGGTATGCCATGATCTGCAGGAACACCCAAATATCACTATATCCACCAATCAATGAGCACCATGGCACACTTTGCATGGTACACTTTTTTTACTTACAACAATCTGTCCCTACTATGAAAGGGCAAGTTAGTTATGTCTGCCCCAAGCCAAAAGTTATTGGCTCTCCATTGTTTGGAGCTATGTTTCTAAAATACCATTATCCTGTGCCCTGTTTACATCTCAGCAGCAAAATATCACTAATGATATTATTGTATTTGCATCTGCTTTTTGCTAAACAACAGAATCAACCAGAAAAAATATTCAAAAAGACAATGCAGAGAAATTATGTAACAAGCACAGTAACCCCGAGCAACAAGAACCTTTTGTTAACCACCTGTGTCCCCAGCACCATTTTAACCACTTGCTGACCAGGCCTTTATCTGACATGTGTGGTTTACAAGTAAAAATCTGTACTTTTTGCTAGAAATTTTTTAGAAACATTATGTCACTGGCAGTGAAGGGGTTAACACTGGGGGCCAATCAAGGGGTTAATGTGTTCTCTAGTGTGTGTTTTAACTGAAGGGGGGAGGGGACTGTGCAGGGGAAATGACAAATCGCTGTTCATACTCAAACTGTGTGTTTACACACACAGCTCCCAGTTCTCCGTGTGTCAGCGGCAATTGCGGGAGCCCGGCGGTGATTGTGACCGCAGGGCACTCGCATCGGCTCTGGACCGCCATTTTATTCTTTAGGGTCTCTGCTAAAAATATATATACAGTTGTGTTTATAAGTTTACATACCCTGGCAGAATTTTTGATTTCTTGGCCATTTTTCAGAGAATATGAATGATAACACAAAAACTTTTCTTTTACTCATGGTTAGTGTTTGGCTGAAGTCATTTAGTATAAATCAACTGTATTTACTCTTTTTAAAATCATAATGGCAACAGAAACTAGCCAAATGACCCTGATCAAAAGTTTACATACCCCAGTTCTTAATACCGTGTATTGCCCCCTTTAACATCAATGACAGCTTAAAGTCTTTTGTGGTATTTGTTTATGAGGCTCTTTATCTTCTCAGATGGTAAAGCTTCCTCTTGACAAAAAGCCTCCAGTTCCTGTTAATTCTTGGGCTGTCTTGCATGAACTGCAAGTTTGAGATCTCCTCAGAGTGGCTCAATGCTATTGAGGTCAGGAGACTGAGACGGTCATTCCAGAACCTTCACTTTATTCTGCTGTAGCCAATGACAGGTCGACTTGGCCTTGTGTTTTGGATCATTGTCATGTTGGAATGTCCAAGTAAGTCCCATGCGTAGCTTCCTGGCTGATGAATGCAAATGTTCCTCCAGTATTTTTTGATAACATACTGCATTCATCTTGCCATCAATTTTGACCAAATTTCCTGTGCCTTTGTTGCTCACAGATCCCCAAAACATCAGTGATCCAGCTCCGTATTTCACAGTAGGTATGGTGTACCTTTCATCATAGGCCTTGTTGACTCCTCTCCAAATGAAGCTTTTATAGTTGTGGCCAAAAAGCTCATTTTTGGTCTCATCACTCCAAATGACTGTGTGCCAGAAGGTTTGAGGCTTGTCTCTGTGCTGTTTGGCGTATTGTAAGCGGGATACTTTGTGGCATTTGCGTAGTAATGGCTTTCTTCTGGCAACTCGATCATGTAGCCCATTTTTCAAGTGCCTCCTTATTGTGCAACTTGAAACAGCTACGCCACATGTTTTCAGAGAGTCCTGTATTTCACCTGAAGTTATTTGTGGGTTTTTCTTTGCATCCCAAACAATTTTCCTGGCAGTTGTGGCTGAAATTTTAGTTGGTCTACTGGACCATGGTTTGGTTTCAACATAACCCCTAATTTTCCACTTCTTGATTAGAGTTTGAACACTGCTTATTGGCATTCTCAATTCCTTGGATATCTTTTTATATCACTTTCCTGTTTTATACAGTTCAACTACCTTTTCCCGCAGATCCTTTGACAATTCTTTTGCTTTCCCCATAACTCATGACGTTACAATTTTTTCTCATTTTTTTTTTATTGAGGGGATAAAATTTGGCTGGGGATTAGGGGTATTATGGGATTCCCACTTGACATCAGACAAATTCAGGGACAACTCTCCTATATACAGTCTATATACACTCCTTGCTCTTCCTCCAGTACTTTACTTGCTTGCAAAAACAGACTCAGCTGGGACAGTTTTGGTAAATCTGGCAAAGCACTCAACCAGATCAAAGCAAGAACACTTTACAGGCTGGGACCCCGGGCCCATTTGGTTGTATAGCCAGTGTCCAGCTTACCTTCCTGTGGCTACTGATCCCAACACCACCACTTCAGGCACTGCCAGCCCACCTGGCTGCAGCTACCCATTTCACTAGCCCTCCCGGGTACATCTCCTCAGTCCTCCCAGATTGACACTCTTCCCACAGTCCTCCCAGACTGCACACTCACCAGCCCACCTTCTCCTGGAGAACGCCTGGATGTGCTGATCTGCTCCTACTGTCCTCACACTTGCTCTTGTGCCTCCAGGAATGATTTCTTCTGTGTGTTGTAGAGGGTCCCTCCAGCACCCAAGCCCTAGGCCCGAGGTCACCCCCCAGACTAGGGGTACCATCAAGGGCAATCCACAGCCTTCTCAGCACTCTTTCTCCATCTTCCACCTGACTGCCTGACACAAGAGTATTTAAGAGGTGCCAGCCCACTTTGCAGAGGATTGGCTGGGGTCCTTATCAATACTCCAAGCAGCTCCTCCTAGACTCCACCCTCTACTTCTGGAAGCTTCTCCAAGATTCCATAGAATAAGGTGAGTTTCCAGAGGTGCTGCTTGATGAGTCATCCAGCCTCCCTGAGTCACTCATCCCTGACCCAGATTCAGCCCAGACCTGACTCTCTGACAGGCCAAATTTTCCTACATTAATAACTATATACACTAGCACCTAGCTAGAGAGTGATACATATATGCATACAATTTTTCTGCCAAATTAAAGCCCTATTTGTTCTGAGCACCTGAGCACCTTATGTAAAACTTTAGGGTAGACAACAAAACCTTTAATTCACAGTACTAAAACATCGCCACACTGGGGCCTACCACTTCTGAGCTATATTACTGTAAATGGGATTTGTTGCTCTTGGCAGTCAGAATGCTCTCCCTTGATGAGGCCTGTTCTGAGTGGAACCTGTCCTGTTAAACCTCTGTATGGTCTTGGCAACTGTGCTGCAGCTCAGTTTCAGGGTCTTGGCAATCTTTTTATAGCCTAGGCCATCTTTATGTAGCTCAACAATTGTTTTTTTTTTCATTTTCATTTTTCATGTTGAACTTCCAGTGACCAGTATGAGAGAGTGAGATCGATAACACCAAATTTAACACACCTGCTCCCCATTCACACCTGAGACCTTGTAACACTAATAAGTCACATGACACCGGTGAGGGAAAATGGCTAATTGGGCCCAATTTGGACATTTTTACTTAGGGGTATACTCACTTTTGTTGCCAGCGGCTTAGACATTAATGGCTGTGTGTTGAGTTATTTTGAGGGGACAGCAAGTTTACACTGTTATACTAGCTGTACACTCACTACTTTATATACAATATAGCAAAGTGTAATTTATTAGTGTTGTCACATGAAAAGATATAATAAAATATTTACAAAAATGTGACGAGTGTATTCACTTTTGTGAGATACTGTATATAAGGGAAGGAGCAGAGATGGTGGTGACAACATTGCCCAAATACAGCCATGTGGACAAATTTAGGCATTGATGTAACCCCCTTCAATCTACACCCATTTTATTATGTGTTTTCTTATGTAGCCGGGGATTCCATGCCATGTAAGCAAATGGGCTGGGTAATGTCAGTGGTTAATAAGTTATGTAAAATATATTGGTGACATTCTCCTCATTGGCTAGAGGAAGCTAGAGTCACAACTCTGAGGACAGCAGCTACAGGTGGTCTCATATATACCACTCCAGCATATGCTTTCAATCACAGCCCAGTGATTTTTAAGGATCACCTATAACCTTGCATTATTGAATGCTTTAGAGACATTGTTTTGGCTGGCTGGACTGTTTTTACATTTCTCTATGCCTCCAGTACCTTATTTATCGGCTTATAACACACACACTTTTTCCCCCCTAAAAATCAGGGGGAAATTGTGTGTGCGTGTTACACGCCGATCCCTGCTGCCTCGGAGTGGAAGGAGAGGACGAGTACCTGTGTATCCGGTGCTTGGTCAGACACAGCCCCACCCCCCTGGCTCGGCATTGGACCACTGTTCTGTCCATCATATGAGCTGGGCGGGACTGTAAGTGACTGAGCGTCAGATACACAGGAGATCGCGGATCTGTGTAATCCAGCACTGGCGCAGCTGCAATCATTGGCAAAGGTGAGGCTGCAGATGGATACTAAAGAGGCTGCAATGATGGGCATGTTAGAGGCTATAGATGGACACTAAACAGACTGCAATAATGGGCACATTAAAGGCTGCAGATGTGTACTAAACAGGCTGTAATGATGGGCATGCTAGAGGCTGCAGATGGGTACTAAACAGGCTGCAATAATGGGCATATTAGAGGCTGCAGATGGGCACTAAACAGGCTGCAATGATGAGCATGTTAGAGGCTGCAGACGGGCACTAAACAGGCTGCAATAATGGGCATATTAGAGGCTGCAGATGGGCATAGATCAGGCTGCATTTATGGGCACTGGTGAGGCTCCAGATGGGCACTGATAAAGCTGCATTGATGGGCACTGACCCTTATTTTAAAATTTAAGGTTTTTTTCTGAAACTTCCCTCTTAAAGTTAAGGTGCGTGTTATATGCCAGTGCGTGTTATACGCTGATAAATAAAAAAAAAAAATAACTTTTTTTTTTAATAAATAACTTTTTTTCCCCTATTCTCATGGGCTAGGAATGGGATAGGATAGAGATAGTGGATAGCACCTTGAAAATCATTCTATTTCCCCCATGGATAAGTGTGCATCCAGAATTGTGGGGTTTAGCACAGACCGCTAATATTATAGAACCATTTCTTCCAAACTGCATACAGCTGTTTCAGATCTGTAGACCATGATCAATGCAGTGTGTGATGGGTTCTATGTAATAGGGCATGGGACTCAATGAGAATGTATACTGATAGGGTTATAGTGAAGAGGGACTAGGGAAAATAAAGAGCCCTCCACTAAACCGGTACATAGTATTGTAGAGCCTTTTTAGAACTGGCATATTTTGCAGGCACTAAATGATATACAGTATCTCACAAAAATGAGTACACCCCTCACATTTTTGGAAATCTTTTATTATATCTTTTCATGTGACATGTGACATTAATGGCTGCATGTTGAGTTATTTTAAGGGGACAGCAAATTTACACTGTTATACAAGCTGTACACTCACTTCTTTACATTGTAGCAAAGTGTCATTTCTTCAGTGTTGTCAGTGTTATCACATGAAAAGATATAATGAAATATTTACAAAAATGTTAAGGGTGCACTTTTGTGAGATACTGTAAATGTTTTATAAAGCATGAGTGTGTGGTGCCTCATTTTCTATGCGCTCTGATTTGCATGTATCCATGAGCACATGCTACAGCATATGTACACTGAAAATGCATGGTTTCATATGGAATGTACCCTCCAGTGTTAAAATGTAAGCCAGCTCCTACATGGCTCATCTCCACTTCAGGAATATACATAAACAAATAGAAAGAAAGCCCCACACTGAACCTTTAGCCACTACATGCTTTATTGCTGCACCTGCTTCTAGACAGGCTGCCTAGGCTCCTCCTTCTGACAAGTTTAACTTCATAACAGCACATTCATAGAGGCTACTACCAATCTGTTATTGAGTGAAAGACATTAGAAGCAGGAGCCCAGGCAGTCTGTCTAAAAGCAAGTGCAACAATAAAGCATACAGTGGCTAAAGGTTCAGAGAGAAGTTGTGCTTTTTGTTTATGTACTATGGCTTTTGTGTCAAGACCAGAATCTAAACTCACAACCTCTGCTGCGCCCAGCATTGGCTCTTCTTTCTTGTGAACCTTGAATTCTTTGCTCCTCCCATGAACTTCCTGATTTAAGTCATATCTCTGCATTTCCTGTTTGCCAGCCAATATCTTGCTCCTTTGCATATCTGAAGCTGTCCTTATCACCACTACTACTTGTTACCAACCTTTAGCTTGTTCCTCGACTATGCTTCTGCTTGATCCCAACCCGCAACCACTGGTTACCAAACTTTGGTTTGTTTACTGACTCTGCTTCTGCTTCATCCCTACCTGTTATTTCTGCTACTGGACCCTTGGCTGCCTCACCCCCTGGTAGGGCAATCCTGAGGACTGCAACCTGGTACTAACCCACAAAAAAACATCTCCACCATCTGGAGCTCTGGTGAATACCAGTTAGTGCTTAGACCCTGCACTGTGGGTGAGCCCACGTTATCTGCCAGGATGACCTGCTTGTTTACTTATTCTGTTGGTCAGTGGGAGCAGGGCCTGGACAAGGGGTGGGAAGAAGAGCAAGGGGTCAGAGAATGGACACAGGATAGTAAACCCATTCTAAAGCATGCATTAACAATGAGGGAGAGGGTGCAGTTCTGCATCCTTGCCCTGGGAACTAGATAAACCTGTCCCGGACTGAGTGGGAGGCTCTCTACTGCTAAGGCTACTGTTTTCTGAGCCTAAACACTGACCATGAGAGAATAATCTGGCCCAAACATGGAGGCTATAGCTATATGCTGTGGCTCCTTTCAGGCAGCGAATTGCAGAGCTGCAAGAATTTGGTGTTACCTACCAAGAAAAATTTGCCAAACTGGAAGATGTGCTGAAAGGACAGCATGAGAAAATCCATGTTCCACAGAGACAATTGCTGGACTTACATTAGCAAAATAATGCTAATGCACTTATACTTCTGCCACTCAAGTTCAATGGAGACTGCCACCATTACAGAGATTTGTTTAATCAGTGTAACATATAGGCAATCCATAGAAATCACTGGGCTGTGATTGAAAGTATATGCTGGAGTGGTATATATGGGACCACCTGTGGCTGCTGTCCTCAGAGGTGTGACTCTAGCTTTCTCTAGCCTATGAGGAGAACGTCACCAAATGTAACCTGCTGCATTTACTTCTGAGATAAAGAAGGTATTGTTTGTTATCAACCTCCTGACTGAGGAAGCCCTGGCTTGGGCCTCCCCTTATGTAGCACAAGAAAGAGCAATTTTGAGACTTTTGTGACTTTGAGGAATCAAGCTATTCATGATCCTAATCGCTGCACTGCTGCTGAAGCAAAGTTGCAGAGTTTGTGGTAGGGTAAACAGTCTTTTGCTGAGTACACATCTAAATGCCTACATTGGTGTACAGATACTACTTGGAACACAGCAGCTCAAAAAATTAAGTTCGGGGGCTTTCTGAACAGGTAAAGAATGAGCTTACCAGAGTAGAGGCTACTAATGATTGCAAGGCTTTCGTCCAATTATATATACAAATTGATCAAGACTTACAGAAACGAGGATAGACTGGGAATGAATGGAATGTGTTTCTCTGCTAGTCAGTTCATTCAGAAAGATCCGAAGCTGTGCAGGTTGATGTTCTTAACAGATCCAGTTCTACTCAGGAGAAAGAGAGAAGCTGTTTGGAGAATGTATGTCTATATTGTGGGGACTCCAGGCATTACACAGTTAATGATTCCAACAAAGTTAGGTGGCACTCATGGGCACTGATAAGAGGCACTGATAGGTGGCATTGATGGGCATGGGAACTGAAAGGCGGCACTGCTGGGCACTGATAGGTGGCACTGATTGGTGACATGGATTGGTGACACTGAAGAGGATGCATTGATTGGCAGCACCGATGGGCACTGTTGGGGCTGCACTGAAAATCAGGACACTAATAATTAGTGCCCTGATTATCAGTGTAGATGTCCCTTGCACACAAGCCAGTTACTGGCTCTCCTCTGTCAGCGTGAGAAAAGGAATGCTAATACCTGGCTTGTGTGTACATCGTGATCAGCCTCTGTGATTGGCCCTTTACCCCAATCTGTGATCAGCTGTCTGAAGGACACAGTGATCACAGAGAGCACTGAGAGCTCGCCGCAGTGGACACACAGGGGGTGCAGTTCTGGGAGGACATCATATGACGCCCTCCCAGAACTGGATGACCATGCTGTAGCCATCAATTATAGCACAGTTGGGAAGAGGTTAAACTTATCACTGAGGGCCGTGAAATTCCTTGCTCTGCTTAACTGGACTTTGGGGCTGAGGGAAACATAGACATAGAATTTTCCCATCAGTAATATTCAAACAAGAAATAAATCTGTCCCTATTGATATGAAGACGGTTGATGGTTCACCTTTATTGTCAGGACCAATAACCCATGAAACAATTCATTTGAACTCCAATATGAGGCTCACCATCTTGAGGCTATTAGCTTTCAGCTGATTACATCACCTGAATTTCCTTTCATACATTTCATCTTGAGAAATTCTTGTTTTTTTACCCATAATTCCCTCCATTAACTGAATATTTTTTAGTTTTTGCTATAATAAATATCGAACAAATGTTTTTAAAAACAAAAACAAATTTCTTTATCACTTTAGGCCAATATGTATTCTTCTAAATATTTTTGGTAAAAAAAATTGCAATAAGTGTATATTGATTGGTTTGCGCAAAAGTTATAGCGTCAACAAAATAAGGGATAGATTTATAGCATTTTTTATTTTAGTAATGGTGATGATCTGCGATTTTTAGTAGTACTGCGGCATTGCGGCGGACAGATCAGACACTTTTGACACTTTTTTGGGACCATTGACATTTATCAGTGCTATAAAAATCAGTGCTATAAAAATGCACCGATTACTGTGTAAATGTCACTGGCAGGGAAGGGGTTAACACTAGGGAGCGATCAAGGGGTTAACTGTGTTCCCTCATGTGTGTTTCTAACTGTGGGGGGATGGGACTGACTAGAGGCGGGGACAGATCACTGTTCCTAATTACTAAGAGCAGCAGATCTGTCTCTCCTGTCAGAATGGGGATTTGTGTGTTTACATACACAGATCCCCATTCTGGCTCTCGTGCCACAATCGCGGTTGGCCAGCAGACATCGCTGGCCACGTGCATTGAGTTCCCCGCCATGCAGCGAGCATGTGCTCGCCTTTTATAGTTTTTAAAGGAGCTGACGCACAGGTACGTTGATTCGTGGGAATGAACCGACCTGCCGTCGTATAATGACAGCGGCTGGTCGGCAAGTGATTAAATCACAAGTTGATATGGTACTGTAACTACCCAGTCGTATGACAACCTGCCTCCGCAATACCATGAGTTATGGGATGTTAAAGTCTTTTCAAAACTAGGCTTACTGGGGGCATTTAACCTTATCTACATTTGTCAAGAAGACAAAAAAAAACTGCCTGAAGAATCAGATATTGGCATTTTGATTCCTTGGTCATGCTTTTGGCCTTTGCAACGCTCCTGCAACTTTTTAAAGCGGGGGTTCACCCACACCACCAAAAAACAAAAAAAATATTAAAAGCCAGCAGCTACAAATACTGCAGCTGCTGACTTTTAATACATGGCCACTTACCTGTCCCAGGGTCCAGCGATGTCGGCAGGGGACGCCGAGAACCCGCTCGGTTCTCGGCAGCTGCCGCCGCCATCCTAGGTGAGGGAATCAGGAAGTGAAGCATTGCGGCTTCACTTCCCGGTTCCCTACTGCGCATGCGCGAGTCGCGCTGCGTGTCCCAAGTGGTCCCCGCTCTCTCCTGGGAGCTGTGTGTTCCCAGCAGACAGCGCGGTGGGGACGGGAAGAGGCATAGACTCCCATGGGAGTCTATGCCGGAAGTGGGTGCAAATACCTGTCTTAGACAGGTATCTGCACCCCCCTCCCCCTGAAAGGTGCCAAATGTGACACCGGAAGGGGGGAGGGTTCCGAAAAGTGGAAGTTCCATTTTTGTGTGGAACTCCGCTTTAAACACTTCATCAATTATGTTTTTTTGAGACCTGTGGGTCTAGTTTGTGATTGCATATCTGGATGATATTCTCATCTTTTCTGAGACCCTGGAGGAGCATCGCAAGCATGTTTTCACTCTCTTTGAGAAATTAAGAAAGAGCCGACTTTACATCAAACTGGAGAAATGTGAGTTTGAATGAACCCACATCCAGTTCTTGGGATACATTATTTCTCCAGAAGGAGTGAGCATAGGTCCCGAGAAGATCAAAGCAGTGATGGTTCCGCCTGCTCCTAAAAACCTTAAGGAAATACATTAATTGTTGGATTTGCTAACTGCTATAAAAAAATTCATAAGAACCTTCTCTAAGGTGATAGCACCAATCATGCAACTAGCAAAGAAACGGATGACCATTATGTGGTCACCTGAGGCACAGACTGCCTTTATTAAGCTAACAACTCTTTTCACTTTTCCACCAATATTGGTACATCCCAATCCTGAACTACCTTTTATCGTGGAAGTGGATGCTTCAGACTCTGCCATGGGTGCTATTCTTTCACAGCGAAAAGGAGAAAAGATGCAGCTTCATCCTTGTGCTTACTTCTCTCGCTTAATGTCTTCGGCTGAAAAGAATTGGGAATAAAGAATTGCTGACAATTAAACTCGCATTTTCTGAATAGAGGAATCTGCTGAAAGGGGCAAATCATCCTGTAACTGTTCTCACTGATCATAAAAATCTAGAATTAATTTGTTCTGCCAAGAGATTGTAAGTGTGAGAACCTCGCGCCAAAAAAGTGAAACTTAAAAAACTACAGACTCTACTCCCCAAATCTATTATTTAGGCAAAGTGAAATAAGTGAATAGGGGGCACTAAGTAAACGCTGTTTGTGAGTGCTTACAACCAATAGCTATTCATACCCCATAAATAGGGATTCAAATAGTAGTAAACATGATTGAAGATTATATACATGAAAGAAATCAAATAACAGTGAGTAAGTAAACTGAGTAAACCACTGTGTTAATTATGTGAGAATGACCAAGGACAAAAAAGTTCATATGATGAGCAACAGCTTGGTGATTCAAAATAGTTCAGAAATGTACAGACAGTCCTTCACCACTTGACAAAAATCCAGATCACCCAATGTGCTCTAATGGAAAAGCTGCTCACCAGATTTCCACGACCTCTTTAACCAAAAAGAAGGTCTGGGATCACTAGGTAAGTAAACTGGAACAAGTAGGCTGCAGACAGGTCCGTTAGTTTCTATGTTTAGCTTTCCTCTCCAACACAGTTGCCCATGGGGAATAAAAAACAAGAGGCGGACCAAAAGCGTGATACTGTTTTATTAAAACATGCCAAAAGATAAGTAACAGTAGCCTGCTTACATTAGGTGGTGATTAGGCGGAGTACTGTTGAGACTGTGATCTGAACCCACAACCTCTGTTTTGCCCGGCAATGGCTCTTCTTGCGGAGCCACTTGAGATGCTGAACAGCTCCCTGTCTGATCCTTTGGACTTTCTTGCCTTGTCTCTTGTTTCTGGTGAAATTTGAACTCTTTCTCCTCCCATGAACTTGCTGATTTATCCCATGTCTCTACACTTTCCGGTTGCCAGATTATTGTGCTCTCTCCAGCTGATAAGTTGCTCCTTTGCATACTTGCAACTGTCTTTATCTCCACTACCACTCATTCCTGACCCTTGGCTTGTTTACTGACTACGCTTTTACTTGATCTCTACCTGCTATATTTACTACTGGACCCTGGCTTGCTTGTCTTCTACTGGGGTAATCCTAAGGAATGCTACCTGGAACTAACAAGCATAGGGACTATACATATACTATCATTATGCCCCGAACATCTATTATAGAGGTAAAGCTTTGTATTTGCCCACACTGTTTCCCTTAGGCAAGATGGCGCTTCAATTTCTTTTTTAGCAATGAGATGCTGTTAGTGTGTCTATTTAAGCGATGCGTCGGGACGTTGCTTGCATCCCGTGACCACGTCCTGTTGTGATGAAATGACGTAGGGAGGAGGAGCTACGTCCCGACGACAACGCGATTCGAATACCCGGAAGACACGGGTTGCCTTGGAGCCGGCCGGCTTTTCTTACACGCTTTTTTTATGTCATTGATTCTGTAAGTGCAATCTTTACATTTTTTTATTCAATAAAAGGTTGGATTTTATGCTATGTGGAGCACTTTATTTCTTCCATGGGGACACATCCTGTCCATGTTGATGTGAGTGGTGGAGAGAGTTCCTGGATTCGGATGATAAGTGCCTGTTGTACAGATCCCTGGCTGGGGCTGTAGCCATCCTCACCAGATCCACCCTTTCAGGTCTCCTATAACTAAGAGACCAATTTTTTCTGGTAAGAGGCAGCAGTTTTTGAGAGGTGGAGGTCTGTCTACGCACCCTATTTCACTACAGCAAGTTTTTGTTCCAGTATTCACTCAGCACTTGGGGACACTTATCATTGTGTTTTGCATGCGTGTTACATAGCATGTATGGACTATAATCATTATTGTTTCTGTACAGCCATGGACGTTTTTTGAGTTTCAATTTAATTTTGTTTATTTCTACACTGATTATTCAATTTATGTTTTGGTATAGCTTCTATAGTTATAGACTTGCCACATTATTATATCTTGCCTCGGTATTTTGAGACATTCACCTGTTGTTTTGCATATAGTCACGCATTATTGAGTGTTTCTTTTTTTCTTTTTTCACGGACATAGGAAGCATTATCTGTGTCCTACTCATTTATTCATTTTTTATTTTTATGGTGCATTTATACACTGACTAGCATTTAAAATTTGCTCAGTGACCACTACTCATCCTCATATTTTTATGAGGCTTTTTAGGCACTTGTTTGTTGCCCCTCTCAGTTTTTAGCGCGACTTTTTGATTTTTATAAGCAGTAAAACCTACCTCCATCATCAGGAGCTCTGGTGAATACAGGTTAGTGCTTAGACCCCGCACCTCGGATGAGCCTGCGTCATCTACCAGGGCAATCTGTGTGTTAGCTTGTCCTGCTGGTTTATGGGTGCCTCTCTATTGCTATAGCTACTGGTCTCCGAGCCTGACCCCTGACCGTGACATTTAGTGGATACATAACTTATTCATCACAGTAGTATAAAGCAAAATAAGTGAAGAATAATTTGACTATGTTGGTAATAAGTTATACCTATATAAATAGCAAATTAACTGCATAGCAAAATACTGTATATTGTTAAAATCAACAATAGACCTATATGTGTTTGTGTAAAAAACACAAACCTATCACATTAGTATTCACATAAAATTTATGTAGTGCCTTTGTGAACATAAACATAATAAAACAACAAAAAAGACTGTCTACATGGATCTCTCTCCCTCTCCAGCAGCAGCTGATCCTCCTCTTATGCCGTGTACACACGGGCGGACTTTTCGGCATCAAAAGTCCGATGGACGCCAATGGACTAAAGCTGGCTGACAATCCAATCGTGTGTGGGCTTCCCCGGACTTTCAGCGGACTTTCAGAGGACTTTTCCAGCCTCAAATCTGACGGACTTTAGATTTGAAACATGCTTCAAATCTTTACATCGTAACTACGCAGGACCCAGAAATCCGCTCGTCTGTGTGCTAGTCCGACGGACAAAAACCCACGCTAGGGCAGCTATTGGCTACTGGCTATCAACTTCCTTATTTTAGTCCGTCATCACGTACGAATCCGTCGGACTTTTGTGTGATCGTATGTAGGCAAGTCCGTTCGTAAGAAAGTCTGCCGCAAGTCCGCCAAAAGTCAGTCGAAAGTCTTTCGGACAGGCTGTCGGACTTTTGTAGACGAAAAGTCTGACCGTGTGTACGCGGCATTAGCCCCACAGAGCAACACATGTAGAACCGCAAACAGGAAGAAAAGGCGACCAGCTTCTTCCCCCTCTGTTTCTCCTTTATCCAAAGGTCATCCAGCATATTAGGGTATATTTACCAGTACCTGGCTTCCGATTTTGATTTTTTGAAAGATTATAGGATTACCCAATCCCCTAATTTTCTTTTTCTTTTTAGATCCCTAAACCATTTTTGAGGGGGCGTGGCCAAGATGGCGATCTGAGCGGTTGCTTTCTCTGTGAGCTCCGCTAAATCCGAATGACAATCCGGATCCATCGCCTTTTAAAAGTGGCAACCTGCATCCCTACTGACCAGGGGGGACTCGGGGACTCCCTTCCCAGTGAGGAGCGAGGAGAATTTGGGCCGAAATCGGGGTCCGCCGCACGCTCCCGGCCTACCACGGGCGACTAGGCCGAAGCCGCGGCCTTTCCTGACGGCCCGAGCGGCGCGCTGGGAGCCCCCTGCCGCGATCGCCTCTGCACACAGGCCCCACAGATTGCCCCGGATCGCGGATGGGTGAGGGAGAGATGCCCCTGCACTGATTAAGGCCGTATCCTGGGCCCTGTCTCTCTTTCTCCCCCCACGTTTTACTAGGCCGCGACCGCGGCCTTTCCTGGAGGCCTAGGCCCGGCGGACTGATGGGGGGGGTGTCGGATTCTGCTGGCATAGTGGAGGAGGCCCTGTGAAGGATTGGGACAGCTAAGATCTGGAGCAGATCCTGGACTGACTATATCCCTCTCCCTCTGGATGTAGAGAGGGGAGGCTGGGCTGAACATCCCTGCAGAACCCTGGAGGCCTGAAGTGGGCAGACTCTACACTGCACATTCGCAGGTGAGGGGGAAGACTGCTAAGGGGACACACGCTCTACCCTACCTGCTGCCTGACTATCCCTGACTCTGAAGACAGACTCCCACAGACGATTGCTGATTATTGCCCTGACCTGGGCCATCAACATCTGAATGAGGCGCAGGAACTCTAGCGCAAAATACAGTAAAGGGGGCAAGAGGTTAACCTTCCCACCACAGCCGGACTCCCCTCAGACACCCACCTGTCCCCCTGTGGAGGCCCTTAATACACGCAGCACTCACAGAGCCCCGCAGACACACAATATGGAGCCGGATGACTCTCGGCCCCCCTGGCTGGCTGATGTTATGGCGGCCATTGCTACTTGCCAATCCACGTTAACAACAAAGATCGAAGCTGTTCAACTGGATATGGGTCTAATTCGCCAAGATATAGACAAAATCAGATCGCGAGTCACCGAAACGGAGCAAAGACTGAGTACCACCGAAGACACCATTGCGGAACATGGAGCATCACTCCATACACTCCAAACCAAAGTAAAGGCCCTCGAATACAGAGCCGAAGACGCGGAGAACAGGAACCGGCGTAATAATCTTCGCATTGTTGGTTTACCGGAGGGGAACAACCCTACCTCCTTCATAGAGGGTTTGCTGCGCGACCTTCTACCCGAGGCCCGTTGGTCACCTTATTACACGGTGGAGAGGGCGCACCGCATCCCGCCTAAGCCGGGCCCTCCTGGATCCCCCCCCCCGCACCTTCATTTTCCGTCTCCTCAATTTCAGAGACAGAGATGAGGTTCTCCGCGCCTCTAGAAACGTTGGGGACCTTAGATTCCAGAACACGAAGCTGATGATCTTCCCCGATTATTCGGTAGAGACCCAGAAACTTAGGAAATCTTTTGATCAAGTTAAAGCGGCTCTCCGATCACGCAGCATCCATTACAGTGTACTCTTCCCTGCTCGCCTAAGAGTCCAGGACGGCGAGACAACCCGTTTCTTCACCACTCCGAGAGAGGCTTCCGCCTAGCTGGACTCGCTACCACAGACTCGCTGATGCTTTACCTGGTACGTGTTGTATGACCCTTTTCACTGTTCACTCAACGTACCCTGGACCCAGGTCTAGGTGGTCACACGAACTACCACATGGATGACTTACTGTGTTGCATAGGTTATGCTCGGTTCAATATATGGTGTGTCCGGACCTGTGGGGGGATGCTTACTATCCCCACCAGGGAAGTTCTAAGCTAAAGCCCCTGCCAAAGAACTTGGTCAGGAGACCGTTGAAATATGAAGTTCCTTTACACTTGATTGTTTCCTCGAGGAGTGATGGAGTTCTTGTTCTGCACTTTCATCCTCAGATGGATCGACTTTACTGTGAGGTTGCATTACTGGATACTTCCCTTCGTCTGACTTTCTAAGTCCTCACAGCCTGTTGCATCACTAGCGGAGATCTCACGAGTGTAGGCCGCCTGAACTGCTGTTTCCTCCCCCCGTGTGAAGTTTCGGGGGGTGGGCTCGCCTCTTCCACGGACCCCTTGTTCCAGCCGGCGAGCTGAATAAGTTTGGGATTGAAACCCGCCTCAGTTTTGGGGGGTCGGGTGGGGTGGGGGGAGGGGTATGTTCCCCTAACGGGGCTTGTTTTATTTACTTTAAATATTGGTATCCTCTATATGTTTTTAGTTTGGATTTGTTTTTGTTTGATATTTGTACTAAAATAATTGACTCATCAGCATTGTATTGTCTACAGCTAAGTCCACTCCGGGTCCTGGGGTCCAGTCCGGGAGCCGTTAATTGCATAGATCCTAACACTTTCATTATTCCTGGTAGTCCTGTCCTCCCTTAGCATCATCTCATGGAACACCAGGGGACTGAACTCCCCGGTCAAGCGATCCCTGGTGTTCCAATTCATTAAAACTTATAACCCACATATATGTGTGTTTCAAGAGACACACCTAACAGGACGTAGGGTTCTGGCTCTAAAAAGACCATGGGTAGGCCACCATTATCACTCCACTCACTCCACTTTCTCTAGGGGTGTCACTATACTGGTACTGAAGTCACTTCCTTTTCGGCTCTTGGATTTGGCCCTGGATCCTGATGGTCGGTATGTTATTATTCATGCTAAAATATACTCTCTAACGTGGACTATTGTGGGCTTATATTTGCCTCCCCCGGCTTCCCTGCTGGTGCTCAATCAGATCACTGGCAGGATGGCCGACTTTGCATCTGACAATAATGTTATCTTGGGTGATTTTAATTTGGTCCCTGACCCGGATTTTGATAGGCTAACTCCTGCGGGACATCATTACCCTGGGTTGGCTGAGTGGGCGGATACTTATGGCCTGACTGATGTCTGGAGGTGGCGTCACCCCCAGACCAGGGCATACACGTGCCACTCGGCCTCTCATGGAACGTTTTTCCGTATAGACTTGGTCTTCGCAGGGAGTCAGGTTCTCCCGCGGGTCATAGACATACAAATACTGCCAAGGGGAATCTCCGATCACGCACCCCTGTTGTTGTCATTGGACCTTTCCCTTGGCTCAGTGGAAAGGATATGGAGGCTCTCCAGATTTTGGATTACAGACACTGCAGTAGACTCCCAATTCACAACGGAATTGCTTGGTTTCTGGGCTGTAAATGTGGGCTCGGCTGACCCCGTAGTTGTGTGGGATGCTTTTAAAGCCACGACGAGGGGACACTACCAGACCATCATTGCCAGGGTCCGACGAGAGCGCAGGGCAGATTTGATTGAGGCTGAGAGGGAGGCGAGTAGTGCGGAGGCTCTTTTTGTTTGCACCCGAGACCCTGTGCACTATTCACGTCTAAAACTCATGACGAAGGAGGTGATCCGTCTCCGTACCTCTCTTACTCAGAAGAAGATGTTGGCTCAATCCCAACGGATTTTTGAGCAGGGAGAGCGGTCGGGCCGTCTGTTGGCCTGGCTCTCCAGGGAACAGGCGGGAGGGATGAACATCTCGCAAATTAGGGACTCTTCGGGACAGCTGATCCATACACCGGAAGGGATCAATTGCTGTTTTGCGGAGTTCTACAAATCCAGTAACGTATCGTGACAAGCTTGACGCCCCAATTACATCCCTGGAGATACTACAGGCACTCAAATCAATGCAGACAGGGAAAACACCGGGACCTGATGGCATCCCTGTGGAGTTTTATAAACAATATGCTACAGAACTAGTTGATAAACTTCAGGGCCTCTTCTCTGCATCGACAAGCCTCGGCAA
Source organism: Lithobates clamitans (assembly GCA_037952925.1). Lineage (NCBI taxonomy): Eukaryota > Metazoa > Chordata > Amphibia > Anura > Ranidae > Lithobates > Lithobates clamitans. Next base: position 1,902,836 of record JBBGZY010000062.1, on the reverse strand, counting down.
ACTACCGGACACAATGAGCGAAGCGATCATAGTGGTGATACCCAAACCAGGGAAAGACCCCTCCCTATGCTCCTCGTATCGCCCTATATCCCTTCTGAACGTGGATGCAAAGGTACTGGCAAAGGTATTGGCCAATAGGCTTAACTTGGTCATTACTGCTCTTGTCCACAGGGATCAAACCAGCTTCATGCCCGGGAGAGGAACTGACATTAACATCAGACGCCTCCATACTCACATAGACAGGGCAGATGAGGTGACCAAAGGAACGGTGGCCTCACTCGACGCGGAGAAGGCTTTTGACTCCGTCGAGTGGGGCTACTTATGGGAAGTGCTCTCGCGATTTGGCTTTGGCCCGGGTTTCACGAAATGGATCCGCATGCTATATCATGGCCCCTCAGCTAGAATACGTACCAATGGATGCCTCTCGGGAAAGTTCCAATTGTTCCGTGGCACGCGACAGGGGTGTCCCCTCTCCCCGGGTTTATTTGCTCTGGCAATGGAGCCCCTGGCTATATTGTTGAGGGCCGACCCTGGGGTGGCGGGACTCCAGGTGGGTCCCATTGAAGAGAAGTTATCGCTGTATGCGGACGACGCTCTGCTTTATCTAGCGGATGCGTCGTCCTCTTTGCAGACTGCGCTCAATCTCATTAACAGATTTGGTGGGTACTCAGGGATACGCATTAATTGGGATAAATCGGTTCTTTTTCCGCTCCATCCCTCGACACCTAGGACACCGCACCCACAGCTTAAGTGGGTGGATGACTTCAGATACTTGGGAATTAAAATTAGTGGTAAAGTCCAGGACTACATGGACAACAATTTGCACCCACTCATGACACAGCTTACGGATAGGTGTGCTGCCTGGCGTTCCCTCCCATTGACCCCTGTTGGCAGAGTCAATTTGCTAAAAATGATTTTCCTTCCCAAATATCTCTACTTCTTCCATAACACACCCATACACATCCCTAGGACTTTCTTTCGAAGATTGGAGAGTCTGCTGATACACTTTGTCTGGGCTGGGAGGCCACCCAGGGTGGCCTGGCAGATCTTATATCTCCCACTTTCGGGGGGGGGACTGGCGTTACCAAATTTTCAAATCTACTACTGGGCAGCGGTCCTGGTCACCATTCGATGGTGGTTCTCCCAGCCCATGCAGAATCCGGCGGTCACTCTGGAGGCAGCCATTCTTGGCTCCTTTGCTGCCCTGAGCAATCTCCCGTTTCGTGGTCTCAGGGCCAGCTTGTCCATGACAACTCTGATGCGAACCACTGTGAGGGTCTGGCAGGAGGCTAGGAAAATATATGGGAAGCCCAACTACATTTCGCCTCACATGCCCTTATGGGGTAATCCTATGCTCCCCCATTTTTACACTATACCAGACCCCTCTCTCTGGGCAAAAAAGGGAATCCTTACACTAAAACATATAGTTAAGGATGGTAGGCTTATGACTTTCCAAGCCCTGAGGCAATCCTTTGCTATTCCGTCCTCCTTCCAATTCAGATACTGGCAGCTGAAGCACGCCTTTGAGGCTCAGTTCCCTGCCCCCCTCACTCTGGAACCAGACTCCATTGAACGGCTCTTGACTTCCAGCGTGATGGGTAAGCCTCTCTCAACACTATACCTATACCTCACAGTGGAGTATGATGCCAAACTAACTAAAACCTGGGAGAAGTGGAGGGCTGATATTCCCTCTTTGGACGAGGAGGAGTGGAAGGAGTGTCTAATCTCCTACATTCCATCCATGATCGCTGCAAAAGATAGGTTTATACAATTTAAGTTCCTACATAGAGCGTATTTCACCCCACAGAGATTGGCGCGCATCTACCATCAAAGAGATCCCAACTGTCAGAGATGCAGGCAGGAGGTGGGCACTTTTTGGCACATGGTCTGGTCTTGTCCCAAACTCCGACCCTTCTGGTCGGCAGTGGCTTCTACACTGAGTAACGTCATAGGCTCAAACTTGCCGGAGGATCCCCAAATACTATTGCTCAGTCATCTGGAAGATGTTGAGGGAGATAGGTATACTAAATTGTGTCTAACCTTCACATTGTACTACGCCAGGCGGGAAATTCTACTGCGATGGAAACTGGTGGAGCCTCCTACCCTAGCCTCGTGGATAAGGTCGGTGAATAAGGTACTCCCCCTGTACAGATTAACGTATGAAAGTAGGCAATGCCCGGGGAAGTTTGATAAAATCTGGTCATCCTGGGTGGACGCCTCCGGAGATCCTGAACCCCCTACTCCATAGGTAGGATGTGAAACTTAGTGGAGGACATTCTATATCTAACGTATATTCTTCTCGTGCCCGGTTCCCTTCATCCCCTTCCCCCCCCCCCTTTTTTTTTTTTTTTCTCCCCCCCCCCCTTTTTTTTTTTTTCTCCCCCCCTGCCCCCCCCATCACCCCCTATTAGGATTTATTGAATATTGGGTTGTTTATCTCATCTTATTTAAGAGTTTAAGATGTTATGATGCCATGAGGAGTATCGTTGAGTGTAATTTCTGACATTTGCACAACTGGAACATCTGATAAGTATGGGATATTGCTTAAGGGAAAATCTTGTTGTTACTATTCTCATAGTAATGATTGTACGAATTTCTAGTATTGTAATTCTGATTTGTTCAATAAAAAATTCTCTGTTAAAAAAAAAAAAAAAACATTTTTGGATGTAACTGGATACAATTGTAGCTGGGTTCCAACTCTCTTGCATCAGATCAAAAACTGTCTGGAGCTCCTTTAGACACACACTTTTTTTTGTAAGTGAATTTTCAAAAACATAGTGATTGTTACTTGTTTTTTCTGTGTATCTATATCTATATTCCAGAATATTGTTTAACTCCTGATGAATACTCTCCATGAGTTGAAAAGCATTAAGGTGTAAAACCACTGAATATACACCTTTAGAGATAACCTTGTATTTGGAATCCTGATATAAAATGTACCCATGATGTATTGAATATGTTTTATACTAATTTTAATCTGTATGTAATAAATCAATATTTTTTATGAATTTTGTATGTTCTGGGTGCCTATTCAAAGTCCAATTCCATGTTTTTGTACTGAAAATTGCTTTAGGCATAAGACACCCAGACACATAATCTGGGCTGGGGAGAATAATAAAAAAGTATTTCCTTTTATAAAGTTAAAATTTTAAAATCACCAATGCTACTTATCTCTTTTTATCTACTAGATTAAAAGGTCAGATTTCAACTTTATCTTGCTTCTCATGAGCCCCAAAATCAGGTATCAAATAGTTGGTTATTAAACAAACTTTTCCTAGTGTATCGCTTCACAAAACCAATTACGAAGCTCTCCTATGGACTATAAGTCAACAAACGCAAGATCTCTCTAAATTTCAGGTCTTATGCACAGGCAGAGTGGCAGTTACAAAAATATTGTTACTTCCAACTATTTTACAGTATATTACTTCCATATGTTGCCATTTCCCTTGACAACCTCCTATTTACAAAAACTGCAATCAATTGTGAACAAATTTATCTGGGAAAAGAAAAGTTTGTACTTCCAAAACAATATCCTAGACAGAACTGAATCCAACACAGGCATGAATTTTCCCAGTTTAAAATATTTTGGACCAAATCAAATCATGGGGGTTTTAAAAGTCTACTCTCCTTTCTTATGAAAGTTTACACTTTAGTTATAATCTCCTACATAGAGACTTTTACACACATTCTGCCATTAGACACATTCTGGATCCTATTCCTGAAGCAGATGTTGTGATACCGTTGGATGTCCTCTCCTTTGACTAAGATCATTTGTCACATACTTGTACTTTTATTCATGGCACATTCTCAACAGAAAGCATATTCTATGAAGACTTGGGAGACTGAACTATCACAATCTTTTCATATTTTGCAATAGTTTACTGCAACTACTAACCTGCTCAAAGTTTCATGCTGCACGTCCCACTAGGAATCTCATTTAAAGCTGCTGCACCACTGGTACTACACCCCTACCTGTCTATCCAAATTCCTTCACTCTTATGCCCTGTACACACGGTCGGATATTGATCGGACATTCCGACAACTAAAATCCATGGATTTTTTCCGACGGATGTTGGCTCAAACTTGTCTTGCATACACACGGTCACACAAAGTTGTCAGAAAATCCGATCGTTCTGATCGCTGTGACATAATACATGTATGTCGGGACTATAAATGAGGCAGTAACCAAAAGCTTTCGTCTCTTAATTTATTCTGAGCATGCGTGGCACTTTGTGCGTCGGATTTGTGTACACACGATCGGAAATTTTTGACAACGGATTTTGTTGTCAGAAAATTTTATAGCAAGCTCTCAAACTTTGTGTGTCAGAAATTCCTATGGAAAATGTGTGATGGAGCCTACACATGGTCGGAATTTCCAACAACAAGATCCTATCACATATTTTCCGTCGGAAAATCCGATCGTGTGTACAGGGCATTACTCCCCGTTATTCTGGAGAGATTGTGGTGAAACAGGCTCCCTTCTGCACATATTATGGCTGTGCCCATAACTTACCACTTTTTGAGACAGCATATTTCACTTTATATCCTCTGTAGCTGGCTTCAGATTCACACCAGATCCAGCCATGGCATTCCTTTTGCTAAATTATGAGCTTGAGCCTTAAATTCATCTGCCTTTCATCATCTATTGCACGGTTGCAGCCAGGAAAACTATAGCCATGACCTGGAAACAGTCAGAACACCTTTTCTGATTAATCTCAACACTCATATAATTTGGCAACAGATGCACCATCGCAGGATGGTACTGTGGGTGTATAAGAAGTGATAAAAAGTTCCACGTGCTATACAGCAATGCAATGTAATCAGAGAAATCATGGACTTTTTAGGCACCAGTATAATAAACAAACAGCTTTTATTAGTAACAAATTAACAAAATGTATTTAAAAACATAAGTATATAAATACAGACTTATAAAAATGGTAAACAGCACATCCAACTCTATCCGCTGGTCAGTGCATGTATAACCACTGGGAAAATCCCTTGGTAGAGTGGGAGCAAAAAAACATTTTTAAAGATACAAGCTCAACATGTTTTGCAAATAACACTTCTTCAGGAGTTTTTCAATGTTTTTCACAAAAAATAAGTATGTGTATATACAGCGGCCATCAGATTTAATTCCTCAGTATAGAGAGTTCCCCAAACAGGTGGAGAAGGCATTAGAGAGACTTATAGTCAACTCACAGTGTCATCTTAAATATACACGATAAGTGCATACCATAATGTCAATATATTAAGAGAGTAATGCTCAAAAGGGCTATTATAGTGTCAGTAGGCAGCACTGGTCAATGATTAGTTAAGTTCCCCACAGATGAATGTGATTAAGTACAAATCTCTCAGAGCAAGCAATCCCAATGGTATGACAGAAAGCTCACGGCCAGATGATAAGATCTGCAGATGGAGGTATCACCTCACTATGTCTGTTTGAGGTTAGTATATCATACTTTATCTTGTGTGTTGTCTGTCCAAATGTACATTATATGGCCTGGGCTAAACCGACATATACTATTTATATACCTTTTTATATCTTTAGATGACACTCCAATTATGTGAGCTGGCTATAAGCCATCCCTTTAGTGCTGTCTCCCCTTTTGTGCTCTATTACCTACATAGAGGAACTAAACCTCATGGCCGTTCTATATACATATACTTACTTTCTGGTAAGTTTGGCAGTCATATATATAGGATTTACTCCAGATTTTGGATATGGTGTTGGCTGTCTCCTACTGCTTCCATATATGCACTACCTTTTGTTTTGAAGTACTAGGTTACTTGTTTACTCTTGAATACCTGGTATGTCCCCACATCTTTCCATGCCCATTTTTGTTTGCTTGCTGCTAGCTATGGGATCTTGAAAATATTTTTGATTTATATATCTTATATTTGATGATTTATTTTGTTTTCTGTATATTTACTGATGTTTTCTCCATTTATTTAGTGAAAAATACTGATAAGCTCCTGAAGGAGAAGCATATCGTGAAATATGTCAAGCTTTTACCCCCAACAATTCTATTTTGACCCCACTCTGTTAAGGGAACCCCCAGTGTTCATTACACTTATTGACCCGGGCCCAGCGGCTAGAGTTGGATGTGCTGATTACTGCCTATATAAGTCTGTATTTTATATGTTTTTAACCACTTCAGCCCCAGAAGGATTTACCCCCTTCTTGACCAGAGCACTTTTTACAATTTGGCACTGCGTCGCTTTAACTGCTAATTGTGCGGTCATGCAATGCTGTACCCAAACGAAATTTGCGTCCTTTTCTTCCCACAAATAGAGCTTTCTTTTGATGTTATTTGATCACCTCTGCAGTTTTTATTTTTTGCGCTATAAATGGAAAAAGACCGAAAATTTAAAAAGAAATGACATTTTCTACTTTTTGTTATAAAAAAAATCCAATAAACTCAATTTTAGTCGTACATTTAGGCCAAAATGTATTCGGCCACATGTCTTTGGTAAAAAAAGTCAATAAGCGTATATTTATTGGTTTGCGCAAAAGTTATAGCGTCTACAATCTAGGGTACATTTTCTGGAATTTACACAGCTTTTAGTTTATGACTGCCTATGTCATTTCTTGAGGTGCTAAAATGGCAGGGCAGTACAACCCCCCCCAAATGACCCCATTTTGGAAAGTAGACACCCCAAGGAAATTGCTAAGAGTCATGTTGAGCCCATTGAATATTATTTTTTTTTGTCCCAAGTGATTGAATAATGACAAAAAAAAAATTATAAAAAGTTGTCACTAAATGATATATTGCTCACACAGGCCATGGGCATATGTGGAATTACACCCCAAAATACATTCGGCTGCTTCTCCTGAGTATGGGGATACCACATGTGTGGGACTTTTTGGGAGCCTAGCCGCTTACAGGGCCCCGAAAACCAATCACCGCCTTTAGGATTTCTAAGGGCGTAAATTTTTGATTTCACTCCTCACTACCTATCACAGTTTTGAAGGCCATAAAATGTCCAGATGGCACAAACCCCCCCCAAATGACCCAATTTTGGAAAGTAGACACCCCAAGCTATTTGCTGAGAGGCATGTTGAGTCCATGGAACATTTTATATTTTGACACAAGTTGCGGGAAAGTGACACTTTTTTTTTTTTTTTTGCACAAAGTTGTCACTAAATGATATATTGCTCACACAGGCCATGGGCATATGTGGAATTGCACCCCAAAATACATTCTGTTGCATTCTGTATTTTGGGGTGTAATTTCACATATTCCCATGGCATGTTTGAGCAATATATCATTTAGTGACAACTTTGTGCAAAAAAAAAAAATAATTTGTCTTTTTCCTGCAACTTGTGTCATAATATAAAATATTCCCTGGACTCAACATGCCTCTCAGCAAATAGCTTGGGGTGTCTACTTTCCAAAATGGGGTCATTTGGGGGGGGTTTGAACTGTCCTGGCATTTTATGCACAACATTTAGAAGCTTATGTCACACATCACCCACTCTTCTAACCACTTGAAGACAAAGCCCTTTCTGACACTTCTTGTTTACATGAAAAAATTATTTTTTTTTGCAAGAAAATTACTTTGAACCCCCAAATATTATATATTTTTTTAAAGCAAATGCCCTACAGATTAAAATGGTGGGTGTTTCATTTTTTTTCTTCACACAGTATTTGTGCAGCGATTTTTCAAACGCATTTTTTGGGGAAAAAACACACTTTTTAAAATTTTAATGCACTAAAACACACTATATTGCCCAAATGTTTGATGAAATAAAAAAGATGATCTTAGGCCGAGTACCTGGATACCAAACTTTGTGCGTCGGATTTGTGTACACACGATCGGAAATTTTTGACAACGGATTTTGTTGTCAGAAAATTTTATAGCAAGCTCTCAAACTTTGTGTGTCAGAAATTCCTATGGAAAATGTGTGATGGAGCCTACACATGGTCGGAATTTCCAACAACAAGATCCTATCACATATTTTCCGTCGGAAAATCCGATCGTGTGTACAGGGCATTACTCCCCGTTATTCTGGAGAGATTGTGGTGAAACAGGCTCCCTTCTGCACATATTATGGCTGTGCCCATAACTTACCACTTTTTGAGACAGCATATTTCACTTTATATCCTCTGTAGCTGGCTTCAGATTCACACCAGATCCAGCCATGGCATTCCTTTTGCTAAATTATGAGCTTGAGCCTTAAATTCATCTGCCTTTCATCATCTATTGCACGGTTGCAGCCAGGAAAACTATAGCCATGACCTGGAAACAGTCAGAACACCTTTTCTGATTAATCTCAACACTCATATAATTTGGCAACAGATGCACCATCGCAGGATGGTACTGTGGGTGTATAAGAAGTGATAAAAAGTTCCACGTGCTATACAGCAATGCAATGTAATCAGAGAAATCATGGACTTTTTAGGCACCAGTATAATAAACAAACAGCTTTTATTAGTAACAAATTAACAAAATGTATTTAAAAACATAAGTATATAAATACAGACTTATAAAAATGGTAAACAGCACATCCAACTCTATCCGCTGGTCAGTGCATGTATAACCACTGGGAAAATCCCTTGGTAGAGTGGGAGCAAAAAAACATTTTTAAAGATACAAGCTCAACATGTTTTGCAAATAACACTTCTTCAGGAGTTTTTCAATGTTTTTCACAAAAAATAAGTATGTGTATATACAGCGGCCATCAGATTTAATTCCTCAGTATAGAGAGTTCCCCAAACAGGTGGAGAAGGCATTAGAGAGACTTATAGTCAACTCACAGTGTCATCTTAAATATACACGATAAGTGCATACCATAATGTCAATATATTAAGAGAGTAATGCTCAAAAGGGCTATTATAGTGTCAGTAGGCAGCACTGGTCAATGATTAGTTAAGTTCCCCACAGATGAATGTGATTAAGTACAAATCTCTCAGAGCAAGCAATCCCAATGGTATGACAGAAAGCTCACGGCCAGATGATAAGATCTGCAGATGGAGGTATCACCTCACTATGTCTGTTTGAGGTTAGTATATCATACTTTATCTTGTGTGTTGTCTGTCCAAATGTACATTATATGGCCTGGGCTAAACCGACATATACTATTTATATACCTTTTTATATCTTTAGATGACACTCCAATTATGTGAGCTGGCTATAAGCCATCCCTTTAGTGCTGTCTCCCCTTTTGTGCTCTATTACCTACATAGAGGAACTAAACCTCATGGCCGTTCTATATACATATACTTACTTTCTGGTAAGTTTGGCAGTCATATATATAGGATTTACTCCAGATTTTGGATATGGTGTTGGCTGTCTCCTACTGCTTCCATATATGCACTACCTTTTGTTTTGAAGTACTAGGTTACTTGTTTACTCTTGAATACCTGGTATGTCCCCACATCTTTCCATGCCCATTTTTGTTTGCTTGCTGCTAGCTATGGGATCTTGAAAATATTTTTGATTTATATATCTTATATTTGATGATTTATTTTGTTTTCTGTATATTTACTGATGTTTTCTCCATTTATTTAGTGAAAAATACTGATAAGCTCCTGAAGGAGAAGCATATCGTGAAATATGTCAAGCTTTTACCCCCAACAATTCTATTTTGACCCCACTCTGTTAAGGGAACCCCCAGTGTTCATTACACTTATTGACCCGGGCCCAGCGGCTAGAGTTGGATGTGCTGATTACTGCCTATATAAGTCTGTATTTTATATGTTTTTAACCACTTCAGCCCCAGAAGGATTTACCCCCTTCTTGACCAGAGCACTTTTTACAATTTGGCACTGCGTCGCTTTAACTGCTAATTGTGCGGTCATGCAATGCTGTACCCAAACGAAATTTGCGTCCTTTTCTTCCCACAAATAGAGCTTTCTTTTGATGTTATTTGATCACCTCTGCAGTTTTTATTTTTTGCGCTATAAATGGAAAAAGACCGAAAATTTAAAAAGAAATGACATTTTCTACTTTTTGTTATAAAAAAAATCCAATAAACTCAATTTTAGTCGTACATTTAGGCCAAAATGTATTCGGCCACATGTCTTTGGTAAAAAAAGTCAATAAGCGTATATTTATTGGTTTGCGCAAAAGTTATAGCGTCTACAATCTAGGGTACATTTTCTGGAATTTACACAGCTTTTAGTTTATGACTGCCTATGTCATTTCTTGAGGTGCTAAAATGGCAGGGCAGTACAACCCCCCCCAAATGACCCCATTTTGGAAAGTAGACACCCCAAGGAAATTGCTAAGAGTCATGTTGAGCCCATTGAATATTATTTTTTTTTGTCCCAAGTGATTGAATAATGACAAAAAAAAAATTACAAAAAGTTGTCACTAAATGATATATTGCTCACACAGGCCATGGGCATATGTGGAATTACACCCCAAAATACATTCGGCTGCTTCTCCTGAGTATGGGGATACCACATGTGTGGGACTTTTTGGGAGCCTAGCCGCTTACAGGGCCCCGAAAACCAATCACCGCCTTTAGGATTTCTAAGGGCGTAAATTTTTGATTTCACTCCTCACTACCTATCACAGTTTTGAAGGCCATAAAATGTCCAGATGGCACAAACCCCCCCCAAATGACCCAATTTTGGAAAGTAGACACCCCAAGCTATTTGCTGAGAGGCATGTTGAGTCCATGGAACATTTTATATTTTGACACAAGTTGCGGGAAAGTGACACTTTTTTTTTTTTTTTTGCACAAAGTTGTCACTAAATGATATATTGCTCACACAGGCCATGGGCATATGTGGAATTGCACCCCAAAATACATTCTGTTGCATTCTGTATTTTGGGGTGTAATTTCACATATTCCCATGGCATGTTTGAGCAATATATCATTTAGTGACAACTTTGTGCAAAAAAAAAAAATAATTTGTCTTTTTCCTGCAACTTGTGTCATAATATAAAATATTCCCTGGACTCAACATGCCTCTCAGCAAATAGCTTGGGGTGTCTACTTTCCAAAATGGGGTCATTTGGGGGGGGTTTGAACTGTCCTGGCATTTTATGCACAACATTTAGAAGCTTATGTCACACATCACCCACTCTTCTAACCACTTGAAGACAAAGCCCTTTCTGACACTTCTTGTTTACATGAAAAAATTATTTTTTTTTGCAAGAAAATTACTTTGAACCCCCAAATATTATATATTTTTTTAAAGCAAATGCCCTACAGATTAAAATGGTGGGTGTTTCATTTTTTTTCTTCACACAGTATTTGTGCAGCGATTTTTCAAACGCATTTTTTGGGGAAAAAACACACTTTTTAAAATTTTAATGCACTAAAACACACTATATTGCCCAAATGTTTGATGAAATAAAAAAGATGATCTTAGGCCGAGTACCTGGATACCAAACTTTGTGCGTCGGATTTGTGTACACACGATCGGAAATTTTTGACAACGGATTTTGTTGTCAGAAAATTTTATAGCAAGCTCTCAAACTTTGTGTGTCAGAAATTCCTATGGAAAATGTGTGATGGAGCCTACACATGGTCGGAATTTCCAACAACAAGATCCTATCACATATTTTCCGTCGGAAAATCCGATCGTGTGTACAGGGCATTACTCCCCGTTATTCTGGAGAGATTGTGGTGAAACAGGCTCCCTTCTGCACATATTATGGCTGTGCCCATAACTTACCACTTTTTGAGACAGCATATTTCACTTTATATCCTCTGTAGCTGGCTTCAGATTCACACCAGATCCAGCCATGGCATTCCTTTTGCTAAATTATGAGCTTGAGCCTTAAATTCATCTGCCTTTCATCATCTATTGCACGGTTGCAGCCAGGAAAACTATAGCCATGACCTGGAAACAGTCAGAACACCTTTTCTGATTAATCTCAACACTCATATAATTTGGCAACAGATGCACCATCGCAGGATGGTACTGTGGGTGTATAAGAAGTGATAAAAAGTTCCACGTGCTATACAGCAATGCAATGTAATCAGAGAAATCATGGACTTTTTAGGCACCAGTATAATAAACAAACAGCTTTTATTAGTAACAAATTAACAAAATGTATTTAAAAACATAAGTATATAAATACAGACTTATAAAAATGGTAAACAGCACATCCAACTCTATCCGCTGGTCAGTGCATGTATAACCACTGGGAAAATCCCTTGGTAGAGTGGGAGCAAAAAAACATTTTTAAAGATACAAGCTCAACATGTTTTGCAAATAACACTTCTTCAGGAGTTTTTCAATGTTTTTCACAAAAAATAAGTATGTGTATATACAGCGGCCATCAGATTTAATTCCTCAGTATAGAGAGTTCCCCAAACAGGTGGAGAAGGCATTAGAGAGACTTATAGTCAACTCACAGTGTCATCTTAAATATACACGATAAGTGCATACCATAATGTCAATATATTAAGAGAGTAATGCTCAAAAGGGCTATTATAGTGTCAGTAGGCAGCACTGGTCAATGATTAGTTAAGTTCCCCACAGATGAATGTGATTAAGTACAAATCTCTCAGAGCAAGCAATCCCAATGGTATGACAGAAAGCTCACGGCCAGATGATAAGATCTGCAGATGGAGGTATCACCTCACTATGTCTGTTTGAGGTTAGTATATCATACTTTATCTTGTGTGTTGTCTGTCCAAATGTACATTATATGGCCTGGGCTAAACCGACATATACTATTTATATACCTTTTTATATCTTTAGATGACACTCCAATTATGTGAGCTGGCTATAAGCCATCCCTTTAGTGCTGTCTCCCCTTTTGTGCTCTATTACCTACATAGAGGAACTAAACCTCATGGCCGTTCTATATACATATACTTACTTTCTGGTAAGTTTGGCAGTCATATATATAGGATTTACTCCAGATTTTGGATATGGTGTTGGCTGTCTCCTACTGCTTCCATATATGCACTACCTTTTGTTTTGAAGTACTAGGTTACTTGTTTACTCTTGAATACCTGGTATGTCCCCACATCTTTCCATGCCCATTTTTGTTTGCTTGCTGCTAGCTATGGGATCTTGAAAATATTTTTGATTTATATATCTTATATTTGATGATTTATTTTGTTTTCTGTATATTTACTGATGTTTTCTCCATTTATTTAGTGAAAAATACTGATAAGCTCCTGAAGGAGAAGCATATCGTGAAATATGTCAAGCTTTTACCCCCAACAATTCTATTTTGACCCCACTCTGTTAAGGGAACCCCCAGTGTTCATTACACTTATTGACCCGGGCCCAGCGGCTAGAGTTGGATGTGCTGATTACTGCCTATATAAGTCTGTATTTTATATGTTTTTAACCACTTCAGCCCCAGAAGGATTTACCCCCTTCTTGACCAGAGCACTTTTTACAATTTGGCACTGCGTCGCTTTAACTGCTAATTGTGCGGTCATGCAATGCTGTACCCAAACGAAATTTGCGTCCTTTTCTTCCCACAAATAGAGCTTTCTTTTGATGTTATTTGATCACCTCTGCAGTTTTTATTTTTTGCGCTATAAATGGAAAAAGACCGAAAATTTAAAAAGAAATGACATTTTCTACTTTTTGTTATAAAAAAAATCCAATAAACTCAATTTTAGTCGTACATTTAGGCCAAAATGTATTCGGCCACATGTCTTTGGTAAAAAAAGTCAATAAGCGTATATTTATTGGTTTGCGCAAAAGTTATAGCGTCTACAATCTAGGGTACATTTTCTGGAATTTACACAGCTTTTAGTTTATGACTGCCTATGTCATTTCTTGAGGTGCTAAAATGGCAGGGCAGTACAACCCCCCCCAAATGACCCCATTTTGGAAAGTAGACACCCCAAGGAAATTGCTAAGAGTCATGTTGAGCCCATTGAATATTATTTTTTTTTGTCCCAAGTGATTGAATAATGACAAAAAAAAAAATTACAAAAAGTTGTCACTAAATGATATATTGCTCACACAGGCCATGGGCATATGTGGAATTACACCCCAAAATACATTCGGCTGCTTCTCCTGAGTATGGGGATACCACATGTGTGGGACTTTTTGGGAGCCTAGCCGCTTACAGGGCCCCGAAAACCAATCACCGCCTTTAGGATTTCTAAGGGCGTAAATTTTTGATTTCACTCCTCACTACCTATCACAGTTTTGAAGGCCATAAAATGTCCAGATGGCACAAACCCCCCCCAAATGACCCAATTTTGGAAAGTAGACACCCCAAGCTATTTGCTGAGAGGCATGTTGAGTCCATGGAACATTTTATATTTTGACACAAGTTGCGGGAAAGTGACACTTTTTTTTTTTTTTTTGCACAAAGTTGTCACTAAATGATATATTGCTCACACAGGCCATGGGCATATGTGGAATTGCACCCCAAAATACATTCTGTTGCATTCTGTATTTTGGGGTGTAATTTCACATATTCCCATGGCATGTTTGAGCAATATATCATTTAGTGACAACTTTGTGCAAAAAAAAAAAATAATTTGTCTTTTTCCTGCAACTTGTGTCATAATATAAAATATTCCCTGGACTCAACATGCCTCTCAGCAAATAGCTTGGGGTGTCTACTTTCCAAAATGGGGTCATTTGGGGGGGGTTTGAACTGTCCTGGCATTTTATGCACAACATTTAGAAGCTTATGTCACACATCACCCACTCTTCTAACCACTTGAAGACAAAGCCCTTTCTGACACTTTTTGTTTACATGAAAAAATTATTTTTTTTTGCAAGAAAATTACTTTGAACCCCCAAATATTATATATTTTTTTAAAGCAAATGCCCTACAGATTAAAATGGTGGGTGTTTCATTTTTTTTCTTCACACAGTATTTGTGCAGCGATTTTTCAAACGCATTTTTTGGGGAAAAAACACACTTTTTAAAATTTTAATGCACTAAAACACACTATATTGCCCAAATGTTTGATGAAATAAAAAAGATGATCTTAGGCCGAGTACCTGGATACCAAACATGACATGCTTTAAAATTGCGCACAAACGTGCAGTGGCAACAAAATTAATACATTTTTAATAGCTTTAAAAGCCTTTACAGGTTACCACTTTAGATTTACAGAGGAGGTCTACTGCTAAAATTACTGCCCTCGATCTGACCTTCGCGGTGATACCTCACATGCATGGTGCAATTGCTGTTTACATTTGACGCCAGACCGACACTTGCGTTCGCTTTAGCGTCAGAGCAGGGGGGGGACAGGGGTGCTTTTTTTTTTTTTAATTTCCTTTATTATTTTTTTGCTTTTTTATATTGTTTTTAAACTGTTCCTTTCATTTTTTTTAATCATTTTTATTGTTATCCCAGGAAATGTAAATATCCCCTATGATAGCAATAGGTAGTGACAGGTACTCTTTTTAAAAAAAATTGGGGTCTATTAGACTGGTGACTAGGGCTGGTGCTTGCCAGTTCACCAAAAAGCTAACAAAAAAACTGTTAGCGATCGCAGGGATCAGGCCTGACTCTGCGAACGCTGCAGTTATGCGTTTAGTGTTTTGTAAGTGTCAGTGATCGATCGATACTGCACTTGGGTGGGCTGGGCTGGGCAGAGGGGCAAAACGCAGGTGCTAGCAGGTATCTGGGCTGTTCCCACAAACACTGTGTTTTTGGGAACCCTAAACTTCTGGGGACGCTAGTATAGATCTGATCGGATCAGATATTGATCCGTTCAGATACTATACCACTAAGGGAGGTGTACGGTGCGTGCGTGGGTGTTAGCGGTACTGACGCTAATCTGACGCTGCCTGGGGCTGGTGCTTGCCAGTTCACCAAAATGCTACCAAAAAAACTGTTAGCGATCGCAGGGATCAGGCCTGACTCTGCGAACGCTTCAGTTATGCGTTTAGTGTTTTGTAAGTGACAGTGATCGATTGATACTGCACTTGAGTGGGCTGGGCTGGGCTGGGCCGGGTGGAGGGGCAAAACGCAGGTGCTAGCAGGTATCTGGGCTGATCCCAAACACTAACACTGCGTTTTTGGGAACCCTAAACTGCTGGGGACGCTAGTATAGATCTGATCGGATCAGATATTGATACGTTCAGATACTATACCACTAAGGGAGGTGTATGCTGCGTGCGTGGGTGTTAGCGGTACTGGCACTAATCTGACGCTGCCTGGGGTGACGCATATCACCGCTGGGTGATCAGGGGGCTAAACCTTTATTCGGTAATAAACGGCGGGTGCCCTGACACTATAAAAAATACAAACTAACCAGCGTCACCCGTAACGGTTATACGGTGATCAGTGGTGAAAGGGTTAACTAGGGGGCAATCAAGGGGTTAAAACATTTATTAGATAGTATATGGGGGTCCCTGACACTATAAAACGCTGACGGCGAACCTAAATGATTACCTCCCTAACTAGCGTCACCAGTGACACTAATACAGCGATTAGAAAAATGATTGCTTAGCGACACTGGCGACGGGGGGGATCAAGGGGTTAAAACTTTATTGGGGGGGTTAGGGGGGTACCCTAGACCTACAGGGGGCTACCACTAACTGCTCCACCACACTAACTGTCACAAACTGACACCATGCAGTAATCAGAAAAAAAAAACAAAAACTGCTTGGTGTCAGTGTGACAGGGGGGGTGATTGGGGGGTGATCAGGGGGGGATCGGGGGGGGATGGGGGGTGTAAAGTGTGCCTGGCATGTTCTACTGTGTGTGTAGTGTTGTGCACTCACAGTGAAGTCTTCTCTCCTCGGCGCCGGAACGGAAAATACCGAGCTGAGGAGAGATGACATCATTTCCTTTGCTGCTGTTTAGCATATAGCAGCAGAGGAATGATTCTGATTGGCTGGGAGCGATGAGAGGTGAGGGGGAGACCACCCATTCGTGGCCCCCCCACTCGCGATCGCTCTCAGCCAATCAGAATCATTCCTCTGCTGCTGTATGCTAAACAGCAGCAAAGGAAATGATGTCATCTCTCCTCGGCTCGGTATTTTCCATTCCAGCGCCGAGGAGAGAAGACTTCACTGTGAGTGCACAACACTACACCAGACCAAGCCGGACCGACCGACCGCCTCGGGCACAGGGGGGGGTCCGATCGGACCCCCCGCCCGCAGGAAGGCAATCACGCACCAGGTACATGATTTTGCCTGCCCGTGCCATTCTGCCGCAGTATATCTGCATGAGGCGGTCGGCAAGTGGTTAAGATAATTTTGTACATCTGTTATTAATAAAAATGACTAATTTATCCTACATTGGTGCCTGTAAAGTTCATTATTCCTCTTCAATACAATTATGATTGTTACCTTGTTTACTGGTTATTTTCCTTAGTCTCTTATTACTTCACTTTTATATACTTGGGATCGTGATAATTTTCCATGTTAGGTAATGCTACTTCAGTGATTGGATTCATATTGACAGTCTTTGTTTGTCTTTTCTCGAACATGTTTATAAAGATAATTTAAATTAAAAAAAAGACAGTTCATAAACCTAATATTGTGTCCATGAATCTGCTAGATCTATTAATGATGAACTATCCATGTTTGATCTCAGATGTGGCAATACAAGACAACTTGGGATCTAGCGATCACAGGATGATCACATTTAGCATAAATCGTAGAAAAAAGGAAATTTCTGAATGTTTCTGAACTGCGGTCATTACTACATGACATCAATTGGGACCAAATCCTAGAAACACTGAACAAAGAAGAAAAATGGGAATGCTTTAGGAGCATATTAAACAAAGGTATCACATAGTGCATTCCAATGGGCAAAAGATATAAAAGAGCGAAGATTAAACCTGGGTGGCTAAACCGTAATGTGAAAAGCCTCACTAAAGGAATGCAATAAGAAGTGTAAATAAGCAATCGGGACGGCTAAAAAATATTATGCGAGACACATAGCAAAGGAGAGCAAAAAAAAAAATCCAAAGACATTTTTTTAGATATATTAACAATAAAAAGGCAAGATCAGAGCACATTGCCCACATAAAAGATGAGGATGGGAGGATGCTTACAGATAACACAGAGAAGGCAACTGTACTAAATACCTTTTTCTGCTCAGTTTCTATGCAGAAAAAGGAGGGGTATACCGACTGCCACAGTACTGTTAGTGACACATCACAGGACGTACTGCACCACGGTGGCTCAGCTGCGCAAACTGACGTACCTGTACGTATTTCTGTGCATGAGAGTGTAGGGGTGCGTGCACCGTCCAGGGGAGCACGCGCAATCGCTTTACAGAAAGACAGAACGGGGATGTAAACAATTCTGAAACGGGACAACATTGAGATTGGCTGTTCCTAGTAATCAGGAACAGTGATCTCTGTTGTCCCAGTGAGCCCAGCCCTCACACAGGAACCCAAGGAACACAGTTAACCCCTTGATCACCGCCTAGTGTTAACCCCTTCCCTGCCAGTGCCATTTATACAGTGATCAGTGCATTTTTTTAGCACTGATGACTGTATTGGTGTCACTGGTCCCTAAAAAGTGTCACTAAGGCCCCTTTCACACTGGGGCGGTGGGGGCGTCAGCAGTAAAACGGCGCTATTTTTAGCGCCGCTTTAACGTCGTTTTTGCGGCGGTATTCGGCCACTAGCAGTGCAGTTTTAACCCCCGCTGGCGGCCGAAAAAGGATTAAAACTGCTCGCATAGCGCCGGTATAGCCACGGTATAGCCGCGCTGCCCCATTGATTTCAATGGGCAGGAGCGGTGAAGGAGCGGTGAATACACCGCTCCTTCACCGCTCCAGAGATGCTGTTTGCAGGGGTTTTCTTTCTCTCCTGCCAGCGCACCGCTTCAGTGTGAAAGCCCTCGGGCTTTCACATTGGAGAAACAGCAGCGGCAGTTTTAGGTCGGTTTGCAGGCGCTATTTTTAGAGCAATAACGCCTGCAAACCGCCCCAGTGTGAAAGGGGCCTTAGGGTCAGATTTGTCTGCTGCAATGCCGCAGTCCCGCTAAAAATCACAGATCACCACCATTATTAGTAAAAGCAATAAAAAAAAAAAAAATTAAAAGTCCCTAAATCTATCCCCTATTTTGTAGACGCTATATCTTTTGCGCAAACCAATCAATATACGCTTATTGGGATTTTTTATCAAAAATATGTAGCAGAATACATATCAATTATCACAGAGGTGATCAAATACCACCAAAAGAAATCTCTATTTGTGGGAAAAAAAGGACGTCAATTTTGTTGACCGCGCAATTGTCCGTTAAAGTGACCCAGTGCAGTATTGCAAAAATTGGCGTGATCATTAAGGGGGTAAATCCTTCTGGGGCTGAAGTGGTTAAAGGGGTAAATCCTTCCGGGGATGAAGTGGTTAAAGGAGTAAATCCTTCCGAGGATGAAGTGGTTAATGTGGAGAAATGTAAAGTAATGCACTTGGGGGCAAAAAAACTGTAGCACCCTCTAGTTAGGTAGGTGCTAGAGTGAGGATTATCTGGAAGAGTAGGTAAATTTAGCCAGACCTAGCTGGTTGCTAGGCCTGTTTGTTTTCATTATGGGCTGGGATTAGCTCAGGGTAGCAACTGGTGATTCACAGGCAGCATTACTGACACCTCCCTCTTCCTTTTAGAGCTTTTAGAAATATCTGGAATCAGAGGAGAGGTGGAGCTGTCTTGGGTGTTTTAGGAAGCTCTGACCAATCCCCAACCTGTATTGACAGGGGGCAGGCTTCCTTAAACACCTGGGGTCAGCCCAGCTGGGGAGGGGTTGTCGGGTGGAAGAGCTGGAGTGAGAAAGTGTGGAGGCTGTCAGGGCCCACGGGAGCTCCCCAGTTGGGGGGGTGACCCTGGGCTGGGGCTCAGGTGCATCCAGGAGGAGTGACAAAATCCTGGAAGGAGAGGCACATGAGAGAGCAAGTAGAGGACAGCGAGAGAGAACACTTCTAAGAGTCTCCAGGGAGAACTACTGGTTGCAGCCGGGAGGGCTGGTGAGTGAGCACAGTTGGGAGGACTGGGGAGAGAACTGGAAGATTGAAGTTTGAGATAGGTGCAGAACCAGAAGAGAGGACTGTGGGAAGGGCAGTGGAGAGAGGTCATTGCAGCCAGGCTGGCGGGACCTGGCAGCTCAATAGAGGATAGCTAGCACCTGAACTATTTCTACACCACAGGGGCCCAAGGTCTCTGCCCGCAAAAGGCAGCTCATTGAGGCCCGGCTGAAGCAGTATCAGGCCTACCTATGCGGTGTTAGCTAGTCCAGAGGAGTAATGGTCTGCAGCAAGGGAGATGTTGTTGGAGTAACAGTCTGCAGCAAGTGAAGTGCTGGAGGACAAATGGTGTGCAGCAAATATTTGTGCTGGAGAGAAGGTTGGAGTGTATATATTGGAGTGTATATAGAAGTCCCAAGCAAGTTTGCACTGAGTGTTCCTGGGTATCCCATAGTTCCCAGTTTCCCATCCATATTTAATCCCCTCAAATAAAAACAAAAAACAAAAAACAAAGCTATGGACTGGTCAGTGTTTCTAAGTGACTGAGAGATGGATGTCTGGCTGGGCAGGGTGACAGGTGGACCACTACATTCAGCAACCCCTATGGGGGCATGGCTACAAAACATAAATGCAAACTACTCAATAGGGGGAGAGCCGCTGGGGGTCCTGGTTTATGATAGACTGAGCAATAGCATGCAATGTCGAGCTGCAGCTACCAAGGCCGGCAGAATTTTAGCATGCATAAAAAGGGCATATACTCCCAGGATAAAACAGTAATCCTGTCACTTTATAAAACTCTGGTTAGGCCACATCTGTAGTACTCTATCCAGTTCTGGTCACCAGTCCTCAGAAGGGATGTGCTGGAATTGGAGAGAGTCCAAAGAAGGGCAAAAACATGAATAAAGGGGGATTGGAGGACCTCAATTACGAGGAACGACTACAAGCACCAAATGTATTCTCGCTAGAGAAGCGGCTCTTGAGAGGGGATATGATAGCGATTTACAAATATCTCAATGGGGATCACAGCATAGGAAAAAAACTATTCAGTCCCAGGGAGTGCAAGAGGACATGGGGCCACACAATTAGATTGGAGGAGAAGTGGTTTAACGTTAAACCACAAAGGAGTTTTTTCACTGTCAGGGCAATAAGGCTGTTAAACTCTCTTCTACAATTGGTGGTGGCACCAGGGAGTAGGGATATTTTTAAAAGACTTTTGGATGTGCATCTTAAAGAACACAACATACAGGAATGTGGGAAATAATTATAGACACTGACATAGGTACACCTACGCAGGTAGAACCGGATGGACTATTGTCTTTATTCAACCTTGCCTACTATGTAACTACTGTATGTAACTATATAACTATAAATCAGCTTTGTCCATGTCAAAAAGATACGGTATGAATATACATTTTAATATCCTCTTTTATTCTCACATGGTGCAATTTGTAAAAGCATTTAATGTGACCTCCACCGTCTATGGATTAAATTTCACCTTAATGCATAGACCTTTATATACAATGCCTTTTAATGCCAGGACCAGGCAATCTCCAAGAAGGAAAACTGTAGCTCACTTCAGCTGCTAGGATCATCCCTCAGATTGTGGAATAATGCCGCGTACACATGATCGGAATTTCTGACGGGAAATGTTCCATGTGAGCTTGTTTTGAGAAAGTCCGACCGTGTGTATGCTCCATCGAATGTCGGAATTTCCACGCACAAATGTTTGAGAGCAGGTTCTCAAATTTTCCGACAACAAAGGAAAGTCCGATCGTATGTAGACAAGTCTGACGCACAAAAGTCCATGCATGCTCGGAATCAAGCAGAAGGGGCCGTACTGGCTATTGAACTTCCTTTTTATAGTCCCGTTGTACATGTTGTATATCACCGAGTTCTTGACGT
Source organism: Lithobates clamitans (assembly GCA_037952925.1). Classification (NCBI taxonomy): domain Eukaryota; kingdom Metazoa; phylum Chordata; class Amphibia; order Anura; family Ranidae; genus Lithobates; species Lithobates clamitans. Next base: position 1,881,109 of record JBBGZY010000062.1, on the reverse strand, counting down.
TCGGAATTTTCAAAAACATTTGTGTGACTGTGTGTATGCAAGTTTGAGCCAACATCCTTTTGGAAAAAATCCACGGTTTTGTTGTCAGAAAATCCGATCGTGTGTACGGGACATAAGAGAAAACAAATACAAATCACAGTGCTCTTTATTAAATCAAATGTTTATTATCATAATTAAATCACTCTCACAAGTATAAATTCCATCCGATCCTATGTTAGTTTTACCAGGAAGCAGCCTGAATCAGATTGATAGTGTACAAACAGGGGCGTAACTAGAAATAGCAGGGCCCCATAGCAAAATGTTGTATGGGGCCCCCCTGCAAACAGCCCCCCCCCACAGCTGCCCTAGTGTCAATGCACCGTGAGCTGTGCCACATACAGCGTGACCTGTGCACAATGCAGCGTGACCTGTGCCCCATGCAGCGTGACCTGTGCCCCATGCAGCGTGACCTGTGCCCCATGCAGCGTGACCTGTGCCCAATACAGCATGACCTGTGCCCCATACAGCGTGACCTGTGTCCCATACAGCGTGACCTGTGCCCCATACAGCATGACCTGTGCCCAATGCAGCATGACCTGTGCCCCATGCAGCGTGACCTGTGCCCCATGTAGCGTGACCTGTGCCCAATGTAGCGTGATCTGTGCCCCATACAGCGTGACCTGTGCCCCATACAGCCTGGTCTGCCTGTGCCCCATACAGCGTGACCTGTGCCCCATACAGCGTGACCTGTGCCCCATACAGCGTGACCTGTGCCCAATACAGCCTGGTCTGCCTGTGCCCCATACAGCCTCACCTATGCAGAGGAAGAGACAAGCCACCCAGATCAGCAGAGAGCGGGATTGCCCGCTGTAATAGCTTTCATTTGAATTTCCCGTCTTCCCGGGGCTCATCGTCACATAGCCCCACGTCTTGGCCTGATGCCTTTGATGATGTCACATGTCCCGCATTGGATCGGCGTTCTGTCTATCAAAGGCACCGGGCCAAGAGGTGGAGCTATGTGACGTGAGCCCCGGGAACACTGGAAGCTCTAATGAAAGCTATTACATCGGGCAATTCAGCTCTCTGCTGATACGGACAGCTCGCCTCTTCCTTTCCTCTCTCTTCCCCTGGCTGGGACACTGAGCTGGCGGTGCTCTCATTCTCACTGAGCCCCACTCGGCTGTGGGCCCCATAGTGCCCACATGGGTCGCTATGGTGGTAGTTACGCCCCTATGTACAAAGAAAAGTCACTATGCAGAAAACAGCACTTAGCAGTCTCCTTCGGTCAGCATAGAGAAACACACCTGCGTGGACACTGTCTTACAAGTTTTGTTAGTGATGACATCAGCAGTGATGAAAGATGTAGGGTAGAGCAAGGAGTCTCATTTTTCCTTGACAGACTTCCACTACAAGGCTTAGGTTTTTTTTTGTAAATATTTGTCTGAGATGTGGTGCCAAAACAAATAGAGGACGGGAAACATTATTTGTGAAACCTTTGTATATAAAGCTCTATGGATTAAGGTAGGGGAAACAGTGGAGTTCACAATGAATGTCACAAATTGCACCAAGTGAGAATTGAAGAGGATATATAGATTTATAATCATCTTTTTGACATGGGCACAACTGAATCATGTTTTGTATATTGTATATTTATTGGGTTTTTTGAGGTAATACACAAAAATAATCAAAAAAGACATATCAAATAGGCACAATATATCGCTATAGGATGTACAAATGTATGGATAAGTATACATAATAGAACTCAAATAAAGAGAGCGATTTTTAATTTGGAGTATGCAGAATTGCTTCTTAATTGAACTGGGAGTAGAGAGTCATGCACCGCCGCTGTCATACGTTCTATTCTTTGAACATGAGCAATGGTCTGTAACAATTGCGACTGTGTAAGAGAATTGGATAACAAACATGTGGGTATCACCCTTTTTGCAGCTAACAAAATAAATGCAATCAATCTCTTGTCATTTTTGGAAATTCCCAAGATTAGAAGACCCAGTAGGAAATGTACCGGGCCCACAGGGAAATCCAACTCAAAGAGTACCTGGAGGATAGATTGCACAGAGACCCAAAAGGGTTGGATCACGGGACAATCACAAAAAATGTGGTAAAGCGCTCCCAAACCTTTGTGGTATCTCCAAAAAATCCGAGAAACTGTGGGGTCATACTTGGGGAGGGAGTTTGGGTTCTGTACCAAAATAAGAGAATTTTATAAGCTGTCTCTTTCTGCTCCATGCATCTCGAAGCTTTAGATATTGAGTCCCAAATTGTTTGCCATTGTGGGATGGAAAGAGGTTTCTGAATGATTTGGGTCCACTTCTGCATATAAGCATGGGAAGTATCTGTAAGCCGGATAGATTTGTGAATGATTTTAGAGATAGATGAAATAAGACAAGGTTGATATGGGCCTTGAGCACATATTAATTTGAATGCAGTAGGCTTTTCTAAAATTAGGAATGGAGATTTAGAGGAAAAAAATGGTTGATTTGAACATAAGAGAAGAAAAGGTGTTTAGGGATCTCAAATTTATTTTGGAGTTCTTGGAACGGTATCATGTTAAGGGACACTGGATGTATCATGTTGCGAAGCTGGAAGATCTGCTCAAGACCAAGAGTACATTTGGCTTTAAGATAAGCTATCTGGGATATCTGAGTTGAAAAGTACATTCAGGAGGGGTGGGCATACAGAAGAGAGAGAAAACCGCTGAAGATACCTCTTCCAAATGGAAAGGGTAAATAGCATAGGGCCCAAGCATAAGCTCTTTAGTTGAGCCATAATCTCATTCAAATCAGACCAAAGCATGAAACAAGGATGTACAGGATGGGTTACACTCAATTCTATTTCTGACCATCTACTAGAGGCAAACTGGGATGACAAGGAGGTGACTGCACTAAGATGCATAGAAAAGTAGTATTTAATAATGTCTGGGGCATCTAGTCCTCTGTGAGGACGAGGGACAAACACTAAAGTGCTAGCAACTTCAGTGGGGTTTACATTGCCAAAAAAAATTTAAGAAAAGATCTTTGAATGTGTTTAAGCTGTACCATTGGGACAGTAACTGGTAAGGTTTCGAAAAGATATAGAAGCACCTGGAGTATTGACGTCTTGAGGACTTTTATCCTACCTAGAAGAGACAGAGGATAATCCCCCCATTGGCGTAAGAGACGGTTAATCTCTGCAAAGAGGGACTGGCAATTAGCTTGGTAGAGGGTGGAATATGATGTGGTCAAATGAATACCTAAATATTTAAGAGAAAAAAAACACCAATGGTAGGGAAACTTTTCTGTAGTGAAGCGAGAACTGAAGGAGGAACGTGTATGGGCAGAGCTTCTGTCTTGGCTGCGTTAACTTTATAACCCGAAAGCATACCAAAAGTCATCAATAAAATATGGAGATTCAGGAGCGAGGTGTGAGGGTTAGTCAATGTCAGGAGGATGTCGTCCGCAAAGAGCGACAGTTTATACTCCCTCTGTCGCAAAAACACCCCACGTATATCAGAATGCTTACGAATAGCTTCAGCAAGGGGTTATAAACATAATATAAAGAGTAAGGGAGACAAAGGGCCTCCCTGTCTGGTAAGGGGGGAAGATGGTGACAGGAAAGAGGACAACTGCACCTGAGAGGAGGGGCGAGAGTGTAAAGCATGAAGAGCTGCAATAAATGGTCCTGTGAATCCATATTGTGCGAGGGTGGCAAACATATAAGACCAATTTAGCCTATTAAATGCTTTTTGGGAATCTAAGCTTAGGATAAGGGCTGGGCGCAAAGTCTTGTCAAACAGATCAATGAGGTCGGTGGTGCATCTGGTGTTATCACCGGCGTGTCTGAAGGATACAAAGCCTACTTGGTCTTTGTGTATGAGTCTAGGGAGAATTTGGATGAGTCTTATTTGCTAGAATTTTAGTAAATATTTTATAATCAGAGTTGAGTAGGGCTATGGGCCTGTAGTTGTCCAAAAGGGATGGATTTTTTCCGGGTTTCGGAATGACTGTAATGTGAGCATTAGGGATGAGCCGAACACCAGAACTTGCGAACAGGCAAAAAATTTGTTCGAACACGCGAACACCGTTAAAGACTATGGGACACCAACATGAATAATCAAAAGTGCTAATTTTAAAGGCTTATATGCAAGTTATTGTCATAAAAAGTGTTTGGGGACCTGGGTCCTGCCCCAGGGGACATGGATCAATACAAAAAAAGTTTTAAAAACGGACGATTTTTCGGGAGCAGTGATTTGAATAATGACATAATGACATTTCATAGGAAAAAAAATCAGTTAAAACTACTCGCGGCTATTAATGAATTGCCTGTCCGACAATACACATAAGAGTTCATTGATAAAAACAGCATGGGAATTCCCCGCAGGGGAGCCCCAAACCGAAATTTACAAAAAAATGACGTGGGGGGTCCCCCTAAATTCCATACCAGGCCCTTCAGGTCTGGTATGGATATCAAGGGGAACCCCGGCCAAAATTTTTTTAAAAAATGGCGTGGGGTCCCCCTCAAAATCTATACCAGACTTTTCAGGTCTGGTATAGATTTTAAGGGGAACCCCGCGCCAAAATTTTTTAAAAAAATGGAATGGGGTCCCCCCAAAAATCCATACCAGACCCTTATCCGAGCACGCAACCTGGCATGCTGCAGGAAAAGAGAGGGGGGATGAGAGAGCGCCCCCCCTCCTGAACCGTACCAGGCCACATGCCCTCAACATTGGGAGGGTGCTTTGGGGTAGCCCCCAAAACACCTTGTCCCCATGTTGATGGGGACAAGGGCCTCATCCCCACAACCCTTGCCCAGTGGTTGTGGGGGTCTGTGGGCGGGGGGCTTAACCCCCAGATCCTGGCCCTCCCCCCTGTGTGAAATGGTAAGGGGGTTTTGTACCTCTACCATTTCACAAAAAAACTGTCAAAAATGTTAAAAATGACAAGAGACAATTTTTTGACAATTCCTTTATTTAAATGCTTCTTCTTTCTTCTTTCTTCTATTCTCTATCTCCTATCTTCCTTCAGTTTCTTCCTCCATCTTCTTCTTCTGGTTCTTCTGGTTCTTCCTCCGGTGTTCTCGTCTGGCATCTTACTCCATGGCGTCTTCTTCCCTTCTTCTCCTCGGGCCGCTCAGTATCCATGATGGCATTGAGGGAGGGTCCCACTGTGTGATGCTTCTCCTCTTCTGATGGTTCTTAAATAACGGGGGGGCGGAGCCACCCGGTGACCCTGCCCCCTTCTGACGCACGGGGACTTGACAGGACTTCCCTGTGGCATTCCCCGTGATGTCAGAAGGGGGCGGGGTTACGTAACGGGTGAGCCCCCCTCTGATGTCACGGGGAATGCCACAGGGAAGTCCCCGTCAAGTCCTGTGCATCAGAAGGGGGGCGGGGTCACTGGGTGGCCCCAACTCCCCCATTATTTAAGAACCGTCAGAAGAGGAGAAGCATCACACAGTGGGAGCATGTGGCCTGAGGGCATGTGGCCTGGTACGGTTCAGGAGGGGGGGCGCTTTCTCATCCCCCCTCTTTTCCTGCGGCCTGCCAGGTTGCCATCTCGGATAAGGGTCTGGTATGGATTTTTGGGGGGACCCTATGCCATTTTTTTTATTTTGGCACGGGGTTCCCCTTAAAATCCATACCAAACCTGAAGGGCCTGGTATGAAATTTAGGGGGACCCCCCACGTCATTTTATTTTTATTTTGGCTCGGGGTTCCCCTGTGGGGAATTCCCATGCCATTTTTATCAATGAACTTTTATGTGTATTGTCGGACCGGCAATTCATTAATAGCCGCAAGTAGTTTCAAATGACTTTTTTTCCTTTGAAATGTCATTTTGCTCTCAGACTGTTCTAAACACGGGAAACATGCGCCCCTTTACAGGCATACTATAGATAACCCCCAGGTACGAAATTTAAGGGAATATTACACTTTTATTGTTTCACTTTAAGCATTATTAAAATCACTGCTCCCGGAAAAACAGCCGTTTTTAAAACTTTTTTTCGCATTGATCCTTGTCCCCTGGGGCAGGACCCAGGTCCCCAAACACTTTTTATGACAATAACTTGCATATAAGCCTTTAAAATTAGCATTTTTTATTTTTCCCATAGACTTTTAAAGGGTGTTCTGCGGCTTTCGAATTTGCCTCGAACACCCCAAGTTGTTCGCTGTTCGGTAAACGGGCGAACAGCCAATGATTCGAGTCGAACATGAGTTCGACTCAAACTCGAAGCTCATCCCTAGTGAGCATGTAGAAATGGAGGCTGGGGGACAATTCTCTTCATCAGTGAGGCAAATAAGTCAAGTAAGTAGGGGCTTAAAAATCGGAAGGAATGTCTTGTAGAAATCTGGAAGTCCATCTGGTCCAGGGGATTTGTGGGAAGGAAGATTCTTCCAGCGTAATAGAAGCATTCGGTGAGAAGATTTTGGGAGGAAGACAGTGTAGGTAATTGTAAGGAGTCGAAGAAGGAGTCAAATTTGTCTTGGGAGAAGAGGTATTTGAGGTCCTTGGTTAGACAATTAGATACTTTGTGATAAAAATCACCAAAAACCTTGGAGATTGTCTGTGGGCAGTGAGTAGGGGAATCATCTGGTTGTAGAAGAGAGTCAAGAAAGAAATTAAATGGACAGGGTTTAAGTCTGTACACTAGCATTCTATGTGGCTTATTGAAGAATTCATAAATTTTTTGTTTGTCCCAAAGGAGAGACTTGGCAATTCTATTCATATCAAGGGTTTTTAAACAGTTTTGCAGTGAAGTAACTGTGCGTAGGCAGTCCACCGTAGGAGAAGTGAGCAGCAGTCCCTCCCCTTTGCATAGCTGAGTGAGGAGAGAGGACCATTGAATTTTTTTTCTTTTTTCAGGCGAGAGCCTGCAGAAATGCTCTGGCCTCTAAAGAATGCCTTATGCGCTTCCCAAAGGTTAGAGACCTCCGCCACAGTATTCTCGTTCAACTGGAAAAACACAGATGAATCACAAGACAATTGATCTCTAATAACAGGATTGTGAAGTAAAGAATCATTTAGACACCAGTGACAAGTCTTAGTTGAGGATGTGGAAAGTGTTAAGTCAAGTTTAAAAGAGGAGTGGTCTGACCAGGTGATGGGGTTAATTTCCGAAGCAACTGTGGATGTCAGCAACGGAGAAGATACAAAGAAATGGTCTAGTTTGAAATACATTTTATGGGGAGGGGAGTAGATTAATTCTCCATATGTCTAGGAGGTTCTGGGATCTAATAAGTCTCCGTAAGGAAGCCGACTCAATCTACCTTAGCTGAAGGGGTAGATGCAAATAATGTGCGTCTGTCTCTTCCAGGGGACATGGTCATATTGAAGTCTCCCCCAATGATCATAAAAGGTTGTGAAAATTTTCCAAGTTTTTCAAATACATCTGTAAGAAATTGAATTTGACCTGTATTACGAGCATGGATGTTGATCAAAGTGATAGAACAGTTTAGATAATCACAGTCCAGGAAAATAAATCTGCCATGGGAGTCTAGGTAGGAGGATTTTATCTGTAATGGACAAGAGAATTTAATTAGTATTGCTACTCCTGCTTTCTCAGAGGGATCAGAAGCTGTGAAGGAGGAAGGGAAATGTTTGGCAGCAAATTTAAAAGAGCTCCCTGTACGGAAATGAGTCTCCTGGACTAGGATCATGCCTGCTGCTGAGGATTTAAACTCCTTCAAAGACAACCATCTTTTTTGGATGTAGTTTAAACCCTTTACATTATAGATAAGAACCTGTAAAACCATTATACAATGACATTAGTAAAGCATGACTAGCACAGAACAAAAGCAGAAAAAAAAGGAGTCCATGATGTGTCATACTGGAGAAAGACATACAAAAAAAAATCTTTAAAGGAAATCATTAATGTAAATATGTTCAAATAGTTCAGACAAAAAGTGAGGACCAGGTCAAAAAAAGATCTAAAAGAAACAAGATAAAAAAATAGAGGCCTGAGAGGTGAAGCCACTTAGGAGTCCAGGGCCGTAGCCGTGGATCTTGGAGAGGAGCATGAGGACCTCCGAACCAACAGGGGTGGCCCCCGCCATCTTCCGGCATAACTAAGAGAGTCAGCTGTAACCCATATTAAAACAAATTAGACAATCATCCTACGGGTGCGGGAAAGGGTCCCAAACTGGGGAGGCTAAACAAGACTCAGCCTATAACAGAGCCAGATGAGCCATTTCAAAGGATACCTTCAGATTAGGTGTCTAGTTGAAGGGAAACGTTGAGGGGTGGAGAAAGCTTTCTGGTTTTTTTTGATGAGCTCGGGTCCAGATCTGACTCAGAGCAGATGTAGTCTCGGCACTGAGGGAAGTGGTACGAGATCTTCTTCTGGGTGAGGCAAGAGGCCTAGATTGTGGACAAATGCTTCACCCTCCTGGAGGCCTCACATGGAGTATTGAATGCCATCTCGAGATGCTGATAGACGGGAGGGGAAGTCCCAGCAATATGCCATTTGATGCTTTTGTAGATGGTTGGTTATTGGATGAAAGCTTCGATGTTTAGTGAGAGTTATAGGTGATAAATCACTAAAGATCTGTATCTTGGCTCTTTTAAATTCCAATTGGGTTTTATTGTGGGTGGCCAGTGTAAGGGCCACTTTGCTGTCATAATAGTGAAAACATACTATAATCTCAGGGGTTGGCTCCTGCAGGGGGTTTAGGGGCCAAGGACCTGTGAGCCCGATCTAAATACCAGTCAATTTCTGGAATGAGCGGGGCTATGGTGTTAAAGAGGCTTAAGAGCGAAGGACAAATCTTACAGTCTCTCACAGATTCAGGGATGCCCCGAATCCACAGGTTCTGACGCTTCTCCCTGTTCTCCAAGTCCTCTTGCAGTGACTGGAGTTGGGAGACAGAACAGTATGTTTCAGGGCTGCATAGTCCTCCAGAACATGTACATATGGCACTAAAACATCAAATTTGTTTTTAAGTGTGTCAGTGCATTCACCCAAAAGGGCACCTCACCTCTCAATTCCTGGGCTATTTTCCCCATTTTCTGGGTAATAGATTTTGTAGAAGGGACTGCAGCTTCATGTCCAGGACTTCCACTGTCAGAGGGGTAGATATTTCAGCTGCTGGGGTGGATAGGATCTGTAAGAAAGTGTCCCCATCTGCCACAAGCGCATCCGTGGGGTCCGGTGGGTCGTCCTGCATATTCAAGGCCGGGGATTTGGGTCTATACAAGAATCGGTCCAGAGTCTGAAGGCCGTGGCTCCATGGCAGGTGCTGGGATGGTCTTTTTAGGTCCTATCTTCACCATGAGATGCCTGTAGGTAGCTGTGATGTGTGAGGAGAACTCCCATGATGAAAGAAGCATCGGCTCATGTTGTGGTAGTTGTGGAAGAGTGGCGGGGACCGGAGCAGTCTACATGTCCTCCATGTTCAGAAGCCACGCATGCATGCCTACAGTATGAATTTTATGGAAAATAATGGAATTGATTTACTAAAACTGGAGCACACAGAATCTGGTGCAGCTATGCATGGTTGCCAATCAGCTTCTAACTTCAGCTTGTTCAATTAAGCTTTACCAAAAAACCTGAAAGCTGATTGGTTTCTTTGCAGAGCTGCACCAGATTTTGCACACTCCCGTTTTAGTAAGTTAACCCCTGTCTTATTTTGTTTATCACCACATTGTATGCTTATGTTAACAATGGCAGTAAGTTGTTTTATGTGGATACCAATGTCTTTTTTTTTTTACACATGCACATATAGGTTTATCGTTAGATTAAATTATTTGCCAAATTTTTCAGCACAGCACATTTCCTATTCATATCTTTAGATGATTTATTTATCATATTTAGATCTTGCAGCTCCATTTACACCTGAGCGATCTGCAGCAACAACTGTGGCTGCTAATTTTTTTAACTTTTTTTTGTTTTTTACTTGATCATTTTAGAAGCGACACCTTTCAAATGAATGAGCCTCCCTCCACTCCAAAAATGCTCAAAAAGAAGCTCATGTACCAAATCTTGGCACAGAGGCAGGAGCATTTGCGGTCGCGATTTTTGTTGCGATTGTAGTTGTGTACATAGTTGTGTAGATAGTATGATATATTCTTTATTTTATTTCAATTTATATACTTTACTAGTCCCCAAAATAGGCCCCATTACATGGTTTGATCACGCCCCTATTACATCAGATTTGGCCATACACTCTGCACTACCCAAGACATGCCACTGAAGACTGAACGAGTCCCTTTTGCGGAATGCTGACACCAATAACCTACTCGAATCAAAACTCACAGAATATTTTCAACTAAACGTGGGCTCTGCCTCAAGCGTATCCACCCTATGGGAAGCCCATAAGGCTTTCTTTAGAGGCAAATGCATTTCTGCTGGTTCAAGAAAGAAAAGGGAATCAACTCAGCAAAAATTAGATCTTCTAGCCCGACTTCGCTCAGCGGAAATGCATTTGATTCAATCTCCCACGATAGCACGTTTACCTACAGCAGTATCTATTCGAAACCAAATTAAGGCTTTGAATAGGAGTAAAATTTCTAGAGCAATGTTGTGGTCGAAACAGCGATTTTATGAATTTGCAGATAAGCCACATAGGATGCTAGTCCAAAAGTTAAAGCCACGACCATTCCTATCTATCCCTGACCATATAGTATAGTCTGATGGTACACCTACTTATTCTCCCCAGGAAATGTCCAAAGTTTTTGGAGAATTTTTTCATAATCCATAATCTTTGCAATTGCTTGGGTTCAGACCCGTCGACACAGTTCTCACAAGAGAAATTTGACGCTTTTGTATCTTCCCTAAAATTACCGCGAGTTTCCTCAGAGCAGCTATCCTCGCTTAATATGCCAATCACCGCTGAGGAATTGGTGGATGTGATCAAACTACTCCCCTCAAACAAAGCCCCAGGCCCAGATGGACTCCCCTATTCATATTACAAAACTTTCCTGCCAATATTAACCTCACACATGTTATAAGGGCGTACACACGGTCGAACTTTGTTCGGACATTCCGACAACAAAATCCATGGATTTTTTCCGACGGATGTTGGCTCAAACTTGTCTTGCATACACACGGTCACACAAAGTTGTCGAAAAATCAGATCGTTCTGAACGCAGTGACGTAAAACACGTACGTCGGGACTATAAACGGGGCAGTGGCCAATAGCTTTCATCTCTTTATTTATTCTGAGCATGCGTGGCACTTTGTCCGTCGGATTTGTGTACACACGATCGGAATTTCCGACAACGGATTTTGTTGTCGGAAAATTTTATCTCCTGTTCTCCAACTTTATGTGTCCGAAAATCGGATGGAAAATGTCCGATGGAGCCCGCACACGGTCGGAATTTGCGACAACACGCTCCGATCGGACATTTTCCATCGGAAAATCCGACCGTGTGTACGGGCCATTAAACTTATTCTCCTCTTTATTCAAAGGTACTTTACCCCAATCTCAGTTTTTACATGTACATATCACAGTAATACCCAAGCCAGGCAAAGATCCATCTATGCCTGATAATTATCGCCCTATTGCCCTACTAAATTCAGATTACAAAATCTTCACAAAAATATTGGCCAATAGACTCTCGAAATTTTTACCTTCATTAATACACAGAGACCAGGTAGGCTTTGTCCCTACATGACATGCCGGTGACAACACTAGGCGCAGAATAGACCTTATTGATCTCTTAACTAAAACAAATATCCCTGCCTTGATTCTAAGTTTAGATGCCCAGAAAGCATTCGACCCACTCAGTTGGCCCTTTATGTTCGCAGTTGTAGCGAAATACGTTTTTTCCGGACCGTTCATACAGGCACTTGGATCCCTTTACTCTCATCCCACCTCCCAGGTAAAATTGTCTTCCCACACATCCCCTACATTCCCTCTCAGTAATGGTCCAAGGCAGGGATGTCCCCCGTCACCCTTATTGTTTGTCCTAAGCTTGGAACCCCTGGCTGCTGCTATTCGTGAAAGTCCCAATGTCACTGGAGTATGTTTGCGATATAGAGAATACAAAATATCCCTTTTTGCAGATGATGTTCTCTTGACGCTCACACATCCACATACGTCCCTGCCATCACTACATAATATTCTAGCGGCGTTTGGCGCCACTCAGGATACAAAATCAATACCACCAAAATGGAAGCCCTACCCATTAATATTACGTCTCCTCAATTAACTATACTTTAACAGAACTATAATTACCACTGGTGTACCACTTCACTGAAATACTTGGGTGTACAGATTACGTTATCATACTCTTCGTTATACCAAGCTAATTTTCCACCGTTATTTAGGGAGATCAATCGTCTCCGGACCCGAAGGACAGCTCTTCCCCTCTCCCGCCTGGGACGTGTAAACATCCTCAAAATGCCAATACTTCCCAAGCTGTTGTACCTATTCGAGACACTTCCAGTAGCCATTCCTATGTCACAGCTGAAGGCTCTCCAAAGGAGAAGTTTACGCTTCATAAGGAATAATGCGTCCCATCGGGTGGCGGGATTGGTGGTCAGTGGTCATGGCACGTAAAAATAGAGAGGGGTTGGGGGCTCCTGATTTCATTAAATATTATTACGCATTTAGGAGTCACAGGAAAGCACCAAACAGGTGGGCCGAAATCGAAATGAGCATCACCTCACCGGTTCATCCGCGTTACCTGTTATGGCCATCTAGTGACAAACATATGCCTCAGCTGAAAGGATTGTGCCTAGCTCCAATGCTGTTCACCTTAGCAATATGGAAGAGATATTCCGAGCGTTACTCATTATCTTCTCCGTGCTCACCTCTCATAAACCTTCTCTTCAACCCGGACATTCCTGATAACTTATCTTACGATCCTATGTTACATTGGACTGAGGCCGGGATCTTTCAGCTGAGGCATCTTGTTAATCCAGCTACGAAACATTTACTGTCATTCACTGATTTACAAAAACAACACCAGATTCCAAGAACGTGTCTTTACGCTTACTTACAATTTAGGCATTTTTTCACCTCTAAAACCCCCGTGCTCTCCTTAGGCAAACCAACAGACTTTGAAATCCTGTGTGCCAACTGCCCCTATGAACCCCACTTAATCTCCAACATATATACAATCATACACGAAGCTAGCCCCTTGAAGGTAGAAGGTCATCACTACATGAAGAGGTGGTCACAGATACTCCAACATGACATCTCTCTGGTAGACTGGAAGAAAATCTGGGAATCCAGCTTCAAAATTTCCCGATGTGTCGCACATAAAGAATCTGCATATAAAATTTTACTATTCTGGTGTAAAACCCCAGAACGCCTACACAAGTACAACTCGGCTACCTCAAAAATGTGCTGGAGATGTAATAACCTGTGGGCTCACATTTTCATATCTTCTGGGAATGTTCTCTAGTCACCCAATTCTGGGCACAAGTACATAAGGTCCTGGAAAAATTTATGGGGATCCCTATCCCCCTAAACCCTATACATTATATCTTAGGCCTTCCCGTACCTAATATCCACAAACTTAAACGTAAACTGTTGTCCTTCATAGTATTAGCAGCTAAGAAAACTATTCCTAAACTATGGCTCTCTACCGCTTCTCCCACTCTTATGCAAACCCTTTCCATCATATCGGACATACGGAACATGGAACACTTAACAGCCAAAGTCGAAGGTTCTTCACATAAATTCTTGCAAATATGGAGGCCTTGGGATGAATCTGATTATAGCTCTGAAATTGACAGTTCCGTTTGAGTAATAAGGGATTTATGGGGTCAATGCTTCCATAGACTGACGCTGACTTCCTTAATATTGATTATATCCACTTACCATGGGTGTTTTGCATTGTTTTAGACCCCCATACTAACATTGATAATCTTTGTGGATGAAGCCAAATCGTACATATGCAGGTCACCATCATTACCTGGCTGATTTTCTCTCTTTTTGTTTTTTTTTTGTTTTTTTCTCAATACCTTTATATTTGCATCGACCTTGTGTACTCCATTCCATTATTGTTTACAACCCAATTTTAATGACAGTGTATACTTGCTTTATCTGTGAAAGATTCTGATAATTACTTGTTATCTTGTATTGTATGGAAAAATTTGTTAAATAAACAGTTTAAAAAAAAAAAAAGGAAGTGCACAAAATAATTTAAAAATGCATGTACATTATATTACTTAACATCTCCTAGATGCAATTTATGAAATGTAGCTTAATAAAAACCTCGGAGTATGTGGATGGATATCAATGAGTTGGACAAAATGGATTAAAATGTAACAGGAACCTTACAACCATGGTTCTTAAGTCTGAATTGTGTGTTCAATTTACTATTCACACTACTGGGAATTGTGGCATTGATTAGCGCGTGAACTTGAGCCATCAATCAGTGTAAGCAAGCTGATTTATTCAAAATTGCAATAATGGCAATTGAACAGTGGTTTGTATGGAAATCACTTTCACCCTCCTTTCTGTTTTCATCTGGTCATCATTTCTAGGACATTAAACGACTAACGCATTTCTACTAAAAACTAGATTTCAGTTATTAAAACTGGTGCCTGCGTAGCCCATATCAAAAATTGGCCTTACATATATCTTATAATATACATATACATATAATTAAATCATATTCGATTGGATTAGCTTAGTTAGGACAAAGCAATTTAAAAAAAAAACATTTTACAGTACAAAACCAATACATCTTGAGTTTCCATCATTTTCATTGTGTATTGTATTTATGTGTTAATGGTATTCCTTATAATTATTTAATATTAGCTGTTGTTGCTATTGACGGGAGACCAGTAGTAACAATTTTACAATGGCAAAAGTAGATGTGGGCTGAAACAATTGTTTTGTTCATATAATTAGTGTGACAGCTGAGTGTATATTGGTCAAGATGGAAAATTATCTTGTTCCTCATACACAGGTCAGTTTAAATCTATAACAATGTATCACTTGGATAATCTCTACATTGAAAAATATTAATCCAAAACAGATTTCTTTGGTACCAATCTCACAGAAAACATGCAATGAACTTGGTTTTCTTTGACCTTTATTAAAATCTCTAATGGAAAAACATATTATGTATTCATGACACTTTAAATCGTAACAGAAGAAAAATGCACAATTTTGTAAACTACATATCCCACTTCTTATAGACTTCCAGAAGAAGATGTGTTTACATACACAGTATCACACAGTAACATAAGTCCTACTGGCAAAACATCTGGAGCGCTAACAGTTTCAAAGCAGCCTGTGCCATGCATAGATAACTGCAAATTTCAAACAAAAATTCTTGGCACATGTTAGGTTTTCTTAATCAAAGAATAAGCTCTGCTAATATTTAGAAGGTATCGTTCACACACATTGAAAAATGTAAAGGCTAATATTAGATAAAGCATTTAATCAGCTATTTATCAAAGTCTAATTGCTGCAAAACTGGGACTAAGATAGAGCAAAAGGTGCACTAGAATCTAAAGAAATAAAGTAAATTGGTTTCAGTGGGATTTCTTTTTAATGATGCCTGAGGTAGGGAATATTTGTACTGGATTTAAGACTTTGAGACTGTGCTAAATGTCTCATTTATTCAAATATTCACAGTCTGGTTAGAAAGGAGGACTTTTGTGGCTGGTCTAAAATTAATGTGTTATGATTTTTACAGGACACGTGAGGTATGCACCACAAGTAAAAGAGATTTAGTAATGTAGAAACAATCTTTCCATTCTCTTTGGTTTCATCATAGTCAAGAAATATGCATCTCAAATGCAAATAAGTATTTTGACAGCACATTAAAAGTATAACAATTATTCAAGTGAAGACACTCTATCTGTACTTTAAAATCTTATAAACAAAAGCTCAACCAAATGCTCGTAATGGACTGGCTGTTTGTGAATTTAAAACTGTCATGGGAAAGATAAAAAGACATCAATAAACTGCTAAAGTATCTTCTAGACAGCACAGGGCTGTAAAATAACAAAAGTGTTGAACAAAATAGTAAAATGAAAGGCAGGAACTAGAATATTTGCTCTCTGTGATTTCACTGTGCTAAATTTTGCAGAGCCATTTAATATGCATGTGTTGGAGTGTTATGTGTTAAGCACACATATTAATCATACAGGGTTTTAAAGGGCGCTAGTTACCTAGTCATACAAAAGGCAGTTATTTTGTAGTGTTTGTATAGATTCTTGAGAATTCAGTCCAACACAATATCTTTACAAGTATGGCATAACTTTACTTCCTATCTCTGGTGGTCTATTATGGAAAGAATAGTGGGAGGCCCAGAAGATATAATACTCAGCACTTGGCTGGTTAGTTTAAAATATTACTGTATAGGAAAACACATTGAGATGATGAGGCTGCACATCCCGCTATGGACAAAGGAACAAAAAGTTTCCCCCAGGGGTTTTTTAGCAGCAAAATAATTTGTCAATAACAATAAATGAATAAAAAACGATTTATTGTACAATTTTTTAAAATTCCCAAGATTTTAAAATATGAGCTCTGATTGCAAAACAGTGATACATAATCCATCAATTATAGCGGCACTAAAAAAAATTGGGGCTGATACGCTCATACAATCCAGTATACCAGCCACATAAACTACCCGAAGTGTTTCCAACCAATGTAGTCGTGGTCTTCTTCAGGGAGGTTGTTTGTTTCTAAAAAATACATCAAAAACTTTAGAATTGTAAAAATATCACAGTATATAATTGTCCTGATGGACATTACAGGTATATTTACCGCTAATGGATGAAAAGCAATCTTGTGACCAAAGCCTTATAAGAAGGTGATCCAGAACATTCCATTAACCGCCCCTATCTCCTGCAAAGAGGGATTGGGCAGTGAAACTGGCTTAACTACTTGCTTACTGGGCACTTAAACCCCCCTCCTGCCCAGACCAATTTTCAGCTTTCAGCGCTGTCGCACTTTGAATCACAATTGCGCGGTCATACAACACTGTACCCAAATGAAATTTTTATCATTTTTTTCCCACAAATAGAGCTTTATTTTGGTGGTATTTAATCACAGCTGGGATTTTAATTTTTTGCTATACAAACAAATAAAGATGGAAAATTTTGAAAAAAATCATGTTTCATAGTTTATTATAAAATTTTGCAAACAGGTAATTTTTCTCCTTCATTGATATGCGCTGATGAGGCTGCACTGGTGGGCACTGATAGGCTGCACTGATGGGCACGGATAGGCACAGTTAAGGCGGCACTGATAGGCACAGTTAAGGCGGCACTGATAGGCACAGTTAAGGCAGTACTGATGGGGACAGATGGGCAGTGATGGGCGGCACTGATGGGCACTAATGGGCACTGGTAGGTGACACTGATGGGCACTGATAGGTGGCACTGATGTGCAGCACTGTTGTGGCACTGATGTGGGCACTGATGGGTGGCACTGTGGGCGCTGATGGGTGGCACTGATGGGTGGCACTGTGGGCACTGATGGGTGGCACTGTGGGCACTGATTCGATGGCGCTGTGGGCACTGGTAGGCGGAACTGTTGCCTTTTGCTGTGTCACTGACAGGGGGCACAGATGATTGCTGTGATCGGGACTGATGTCCCTCTCACGGCCGCCAGTGATCAGCTTTTTTTTTCCGCCTCATGCTGTCAGCGTGAGGAGAAAAAATAGCCGATTACCGGCTCTGTTTACATCACATGATCAGCTGTCATTGGCTGACAGCTGATCATGTGGTAAGGGGTCGGTCCCGATCTATGAGACTCACCTGATCACAGATCACTCTGATCACTCAGATCTGTGATCAGACGAGTCTCATAGACTCGCTGATCACAGCGCGCGCCGCGCGCACCGTGCGTGCCCTGCAGGAGGCGCGCAGGCCGCTCATGCACGGGACGACGTCAATAGACGTCGTCCCGGCAATGTAGGTCCGCGCTGTTGCCGTCATTTGGCAATAACGCGGATCTGAAGAGGTTAAAAGAAATCACACTCTTGGCATCCCAAGGGTGGGACAAAAAAAGGCACCTGCGGTTCAATTCTCAAAATACATAAATTAAATTAAAAAAAAGAATACAATTTCTATGAAGGTATATTGGTTGTGACAAAGTGATAAATAAATTGAGTGCAAGCAGTAAATATAAATATATATATATATATATATATATATTACACTAAACCACTTAGGTATTTGCTTAAAGTGTATTTAAGAGCACAGAGGTTGAAACCAGGAACGGTGGCGGCAGCACCCAGGAGTCAAACCGAAGACCAGCTAGGGTGCTGACATCGTGGGCTCCCTGGAAAGGTAAGTGCCCTAATATTAAAAGTTAGCAGCTACAGTATTTGTAGCTGCTGACTTTTCTTTTTTTTTTCACCCAGGCTGGACCTCCTCTTTAACCACATGCTGACCAGCTGCTACTGTGGCAGAATGGCACGGCTGGGCGAAACGACGTTATGTAAGTTCGCTTCGCTCTGTGGCCACTAGGGGGCGCGCATGCCCCCCCCGCTCGTCACCCCGAGCCGATGCTAGTACACGGAGGTCTTGATCACCGCCGGGCTCCCGCGATCGCCGCTGAGGCACGGAGAACCCGGAACTGTGTGTGTAAACACACAGTTCCCGGTTCTCTGAGGGGAGAAGTGACAGATCGTCTGTTCATACAGAGTATGTTATCTTCCCCACACAGTCCACTCCCCCTACAGTTAGAACACAAACTAGGACACACTTAACCCCTTCACTGCCCCCTAGTATTAACCCCTTCACTGCTAGTGACATTTTTACAGTAATCAATGCATTTTTAATCGCACTGAACGCTGTATTAATGCCAATGGTTCCAAAAATGTGTCAAAATTGTCCGACATGTCCACCAAAATGTCGCAGTCATAAAAATCGCAGATTGCCGCCATTACTAGTTAAAAAAAAAAATAATAATAAAAATGCTATAAATCTATCCCCTATTTTGTAGACGCTATAACTTTTGCGCAAACCAATCAATATATGCTTATTGCAATTTTTTTTACTAAAAATATATAGAAGAATACATATCAGCCTAAACTGAGGAAAAATGTTTTTTCATATATTTTTTGGGGAAAAAATAATGCATTTTTTTCAAAATTGTCGCTCTTTTTTTGTTTCTAGCGCACAAAATAAAAGAGGTGATCAAATACCATCAAAAGAAAGCGATATTTGTGGGAAAAAAGGATGTCAATTTTGTTTGGGTGCACCGTCGCACGACCGTGCAATTGTCAGTTAAAGCGACTTAGTGCCAAATCGCAAAAAGTGCTCTGGTCAGGAAGGGGGTAGAATCTTCAGGGGCTGAAGCGGTTAAGTTAAATCTCCTTTATAGCACACAAACAGCAAGAAAGAAAACCAACTCTTTACGCTATCCAAATAAAAAAAAAATTTGGATTTACAAACAGTTTAATTCAAAGAATGTTGAAAGCTTCTATCATTTATTACACACTTTTCATACCATTGTGTGTACATTTTGCTGTATTGTATGTTAATAAAAGAATCCCACAACACACTTTTTGATAATGTTGTGAACCGATCACAAAAGTAGTAGTAGGGACAGTATTATTATTGGCACAGTTATTCTAAGTACCTAATGTTACCAAGGATAATAGCAGCTAGAATATGGTGGCATCCTTGGTCTCACCGCTGATCCCCATTAAAGCAGTTGTAAACCTTACAAAAAAAAAAAAACACATTATAAAATACTCACTTTAAAAGAAAGCCCTCTCAGCTGCGCCCGGTCACTGCTGAGAGGGCTGACATCTTCTCCCATCCTTTCCTCCAGGAGCACTGTGAGTGGCCGGAACCCCCCTGCCCAAAGCACCCAGCCCCCCCATGTTGAGGGCATGTGGCCTGGTATAGCTCAGGAGGGGGGGCTTGCTCAACCCCCCCTTTCCAGACCTGCCAGGCTGTGTGCTCGCATAAGGGCCCTTTCACACCTGTGTGAGTTTTCCTGTGACTTGGGACTGCAAAGTCACATGACAAGTTGTACTCCATGATTTTGAATGAGTGACATTTATATCCATGCGATTTCAAGTCGCAGCGACTTCAGAGTAGACAGTTAACATCCATTTTTCATCCGATCCGGTTTTTTTGATGGATGAAAAATAGGGCTTTCATCCGTTCAAAAAAAAAGGATGTTGACGGAAGCAGATGAAAATGGATGAAAATAGATCATCCGCTTTTCTATAGGAATGCAGTGATGTCTGTTTTTCATCCATCAATGGAAAAATGGGGGGGGGACGGTTGACACCTACGGACCGTTTGGCCGTTTTTTATCCATCCGTTGATGGACATCAATGCATTCCTATGGAAAAATGGATGACAACGGATGATCATCTATTTTCCTGCGTTTTCATTCGCTTCTGTCAATATCCGTTTTTTTTGAACGGATGAAAGCCTTATGCCACGTACACATGATCTGAATTTTTGTCGGAAAAGCCTTGGATGGTTTTTCCAACAGAATTCCGCTCAAGCTTGTCTTGCATACACACGGTCACACCAAATTCCGACCATCAAGAACGCTGTGACGTTCAACACGTACGACGGGACTATAAAACAGAAGTTCAATACCCAGTGCGCCACCCTTTGGGCTCCATCTGCTAATCTCGTGTTAGTAGAAGTTTGGTGAGAGACGATTCGTGCTTTTCAGCATCATGCTTTTCAGTCTGTTACTGCTCTTCAGTTTGTGCTTGTGGGTTTGTATCTAGTTTTTAGTGCATGTAGTCAGTTTGTATCTGTTTTTCACTGCGTTCTTGTCCGCTCGTTTCTCATTTTCAGCTCTCTCTTCTCAGGCCTTGCTGTTTTTCAGTGCGTTCTGTTAGTTCGTTCTGACCAGACGACCGTTTTGAAGCCATGTTGCGGTTACGTGCTCGTCTTAGAGTTTGTGCTATGTAGGGGCTTGGTGTTGGGGTTCTTGCTTTGACCCAAGCCCAGTCCATGAACAGGGTGGGGCGGAGTTTATGGACCAAGA
This sequence comes from Lithobates clamitans, assembly GCA_037952925.1. Taxonomy (NCBI): domain Eukaryota; kingdom Metazoa; phylum Chordata; class Amphibia; order Anura; family Ranidae; genus Lithobates; species Lithobates clamitans. Next base: position 1,860,250 of record JBBGZY010000062.1, on the reverse strand, counting down.
ATTGGTTACTCTAGCGTGACCAATTCTCTCATAAGCCTTTGCTGCAGGAGATCCAGTAGAATAACCCTGATGATTTCAGGAATTTTCTCCGGATGACAGACCCCGTTTTTCATCGTCTGTTGACTTTGCTGACCCCTTATAGTACGAAGCAGGACACCTGCATGTGGCAAGCCATCACTCCCGAGCAGAGGCTAGTCGCCACGTTGGGTTGCTTGGCAACAGGGAGAAGTGTGTAGGTCCTCAAGTTCCCTACAGGCATCTCCCCCAGGCTCTGGGGATCATTATTTCAGGGACCTGTTCTGCCATCATACAGGTCCTGCAGAAGGACTATATTAGGGTAAGTTTTCTCCTTTAACATCACATTTTATGTATTTAATGTATGCTAATGTTTTGTACTTCTTTCATCATTCCCTAATTACCATGATTGGAATATGCTGTGAATGTCCTCTTTATCCTCATGCATGCTTTAAGCTTTTAATGCTCCTTTTTTGGCCTACATGCATATTTGCCTTCACTAACCTCCCCAGCATGCCATTCTGGGCCCAAACACATCTAGCCTAGTCACTTAACAATGTATTTTGTCAGCTCCATTGTAGTGCTTTACCCTAAACACCCGCTAAAATGTGTCCAAATGTTATTGTTGTCCTTAAATTCAGGCAGAGTGCCAGAGGCTTTTTTGGGGGTCCCAAACTCATTTATAATCCCCCCTAAAATTTTTCCAATGAGCTATCAGAGGGGGTGAGGAGTCTGATAAGAGGACCTTATATTTTTGTCTTTAAATACTCCTTAAAATAAATGTTATACTGATGTTGGCTAAGAATGTTTGTGTCTAATATGCTTGCAATGTTATGTGCAAAATTACTAATTTTTTTGTTTCTTTTTGACTCCACAGTTTCCTTCAATGCCACAGAAATGGCAGACTGTGGCCTCCCAGTTTGCCGAGCATTGGGACGTTCCTAACTGTGGAGGGGCAATCAGGGGAAACATGTCCATATCATCTCACCCCCCCACTTGGGGTCATACTATTTTAATTATAAGGGTTTCAAAAGTATCGTGTTGATGGCGGTGGTGTCGGCGACATATGAATTTTTATATGTGGACTGAGAAAGAATGGCCGGATGTCAGATGGTGGAGTCTTTGCCCAGACCTAGTTCTACCTACATCTTCAAAATGGTGGCTTGGGATTGCCACCTGCGAAAGAGAACGTTGAAGAGGACTCCCATTTGTTTTTATCGCTGATAAAGCATTTGGTTTGGGCGATCACCTGATGAGACCATTCCCCCAGAGGACCCTCACCCTGGAGAAGAGGGTTTTTAATTACTGGCTGGCCAGAGCCAGAAGAGTTGTGGAGAATGCCTTTGGGATAATGGCCAGCCAGTTCCGCCTATTTCTTATGGCTATTAATATGGCAGAGTACAAACTGAACAACATAGTTCTAGGATGCTGCATACTTCACAAATGTTTAAAGAGAAATGCTCCTAATTATGTTGCCTCAGTTGGGCCTGAGGCCGGACTTCATGAAATTACACAGACGGCGCTGGAAGCTGGCCATCCTGGCTTGCCCCTCCAAAGCGACTGTGAAGTGTGGCAAAAATATGTGGATTATTTTACGGGTAGGGGAGCCATTGTTATGCCAGCAAATTTGTAAATATTTTCTATTTTATGTGATAAAATCTTGATTTTGATTTTCTGCTTGTGTTTCTTTTAGCTGTCTCCTAGGTTCTCCTAGTGCACTTGCAGTGCCAAGTGTTTTTTCCATTATTAAATAACACCCATTGTCACTGTAAACACCAACTTAATACAAAAATTGGTACTGAGCATTGAAAGAAGAAGCCACACATTGTTGAGTATAAAATCTTTTACTCCGTGCACATGCACATGTGCGTTATAAAACATTTTTTGGTAAAAAAACAACATCTTGGTTTTATAAAGTTTTACCTTGAAATTTTTTTTTTATACATAAACAGGCATGTTTCAAAAACATAACATACACAACTCAGGAACTTACAAAGTTCAACATTGAAAAACTGCAGGCATTATCAGACATTATAGTGTCAAAAATGTGTTGATCTTGCCTTCATCAGATGGGGTGATATGACTCTTGTAAAAGCCAAATTTTAAAGATGCACACAAATTGGGAGTCAAACTGGGGATTTCCCTCCTCATTCCCTCCTCATCCCATGCTTAATGTCAACATCTCCCATCATGGGGGATCAACGGATGTGTTTTGGGGGTGCAACCACTTCCTCTCACCTACCTGGGTTGTGAGGAAGGGGTTGCACACACAAAATGTGTACATTGATATCCCCTGATGGCAGATAGCACATGTTGACACACTGTGTGCATCTTCAAAATTTGGCTTTTAAAATGCGTTAAAAATTTATAAAAAAAGGTCCAAAAAAATATAAAATCATGTTATTTTGTTGTTATTTAGATTCTTCCTAGTACATCAATCATGTTCTTCAGTTTTTGCTCAACCTCATTTGTTTTTTGCTTTGTGATGTCTAAATCCCGACTACAAAACATTATGTGCTGGATTAGCATTTGTGCACTGTCACTGGCGAAATGAGGATATTGTTCTTCAACAACATGCACATCACCTAAAAGAAAAAATACACACCATGTATTATAAAATATGCAGGCATACATCTATTACCTGAATCTGTGGTGTCAGACACTGACCTGTTGTGGTGACAATTTAAACCACTTCCACCTCTCCTCCCTCCACATCCTGAGGTTGTGGTGTCCTCTGTTCCCCTTCTTCAGGAAATGGGGGTTCCTGGTGTCCTCAGATGTCCCAAGTCTTTTCTCCCCTCTGATAATGAAACAAAAGGTATACTTAGCACACAGATATTTGAGGCCAGAAATAGGAATATGAAGCATTGCTTGGAAGTGGGGCACAATTGTCTGTTTTGGCAGAGTTCTAAGCTGAAGACATGATTTTTTCCCTTACTAAAGCTGGAATACTTACCTTTTTTGGACAAGTTTCACACATGTAGACACTCCAAGTATCCACTGAAGTACCTAGTGCTCCTGATTTCAGATGTGTAAACAGCTGCTGAGTGTTCTCTCCTTACATTACACTGAATCAAGTTTGCAATTCTTTCTAGTTTCAAATACATCTAGACATCTAGACAACAATGTGCTAAACTTCTTTTAATACAAATTAGCATGACCAAGTTAACCCTGTATCTGCCAAAAACATCGTATTTAGTTGGCAAAGGAATGATGTTTACTGCGACAGATTACTGTGCCCACGAACATGAAAAGTAGCCATTTAAAACTGTACAATAGTAAAGAAAAGCACATGGAGCAGCATGCAAATAATAATAATAATAATATTATTAATAATAATAATAATAATAATAATAATAGGAACACACAACAAGTACTTTCTTTTTAGAAGCACTTTCTTGATCCTTCTGTACTGATCCTGCTCCCTCAATTTCAGGTCTGACCAGCGTTTCCTCAATTGCTTCTTGGATCATCGTACCCCAAAATTAGTGTGCAGACTCTTCACAACTTTAGACATGATCTTGGCTTTTCTCACATTTGGGTTTAGGTAAAGGTCCATATTTCCCGTTATAGTCGACCCTCTTCAGGATGTCCACCATCTCTACAAAGGCCATATTTGAGGCCTTAAATCTCCTGTGAGATCGTGAGGTTTCTGGCTCTGGGCTTTCCTCCTCGTTGCTGCTATTATGCACCTGCTGTGTCTCCGCCATGTTCCTCTCCCACTTCGATGAAAGAGAAGGGGCGGGGAATATTCTATAAAGAACATCAGGAGTGGGCGACGGGGGTGGAGTTTCATGCATGCGCAGTGTATATAAAGCTAACACGCGTGTGTCATACGTACGATCTGTGAGTGGAGGAAGTGTCGATCGTGAGAACAAAGGTAACATTTTTTTACTTGGGACATCAGTGGCCTATACTGATTCGAGATTGAGGCCTATATTGGGATACAAGTAGGAGAGTTTAGCCTGATATTAGTGTTTTGTCTTGCAGCAAATTTGAAACAATTCAAAGACCTGGAATTCATGGGCCATTTCATAGACAGATACAGGGATATGAGAAATTTGAGGGAGGTTAAAAACTCCTTATATAGAAATAAACCAGCTAGGAAGGCATCGCTGGAGAAACTGCTGCAATTTGTGAAGACGCAGGTCCCCCATGCAGACATTGAGTTTGTGGATAAGAAAATTGGTAGCTTGAGAAGCACGTATAGGAAGGAGCTTAATAAGGTCCAGGCTTCCATGAAATCAGGAACAGCAGCAAAGGATGTGTATGTACCCAGTCTGTGGTACTACAACAGGATGTGGTTTCTGGAAGACCAGATTAAAGCCAGGGAATCACTTTCTACACTTCCATCCACTCTTCCCTCAACCACAGCTGAGACTTTCGAGGACCAACCTGGGCCTTCCATCCTGGAAGAAGTTGAAGCGCCCAGCTGGAGCCAGGTATAGTATTTTTTAACATATTTATTGTCTGAAAATTATTGTTGTTAACTAGATGTTATTATTGATAACAAATTAATGATTTAACAAAAAGTGTTTTACATATCAATAGACAGTAGGGGCCAAAAATGGTCATGCCCGGCAATCCAACCATTTTGGACGCAAGTCCGAGAACTTACAGAATCAATATCCACTTATACATTAGACTATACCCCAGCCCAATGCCTATTCCACCATTCAGATCTACCAGCTCACTATTACCGTAAGACACTGATCTTAACCCTAATCAATGCAAAATGTGCATCCCAAGACATTGGGGCTCTCCTCAAGTACCGACCATCCCAGAATGGTTCAAACAAATTATCAAAATAGCTGATATAGAAGAACTCCATCTCCCGAGACTCGCCAGCCAAATTCTCGAAGACGTGGGCATGCTGGATTCATTTTAGAACAGCTAATAGATATCGGACATTGATGAGATAATTTCTGACCACAACCTACTCACGTGCGAAAAAAAAAAAACACGGATTACTCTGCATAGTCCCCCCTGAATGACCCCCCCCTTGTATTTCCTCTCCTACCCCAGCTGACATGGCTCTCCCACCCCTAACCAAGGGACGAGTATGGGAGACCTCATGTCAACATTCTCCCCCCCGTAGATATCCGACACTAGGTGTCCTAAAAACCTGAACTTCTCTATCCTGAAGCGTTATCATACCGCAATCACACTACAAGTGGCGGAGACTGAGGAGATAACCACTAACCTCTGAATCACTTTGACCCCCCTCCTTCACCCCCCCATTCTTCATCCCTCCCCGTCCTTATCCCTCCCTCCCTTTCCCTCCCACACCTCCTTGATCCCCGCCCTACCCACCATCCCTATGCCTTTCACTACTCATCTAGACCCCATCTTCATACCTGTTGCTGTTCGAGCTCTTGTAACACCTGACCAGCAACTATACATCCCATAAGGATTGAATTATCATGCAGACCCCCACATCATCACTCTACAAATTGGAACCCCCCTCAAGTGTTGTACCACAAGATGGAAAATATGCCTTGGTTTTCTAATAATATCTTTTCTAAAAAAAAGAATTAACTGTTTTACTTCTACTAGACATAGCACTTAACCACTGTATGTACGTTGAATTGTTTACATATGAGATGTTCTGTTATGGCCAAATCTCTGACATATCTGTCTTAATTATAGCAACCTATGTTTCTAGATTTCTAAATGTTTGTATGATGATTTTGTCATTTTGATACAATATATTTTCAATAAAATCTCTTTTGGAAAAAAAAAAAAATAATAATAATAATTCTAAACATATTATCTGGCTTTAAAAACAAAAAATATTATTCAGGAGATCATGAGAAATAATAAAGAAATACGTTTGTCAGAACTCTGTGTGAATATCAGCAGCAAAACAAATAACTCATTCTAGCATTATAAAGAACAAAAGAATGTGCTGCATTAAAAGATCCAATAATATGCAGCGTGACGAATCTCCATTACGAACGCTAGTTTTACCAGACTGAGCGCTTTCATCTCGTACTTGATTCTGAGCATGCGTGATTTTTTGTGCATCCGAAATAGCATACAGACGAACGCATTTTCGTATAGGAACTTTTTCCGACCTAAAAATAGAGAGCCTGCTCTCAATCTTTTGCTGGCGGGAATTCCGCCAGCAAAAGTCCGATGGAGCATACACATGGTCACAATTTCCGACCAAAAGCTCTCATCGGACTTTTGCTGGAGGATTTTCCGATCGTGTGTACGGAGCATTATTTTTCATCTGTCAAAAAGACGGATCGGACGAAAAACAGATGTAGACTGACAAATGGTCAGTTTTTCATCGATTTTTGCATTGGTAGTAGAAAAAAAAAAAAAAACTGATGAAAGACTAATGAACTGAACTAATAAAAAACCGATGAACTGAACTGATAAATAAATGGATGAACTGAAATGATGAAAAACAGATGAACTGAACTGATGAAATGAATGGTCCATATGTGTGAAAGGACCCATATATGTCAGTTTAGACGGACTCCGCTTTCTCAGCAGGGATCGCTCCATTGATCTCCACTGAGCCGGCAGATAACAGGTCCATCTCTGCTCACTGTTGAAATGCGGACCTGTCAGATCACTGCTCTCCTCAATGGGGCATTGGATGAAAATGGATCTGCCTGTCTGTTTTCATTCAATCTGATGGAGAGCAGTGGTGAGACAAAGGTACTTAGAATAACTAGGGGTTCCATCCATCTGAATTTAGCGGAGCGGATTGGATGTCAGAGGACATGTCACCACCCATATCCATCGCTCCATAGAACTGCATGGAGCATCCGTTCAGGTCCACCTATAAAACTGACAGCTGGACCTGAACGGTCCGCATGTGTGAAAGGGGCTTTTCACACCTGTACGTACCTGTACGTTGCCCTTTAAGAAGCGGTTTGCGAGTGTGCGTGTGCCGCCGCAAGCTTCGTGAGCGTGATCGCGGGTCCTGTGGACTCGATGTCCGCGGGGATACCCACGATCGTCTCACGGAGAGGAAATGCTGATGTAAGCAAGTGACACTGACACTGATCACCGATCCCTGTAATCAGGAGCGGTGATCAGTGTCGTGCCACACATAGCCCCTCCCCCACAGTTAGAATCACTCCCTAGGACACACTTAACCCCTACAGCGCCGCCTAGTGGTTAAACCCTTCACTGCCAGTCACATTTACACAGTAATCAATGCATTTTTAATCGCACTGATCGCTGCATAAATGTGAATGGTCCCAAAATAGCGCCAAAAGTGTCCGATCTTTCTGCCATAATGTCGCAGTCACAAAAAATATTATATATATCTGATCGCCGCCATTACTAGTAAAAGAAAAAAAAAGTGCTATAACTTTTGAGCAAACCAATCAATAAAAGCTTATTGTGATTTTTTTTTTACCAAAAATATGTAGAAAAATACGTATCAGCTTAAATTGAGGAAAAAATGTTTTTTTTTATATTGTTTGGGGATATTTATTATAGCAAAAAGTAAAAAATAATGCGTTTTTTCAAAATTGTAGCTAATTTTTTGTTTATAGTGCAAAAAAATAAAAACCGCAGAGGTGATCAAATACCACCAAAAGAAAGCTCTATTTGTGGGGAAAAAAGGACGTCAATTTTGTTTGGGAGCCACGTCGCAACAGGGCGCAATTGTCAGTTAAAACGACGCAGTGCCAAATCGCAAAAAGTGCTCTGGTCTTTTGCCAGCCAAATGGTCCGGGGCTTAAGTGTTTAAAGGGAAACTGAAATATGAACATGCTCAGTAGAGGACATAAACACAGAGAAAAGATGGGAGGGACAGCTGAGGCCACTGAACGAATGCTTTAGTGGCTTTGTGAGCATGACCACTCTGTTATATAGCACATAATGAGATTTTTTAGAGTCTGGTTTAATGACACTTTAAACAATGAATGCCAGTAAGCAAAGCTTATAAATTCCACACTGAGCTAACAAAAAAGATATAATTTACATGCTTAAGTACTAATCCTTAATAATTCCTATTGTGCCTGTGTCCTGCAGCTGGCATTGAAAACCTTCTGACGCACCCCCAAAGTGTGGCTAATAAAGCAAATGTTGCCTCACAGTGTACTGTGTGAGAAAAGTGAGCGCAGCATTGATGTAATTGACTGTAACAGACATAAAGATAGTAATGAGAGAGCTTATAGGTGGGAAATTCAACATTTGGTTGAGTGGTGTACACAGTGGGGTTGATTTACCCACTTGGAAGTGCAGTCGCTGTAGATCTGAGGGGAAGATCTGAAATGAGGGTAAGCTCTGCTTATTTCTATCATCCAATCATGTGCAAGCTAAAATGCTGTTTTTTTATTTTCCGTGCATGCCCCCCTCAGATCCACAGCGACTGCAAGTACACTTGCGGTGCACAATGGATTTGCTTTTAGTAAATAACCCCCAAAGTGATGTAATACTCAATACTACAAAAAAAAGAAGAAATAATAGTGGATTTTAAGGGATCAAGAAAGATCAATAAATCAATAATTGCCCGGTATATATATAGGTGGTGAGGAGGTGGAAAGGGTGGACACTATTACATTTTTGGAAGTTAACATGGTCTTAAAATACTTTTTTTCTAGTGAAAAAAAGTGCAGCAGAGACTGTTTTTCCTTTGGGGATTGAAGAAGGCTGTATTGCCCTTAAGCTTCTGTGCAATTTGTATCATTGTACCCTTGAGAGTATTCTTCTTCACTGTGCTGTAGTGTGATATGCCAGTTGCAGGGTGGAGGATATGAAGTGCATGTCGCGTGTGGTGAAATCAGTGCAGAGCATCCTTGGTACAGAGCTACCAAATTTGGACAGAGCATATGCTAGCTGATTAATGAAGCGGGAAAAAGCTATTAGTAGTGATCCAACCCATACAGGTCACAATATGTTTGTCTCATTGCTGTCACGGAAAAGATGTAGGACACTCAAAACACACACTAATCGCTTAAAGCAGGGGTAGGCAACCTCAGCTGTGGTGAAACTTCAAGTCCCATGAGACATTGCAAGACCCTGACAATCACAGGCATGATCCTAGAGGCAGAGGCATGATGGGATTTGTAGTTTCACCACAGCTGGGGTGCTGAGGTTGCCTACCCCTGGCTTAAAGTATTGTTTTTTTCCCTAGGGCTGTATCGTCCATAACCCTCCAGGAATAGCGTTTTAGGAATCTTATGCAAAATGTTGCTTTATTAAAAGCATTATTTTAAAAGTACTCGGATTGGTCAGAGGTGGGTAGTGGGGTCCCCCAGGGTTCTGTGCTGGGACCAATCCTATTTATTTTGTTCATAAACCACCTGGAGGATGGGGTAAACAGTTCAATCTCTGTATTTGTGGATGATACTAAGTTAAGCAGGGCAATAACTTCTCTGCAGGATGTGGAAACCTTGCAAAAAGATCTGAACAAATTAATGAGGTGGGCAACTACATGGCAAATGAGGTTTAATGTACAAAAATGTAAAATAATGCATTTGGGTGGCAAAAATACAAATGCAATTTATAGACTGGGGGGAGAACCTCTGGGGGAATCTAGGATGGAAAAGGACCTGGGGGTCCTAGTAGATGATAGGCTCAGCAATGGCATGCAATGCCAAGCTGCTGCTAACAAAGCAAACAGAATATTGGCATGCATAAAAAAAGGAGATCAACTCCAGAGATAAAATGATAATTCTCCCGCTCTACAAGACTCTGGTCCGGCCGCACCTAGAGTATGCTGTCCAGTTCTGGGCACCAGTCCTCAGGAAGGATGTACTGGAAATGGAGCGAGTACAAAGAAGGGCAACTAAGCTAATAAAAGGTCTGGAGGACATTAGTTATGAAGGAAGGTTGAGAGCACTGAACTTATTCTCTCTGGAGAAGAGACGCTTGAGAGGGGATATGGTTTCAACTTATAAATACCATACTGGTGACCCCACAATAGGGATAAAACTTTTTCGTGGAAGACACGTGGCCACTCGTTAAAATTAGAAGAAAAGAGGTTTAACCTTAAAATTACGTAGAGGGTTCAAGAAACTATTAGATAAGCACCTGAACGACCGCAACATACATATACAATGTAATACTGACACATAATCACACACACAGGTTGGACTTGATGGACTTGTGTCTTTTTTCAACCTCACCTACTATGTAACTATTTTATATTTTGTAATATTTAAGAAAAGATATGTGGGCATGTGCTAGGGTTTGTATGTGTGGTTGTGTTTTTTTAAATGTTTTTTTTTTTAATTGCTGTTGTAAAGAGTATCTTGGTAAATTTTGATTTATGTATACAATGACAATAAAGCCTTGTCTTGTCTGATATCCCACCTTTCTTTCTGTCTGATACCCTGATGGGGAACTTGCACACCTACTGTATATTACAATGCATTTCAATATTCCCAGAAAACTGTCAATCACAGGTGTGGACATGATGGGGAACAGTTATAATTCAAATGCTCCAAAAGCTCCATCTGCTATAACAGTCTGTCATATACAGTATGTGGACCTTATGGGGAACTAATACAGATGTTCTACAGCTTCCACCCATTATAATATACAGTATATTGTTCCTATCAGAGTGGGAAACCACATCTGCCTATACTCAACCATAAACCTGAAAAATAAAAATATTATAAATATGCCCCTTTATATACCTCATGCAAATCAGGCAGCAATATGCCATGGGAACATGGCCCACTGCCATTCAGTTGAGGAGCAGACCCAGTGGGAAATACTAAAAACATATAATCTCAGGCACCACCCCTCCACCAAGTGCCAGAACAGTGTTCACAATTTGACAGTGGTGTAGCAATTTGTTGTCACTCAATCAAGGGTAGACTTAATGGGGAACCCCATCCACACTTTTCCTTAGGCTCTGCCCATTCTTTTTGCACTGCAACAAGGGCATTAACATTTTCTTCCCAACCAAAGACATTTTTAGTTAAGCTGGGTAAACACAGGGCGAATGTCAGGAAACATTTGCCGGTTCAAAAAAAAAAAATGGCCGACATTCAGCCAATGTGTATGTGCATCCCCCTGTCAGAACACAACAGCTCAGCAGGGGAGATCGCTGTACTTACTTCGCATATTGAGTACAGGGGCTCCAACCGAAGCTGACAGTTTTTTTCATTCAATCTGCTAGGTTGAACAGAAAAAAAATAATAGTGTGTACGAGACTTTAAGTGTGTTTTAAATCAGGATAACTCCAGCTCCAGAAAGACATAATTCAACTTTTGAAAGTTTTTTTTTTTAAATATTGTATATAGGATTTTATTGTTTCAGTCAAAATAAATATTTTTTTCTGGTATGTGCCAGAAGGTAAGACAAGGATGCACAGTCTTTGCCCACTCTGAACACTTTTGCCCAATACTAAATTCATTTTATGATAGATTCAGCATCAGAATAACAAGCAGAGAAGAGATAAGAATATAGATGACTGTTTAAACAGATTATAAGACAGCACAATCTTGCAAATTTTATGATGTAGATTTTGAGATAAACACACAATGTTGTAAGTTTAAAGAAATAAAGGTTTGCTAACACTTTCCAAACCAACAGTATCTTGGTCTTCACCTCATTGGAATAAGAATTTCTTTAACGGGTATATAGAAAAAAAAAAACTGCTTGTTTATGCTTAACGCCTAATGCTTAAGTGAATCATTTTAATCTTTCCATGCATTTTGCAAGTGAGACATATCATTGTTTCATTCTAGCTGGTGAATGTCAGCTTAATAAACAACTTTCTGTTGACCCCTTCTTTCTTAGTTACAGTAGTAATCGCTCAGTGTTTTCTTATTTATATGCCTAAACCTTAATTAATTTTTCCTTTGCCACCAGGAGCAAAATTTTCTTTTCACTTTAAATGCCAATAGGTGTAAACGAAATGAAAGGAAACAGGTCTGTACAATGGATACATGCAGGTTAAATTGAAAAAGCAATATTAAATAAAATAATATATCCACGCTTAGGCCAAAAAAAGAAATAAGGTGTGCAGCCTAACCTTCTAGGTCCCCAATAGGGGACTAGAGTGATAATAATGCAAGTATGAGGGTAAATGGCGCTCCCTATATAATAAAAGGCGACAGACCCTGTTCACTTGTTAGGTGCTATGTGCCTCTATAGTGACTAATAAATGTGCATATACCAATAGTGCAATCCTAATAAATTATCAATGTGCGTGTGCTAGTGTTGCAAACCTCACTAGATTACCAAGTAAACTAGATATAAATACATGTTTAAAAATGATACAAAAAGTGTGATACTGCAATAACAAAAATACAGATATATGAAAAAGAACAAATGAAAAAAAAAAAAAATATATATATATATATATATATATATATATATATATATATATATATATATATATATATATATATATATATATAATAGTCCCAAAAATGTAAGACAAATATAAAATATTAAAAAATAGTTAAAATTATATGAAATGATCCCCAAAAATTTAGCGTGCCAGGTCCAGAAAATACATTAAAAAAATCAATCCAACCAAAGTCTTATGTGATAATTAAGTGCTTGGTGACGATACACAGGAACAAAATCCAGGTGACTTTTAGGTGCTACCCCTACAGGGGTATCATGCATAGCGAATCGTGTGTGCAAAAGATCCTTCTCCAAACCCAGATCAACCAGCTGTACTGCTCTCCTAATGCTCTCTCCAATATCAAGTATAGGTGAAGTTTTCATGCAAGAAATGAGAAATGGGCTCCCATGGTGTAGTATTTAAATAAGGAAATGTTTTTATTCCAAATAAAACAGTAAAATAATAAAAACAAAAAAAATAAAAATAAGAAATAAAAAATTAGCGGCGGTGTAGGGTTAAGTTTATACATGGGGTCAATATGACACTAATAAGCCCCCCCTTTTTTTAAATATTTTTTTTTATATTTATATATTTTATATTTTTTTATATATTCCTATTTCATATTTTTTTTTGCTAGTATATGTTCAATATATATATTTTTTACAAGGGGTGGGTCCTGCACGGCCGTTGGAGCATGAAGTTTTCAGTGGCATGTAGGGTGTAATTTATTATTAATACTCTGTGTTATATCTCTGAATTTAGCACTGATGATTTTACTGATTAATATCAGGCTTGTACCTCTACCTGATTATGTTAGTGGTCGTTACTACTATTTACCACTAGGGGGAGTATGTATACAGAGGTATGCTGCTTATCAATACTACCCCGCTTTGAGACTGCTATTAGTATAATTATACACATTTACCCATTTTGTCATTAGTATTTCAGATATATATACACCACTTCTGATGCTAATGGACATATCTGTACTGCTTCCTCTGATATGGGTTAGCGGCGGTGCAGGGTTAAGTTTATCTATGGGGTCATTATGACAATTAAAAGCCCCCCTTCTTATATTTCTATTCCACATTCATTGTGGCTACATGTGTTCAGCATTAGCATGGTTCATTCTGATATACTCTCATAAGGGGTAGGACCTGCACGGACACTGGCCTATATAAAGACGTTACATCAGTAACATGGCACTGCCTCAGAAGACGCTTGATAAAGAAATGTGCGTAAGGCGGAGTCACGCACTGACGTTATTTCCGGGTGTGATAGTGGACAGTGAGCCTGTGGAACGCAGCTGGGGCGCACGCTGCAAGTGAGACACACCACAGGTCTGAAGCTGTCTCTTCTCCCGTAGTTGTAGGACTTTGTGAGGAGTTTCCATAGTATGGAACATTTGTTTTTATTTTTTATTTCTTATTTTTTACTTTTTTTGTTTTTCTTTTTTTACTGTTTTAACTTTGGAATAAAAACATTTCTTTATTTAAATACTACACCATGGGAGCCCATATCTCATTTCTTGCATGAAAACTTCACTTATACTGGATATTGGAAAGAGCATTAGGAGAGGAATACAGCTGGTTGGTCTGGGCTTGGAGAAGGATCTTTTGCACACACAATTCGATCCAGCTGCGGGATATCCTTGGAAGGTCCATAGGAGCTGGATACCGGTGGGAAAAGTGCTGCATGATCTGTGCATAAAGCCTATATGCTATGCGTAATACCCCTGTAGGGGTTACTGGAGCTGGTGAGTGGGGACCCAAGAGGGGGAGCACTTAAAAGTCACTTGGATTTTGTTCCTGTGTATCGTCACCAAGCACTTAATTATCACATAAGACTTTGGTGGAATTGATTTTTTTATGCCTTTTCTGGACCTGGCACGCAATTTTTTTTGGGGGTCGTTTCATATAATTTTAACTATTTTTTTAATATTTTACATTTGTCTTACAATTTTGGGACTATTTAATATATATATATATATATATATGTAATTATGTAATTAAAAGGCAGGCTTGATCCACCTGTTGGCTTGTATACATTTTTGAGCAATTTTTAGACATTTTCCAATCCACCCCGGGGGCTTAGGCACCCTGGTTGAAAAAGGCTGATCTAGTCCATGGCAGCCTTGAATCTGCACCTTCTCTTTTCAAAATTTAAAAAGATGCATTCTAAAGCCCTGGCTTTCTGTAGCATCATGTAACCATTCATTAAACTTCATATCCCATCAAGCAGTGCCTTTCTGAATCACAGGATAGGTTGGGGTTTGTTTAACCTCTCTGGACCATGCCTAATTCATTATTGGTTTAGAAAGCACTGCAGCACTGGGCTGAACTAAAGTAGGGGAAAATTGGGTCTGAGCAATCTCTGGGAGGAAGAGGGCAAGAGTAGGGTGTGCTTTAATGAGGTCAGCTGCTAAAGAACCTCCTCACCATTCTAACAGCTCTGGTATCGATGCAGGATGGATACCAGGAAGATATGGATGAGTTTTCTATAGAAAAGCAGAACTGAGGTGTGCTTGCTCTAGAACATTAGGACAGCTTTTTATTTTCTGCAACAGAAGTACATTATTGGTATATTCGTGCATAAGAAGCTGTATTTTATAAAAAAAGGGTGAAGTTAATTCAATTCCCCCAACCACAATATTTTTTTTTTTTTTTGGGATGGGTGGCACTAAGGTGGGGGGGGGATATATAAAGGTAAAAGGAAAAGAGGAATTCACATCAAGTTAAATATTAACGCAGGAAGCAATAGAACGTACACAATTAGGGGAATGTAATATAAATGTCGTGTTAAGATCATGTACGACTGTGTGGAATTGTAATGTGAACTCTATTAGAAATGAAGAATTTATAAAAAAAAAAATTGTGCGGATGGACGAATCTGCAGTCCTGGCTATTGTATTCCGACAGCTGGTACCCACAGCTGTCAGAATACCCAAACATTGACTGCACCTGATGGGTACAGGCAATGTTCAGCCTAGAATATTTTGCCACTGACTATTTAAGTGAAAGTCAATTGCTTTTGTCAATCCTTGCGGTGCCGACAAGGTCATCCAGATCGGCTGAAATTCAACTTACTTAAAGCTCAGGTTTAGCTAAAATAAAATTCCCTATGGCTCTAGTTATAATATATGACATACCTGTAACGAAGCTTCCCCATGTTGTGCAGGCAGCTGTATCCTGTAGAGCTTCTTACTGCAGGGAAATCTGTCCATTTTCCTGTCTCTGAACTTCCAGTGTTACAATGGTTAACCACTTCGGGTCTTCAGCCAGAATAACAGTACAGATGGTTCACTGGGACATGTCCCCTCCTTTTTCCTCTTCCATTGAGTAAGCCCTTATTGACTACATTGCTTGTAGCATGATCTACGAATGTGGGGAAGAATCATATGACTGATGGGACTGAGGAGACTCTCCCCCATTCAAGGATTGTGTTACAAGCAATCTAATCAATGAAAGAACTTTTCTCAATGGAGGAGGAGGCAAGAGAGGGCTTGCCTCCATTGTATTGAGGTTGTGCCAGGTGTCGTATTTGGTACGCGGCTGATGGCTACCAATGCTGTTTGTTGTTTGTATTGTATGTTGCATGCTTAAAGCTATTGTAAGATTTGTATATATGTAGTATATGTATATGTGAATGTGTACTCTGAACACTGCACTCTTGTGGTTGAGCAGATTTGTGAGAAGTCTCTGTAACAGGAGAATTGACAACTGATCCCAGAAAGCAGCAGGTCAGGAGGGCATGCAAGCACATAGGGGATAGCAAGAAAATAAGTAATTTGGTACAGTGGCTTCTTCACATCCTTACAGAGTATTTAAAGTTTGATTGGAAATAGGCTCTTGAAACTGTAAAAATGCTCCTCTTGTTTATGGAGAAAATTGTAGGGATTATGTGGGCAGAGTGTCATCAATAGGTTATTTTTATGCAGGCCTTTGGGTTCGAAATTTAGCAGGCCGGGCGCAGGCGATGGGAAGTGATAATTTGCTTCCCTCAGAAAGGTCAAACAGTGAAGTTCACAAGAAAATGGTGAAGGGTCTGGGTCTTGGTGACAGGGCTGTTTTTCCATTCTTTGGATCTGATCCTTGGTGGGACATGAGATACATGAGAGGAGGAGGTTTAAATTGGTTGAATATTGCTCCTTTGTGGAAGGCAATGCCTCCACCAGAGGATACTACAGTAGCAAGGGAAAGAGGAGGAAGGATAAAAAGATGGTTAGGGTAAGTGTACAGCCTAGTCCGCCACCGCCCAGTCCATAGCTTGAGAGAACGGTATTATCCTTTTCTCATAAAAACTCCTTCTGTACTCTGGCACAGGTATATCCTATGGGATATAGTCAGATCTGTCCTTGTTTGGGTAGAGCTGACTCAGATGTTTTAGTGACAGAACATCCATTCCCTGCTGCCTTAACCCCTCTAGAGTGACAGGATTTCCTGTCACCGGTACCAGTGGTGGTCCCACCACCACCAGACCAGGACCAGCAAGAAAGGATAGATGGTGGTGCCCAAGCCAGCGGTAGTACAGCAGAAAAATGAACGTCATATGGAAAGGTTAACTAAAACAGTTAAAACTGAAGAGGTAAAAAGAGTAAAGGATGGAGAGGGTCTTGCGACTGAGGATGTGTGTTCTGTGGGTGGGGGGAGCACTGCTGTCTTTACTTCTAAGGCACAGGTCCCTTCTCACACTGGGCTCAGATCTCAGGACCGTCCGTCTAGCAGGGAGGCGGGGGAGGTTAGTAGGGAGGTACAGTTGGAACTCCCTCTTCCACCTCTGCTACCACCCCCCTTATCCTTTCAGAAGGGGATGTGTTTCTTTCTCATTTGAAAGGCACGGCAGAATTTTTTTCAAAGACAGTATTTTTTGTCAAAGGAAGAGATTGAAGGTATCAGATTTTTGATGTAATCTTTCCATAAACAGCTCCATTGTAGCCTCCTCTCCTGGTCTGTAGGGATCCGTTAGCTCACAGCAACTAGCAGCGTGGTAAAGTATTCCAGTAAGCACAGACCGCCTGCTTCCTCTTAACACACACCGCCCAAAGCACTCGCACGGACCAGCCGGCGCTGCCTGACGTCACTTGTGGCCAGGGAGGGGATGCACAGTGATGCAGCTGACTCCTCTCGTAAGCTTCATGCCATTGCTAGGACAACATGTTTCGGAGGCATGGCCTCCTTCTTCAGGTAATGCCCTCATTTCCTCTAGTGATAATATATGCTCAAACCCCCACCCCTCCTATCTATGAACCAATGGCATCATAACAGACCAGGAGCACGGAGTACACAGCAAGAGGTATCTACAAGACGGAGGGGGTTATATAGCAACAGCATCCTAAAATGGTGTTTAGTACAAATAAACATAAAGAATTAGCACTATCTTTAATGTAAATCTAAATAAAAAGAATTCTTGTCATATGTAATTAAAACTTATTAAAAAGTACTTATTGTAAAAGGAGGGGGATATTTATTAAATGTCTAGGTAATGCACTTACATGGTAAAAGAAAAAGATAGGCAAAATTGTAAAAATGACTGTCTGGCGTTCTCAGCCCCAAATGAAGACACGTGATGGCGTTGTAACGCGTAGGGATTGGCTGGAGCGATACACACACTAGGAATACAAGTGAGAAGGTGCTGAGAACGCCAGACAGTCATTTTTACAATTTTGCCTATCTTTTTCTTTTACCATGTAAGAGCATTAACTAGACACTTAATAAATATCCCCCTCCTTTTATATACGTTATCACACCAGTGGAGCCTTTTCTTCCCCCCCGTCCCTTACTTATTTCCCCAACCATCGAGGTGACAAGATTGGAATTTTGTTGGAATAGTGATGGAGGAATACAAGTGAAAGATGTATGGACCACACTGACAGTGCTATTATCAGAAACCACAACACCCGATTTACAACCCCTGAATGCCTTTTTACCACAGCTTGAAGGTGAGAGTTTTGTGAGACCACACATAGAAGACACCACCAGGAGGGCCACTAGGTCACTACACCATATTGAACATCAGCCAGTGATTGATCAGAAGATCAGAGGGTCCTTATCTGCCATATTCCTTCCTTATTTAAGAGACTCTCCTATTTATTTATATATTCTTTTGTCACATTTTTTTGTGGTCTTTATCACATTGAAATTATTTATTGTTTTTTAGCACAAGTGTACAATATCCATTATAGTTCATTGTTTTCACTACATTGTGGGTTTGTCACATTATCCTTTTCACTGCACTATTTGCACACATTGTAGCAATTAATAGGTGCTAATGGCCACAGTAATAACTGTAGTTTAGAGACTATTGGTTCTTACAGTAAAGGCGGTATGCCACTATAATTAAGAGTGATTGGTATTATTACCTATGAATATTATTTAACATTCTTTCATACTGTCTATTATTTTTAGATCTGTATGGTGTCCACGTTGATGCACTTTATTTATTATTCTTTCATTATTCACCAAAATATTGCGCAAAATTTTTTACAATATTTACCTATTTAGTGTTGGTGTGAACACTTTAATTTTGCTGCAATATAATTTGTATTTATGTAATCTTCATGCTTGCACCATTCAATATTTTTTGAGATTTTATTGATTTTTTACTTCACCATCCGACGAGCGCGAAGGACACCTTTTATCGTAACAAATGTACATACCCCACATCAAGTATTATTTTTGTTTAAGAGTCTGAGGACTCAATATGTGTCCGTTCAGAGGCTCACTGGATATGAGGTTATCCTCCTCTCCACTGCAGCTCTGACCGTTAGTTTTGTTTTGCCCACCTAGAGACCGGCTCCTGTTCTGAGGACCATGTTTGGTTTGAAGGCAGAGGTGTATGAGTTAGTGGAACAACATGACTGTATAAAAGTTATGGATTCTGTGACCTCACTTAGGTCTTATTCAGTAGTTTTATTATGTTGGTTGCTTTGTGGTTATGCTCGCTGATGTTATTCAGGAGGCCAAGCCACTTAATGTCCCATCCGTACAGATGACGGAAGGTGGTGACATTAACAAGATTTTTTAAATATTTATCTAGATCCCAAGTATGCTGATAGAGCTGTCCCTGATCACAGATGGATCTAGCCAGTGCCGGGACAAGGTCATCTGGTGCCCAGGGCAAAGATGGAAAACTGCCCCCCCCCCGCCGCTGTGAAAGCTACAACGCCTACAGACGATGGGATCTATACTGGGAATTTGTTAAATACTAGTATTGGCGGCGATCAGTGACTTAGGCGCGGTTCACACTGGGGAAACTTGTCACGCCCCATTCAGTACAATGACACCGTTCTAATCGGAGCAACAGGACACAGCACATCAGGGCACTGCACATCAGGGCACTGCACATCAGGGCACTGCACATCAGGGCACATCAGGGCACAGCACATCAGGGCACAGCACATCAGGGCACTGCACATCAGGACACATCAGGGCACAGCACATCAGGGCACAGGGCACAACACATCAGGGCACAGCACATCAGGGCACTGCACATCAGGGCACATCAAGGCACAGCACATCAGGGCACAGGTCACAGTACATCAAGGTACAGAGCCCAGCACATCAGGGTACAGCACACCAGGCCACATCAGGGTACAGCACATCAGGGTACAGAGCCCAGCACATCAGGTCACAGTACATCGGGGCAGAGGACATTAAGGCACATCAGGGCACAAGGCACATCGGGGCACATAGGACATCAGGGCACATCGCACATTAGGGCACATCCGGGCACATAGCACATCAGGGCACGGGGCACATAGCACATCAAGGCACATCATGGGGCACATCATAGGGACACATAAGGACACATCATGGGGCACGTCAGGGCACATCATGGGGCACGTCAGGGCACATTATGGGACACAGCAGGGCACATCATGGGGCACATCAGGGCACATCATGGGGCAAATCAGGGCACATCATAGGGCACATAGCACATTAAGTGTGGCACATTGTTTACTAGCCTGCATGCAGAGCAGCGCTGGAAGCATCTGTGATAAGTTCTCTCTCTCATGTTACGCTGCTCCCCGGCGGCCCCTCCTCTCTTCTCGTCTATCCCAGATGATGTCACAAGCAAATAGGGAAGGACGAGAAGAGAGAAGGGGCCGCCGGGGAGCAGCGTGATATGAGAGAGAGAACTTATCACAGATGCTTCCAGCCCTGCTCTGCATGCATCTCGATCTACCCATCAGGCGCCAGCTGTTGGCAATTGACGGGTAGATCCTCCAATGCAGGATAGAAACCCTGATAGGGAAGTGAGAGGCGGGGCGGGGCTGGTCTAAGGCTTGTGCCGGGTGCAGGAGCGCACTCGGCACATGTTAAAAATGATCAATTTTCGCGCGGCCAGGGCCAGTGTTGTAAACTCTGCATAGGTAGCAGGAATTTTTACAACACCAGTTCTGGCGCTTCTATTGCGCCCCTCTTCCTCCATTAAATGGTCCCACCCAGGGCATCCGCCCCTTCCGCCTCCCCTTGTACCGGCCCTGGCATCTAGCAGCAGAGAGACTTTGTAGCACCGGATGGCAAATTAATTGCTCATTCTGCTGTTATAGATGATCTCTTAAAAGCCACACAGTTCCCCTTACAGTTGGCCATTATTACATAAGAGCACAGGGAAGATCTATAAATCTTTTATATTGATCTTCACAAGGTTTGAAAATGACTCCAGATGGGGTCATTCCCAAAAAGAGGAGTAGGTAGGTACACCTCAGACAATTATGGAATGGGACGGAGGGGAGATTAGCAGAGAAGGTTTTGAAGGTTTTAAATGTAGATTCAGTATTTTTGTAGATATGTTTGTATATATAGAAAAAATATTCAGAGATGGGCTGTAAATTGTGGATCAAGACAGACAATGGCCCAGCTTTCATTTCTAAAGGCAAGATTAGAGAAGCTACTGGAAGCACATTTGCCAGGTGGGAAATTGTGCTGCCAGCAATGCTAGCAGGTTTTAAAAATTACATCTGCTGAATAAAATGTTTAAGCTATTACCATTTGAAGTGATTGTAGGGGAGATCATTTCCAATACCCTGGGCAAAATGCCCAACTGTTTCCATGATTTGAAATTGATTCAATAAGAATATTTCAGGCAGGGGTTTGCACAGGCTGGGATTGCATTGGCAAATATCATCTTGGATAAAGTATTCATATTGGATTAAGTATTACAATTCGGCTCAGCACTTCAGCAAATGCACAAAGCCAACATACACAACAGACTTCTGCAGAAAACTAAACAGACTACAGGTGACCTGATTCTCCATCAAACTTTTTCATCTCTCATTCAGGCTTCCTCTCAACTTCACCACTCTGTATCATGCATTCCCTTCTTTTCCTTCTCACAGTTGCATCCTCTCTTCTTAAATTTTCACTCCTTCACCCATCTTCTCCACACCACAGCTTATAGATATTACCCTCACTCCTGTCTTCACCTTATTATTGCACATATTAGCTCCTGCTAATTCTGAACTAGGGATGAGCTTCGAGTTCGAGTCGAACTCATGTTCTACTCGAACATTGGCTGTTCGCAAGTTCGCCGAACAGCGAACAATTTGGGGTGTTCGCGGCAAATTCGAATGCCGCGGAACACCCTTTAAAAGTCTATGGGAGAAATCAAAAGTGCTAATTTTAAAGGCTTATATGCAAGTTATTGTCATAAAAAGTGTTTGGGGACCCGGGTCCTGCCCCAGGGGACATGGATCAATGCAAAAAAAAGTTTTAAAAACGGACGTTTTTTCAGGAGCAGTGATTTTATTAATGCTTAAAGTCAAACAATAAAAGTGTAATATCCCTTTAAATTTCGTACCTGGGGGGTGTCTATAGTATGCCTGTAAAGGGGCGCATGTTTCCCGTGTTTAGAACAGTCTGACAGCAAAATGACATTTGGAAGGAAAAAACTCATTTAAAACTAGCCGCGGCTATTGCATTGCCGACAATACACATAGAAGTTCATTGATAAAAACGGCATGGGAATTCCCCACAGGGGAACCCCGAACCAAAATAAAAAAAAAAAAATGATGTGGGGGTCCCCCTAAATTCCATACAAGGCCCTTCAGGTCTGGTATGGATATTAAGGGGAACCCCAGCCAAAATTGAAAAAAAAAATTGACGTGGGGTTCCCCCTAAATTCCATACCAGACCCTTCAGGTCTGGTATGGATTTTAAGGGGAACCCCGCGCCAAAAAAAAAAAAAAAAAACGGCGTGGGGTCCCCCTAAAAATCCATACCAGACCCTTATCCGAGCACGCAACCTGGCAGGCCGCAGGAAAAGAGGGGGGGACGAGAGTGCGGCCCCCCCCCCCTCCTGAACCGTACCAGGCCACATGCCCTCAACATTGGGAGGGTGCTTTGGGGTAGCCCCCCAAAACACCTTGTCCCCATGTTGATGAGGACAAGGGCCTCATCCTCACAACCCTGGCCGGTGGTTGTGAGGGTCTGCGGGCGGGGGGCTTATCGGAATCTGGAAGCCCCCTTTAACAAGGGGACCCCCAGATCCCGGCCCCCCCCCTGTGTGAAATGGTAAGGGGGTACTTACCCCTACCATTTCACTAAAAAACTGTCAAAAATGTTAAAAATGACAAGAGACAGTTTTTGACAATTCCTTTATTTAAATGCTTCTTCTTTCTTCTTTCTTCCTTCATCTTCTTCTGGTTCTTCTGGCTCTTCTGGTTCTTCCTCCGGCGTTCTCGTCCAGCATCTTCTCCGCGGCGTCTTCTATCTTCTTCTCCTCGGGCCGCTCCGCACCCATGGCATGAGGGGGAGGCTCCCGCTCTTCTCTTCATCTTCTTCTCTTCTTCATCTTCTTCTTCATCTTCTTCTTCTTCTTCCTTCTTCTCTTCTTCTCTTCTTCCTGTCTTCTGCGGGCCGCTCCGCAGCCATGCTGGCATGGAGGGAGGCTCCCGCTGTGTGACGGCGTCTCTTCGTCTGACGGTTCTTAAATAACGGGGGGCGGGGCCACCCGGTGGCCCCGCCCCCCTCTGACGCACGGTGACATGACGGGACTTCCCTGTGGCATTCCCCGTGACGTCACAGGGAAGTCCCTCAAGTCACCGTGCGTCAGAGGGGGGCGGGGTCACCGGATGGCCCCGCCCCCCGTTATTTAAGAACCGTCAGACGAAGAGACGCCGTCACACAGCGGGAGCCTCCCACCATGCCAGCATGGCTGCGGAGCGGCCCGCAGAAGACAGGAAGAAGAGAAGAAGAGAAGAAGGAAGAAGAAGAAGAAGATGAAGAAGAAGATGAAGAAGAGAAGAAGATGAAGAGAAGAGCGGGAGCCTCCCCCTCATACCATGGGTGCGGAGCGGCCCGAGGAGAAGAAGATAGAAGACGCCGCGGAGAAGATGCTGGACGAGAACGCCGGAGGAAGAACCAGAAGAGCCAGAAGAACCAGAAGAAGATGAAGGAAGAAAGAAGAAAGAAGAAGCATTTAAATAAAGGAATTGTCAAAAACTGTCTCTTGTCATTTTTAACATTTTTGACAGTTTTTTAGTGAAATGGTAGGGGTAAGTACCCCCTTACCATTTCACACAGGGGGGGGGCCGGGATCTGGGGGTCCCCTTGTTAAAGGGGGCTTCCAGATTCCGATAAGCCCCCCGCCCGCAGACCCTCACAACCACCGGCCAGGGTTGTGAGGATGAGGCCCTTGTCCTCATCAACATGGGGACAAGGTGTTTTGGGGGGCTACCCCAAAGCACCCTCCCAATGTTGAGGGCATGTGGCCTGGTACGGTTCAGGAGGGGGGGGGGCCGCACTCTCGTCCCCCCCTCTTTTCCTGCGGCCTGCCAGGTTGCGTGCTCGGATAAGGGTCTGGTATGGATTTTTAGGGGGACCCCACGCCGTTTTTTTTTTTTTTTTTTGGCACGGGGTTCCCCTTAAAATCCATACCAGACCTGAAGGGTCTGGTATGGAATTTAGGGGGAACCCCACGTCAATTTTTTTTTTAATTTTGGCTGGGGTTCCCCTTAATATCCATACCAGACCTGAAGGGCCTTGTATGGAATTTAGGGGGACTCCCACATCATTTTTTTTTTTTAATTTTGGTTCGGGGTTCCCCTGTGGGGAATTCCCATGCCGTTTTTATCAATGAACTTCTATGTGTATTGTCGGCAATGCAATAGCCGCGGTAGTTTTAAATGTGTTTTTTCCTTCAAAATGTCACTTTGCTGTCAGACTGTTCTAAACACGGGAAACATGCGCCCCTTTACAGGCATACTATAGACACCCCCCAGGTATGAAATTTAAAGGGATATTACACTTTTATTGTTTGACTTTAAGCATTATTAAAATCACTGCTCCTGAAAAAACGGCCGTTTTTAAAACTTTTTTTTGCATTGATTCATGTCCCCTGGGGGAGGACCCGGGTCCCCAAACACTTTTTATGACAATAACTTGCATATTAGCCTTTAAAATTAGCACTTTTGATTATTCATGTTCGTGTCCCATAGACTTTAACGGCGTTCACGTGTTCGAACGAATTTTTTTCCTGTTCGCATGTTCTGGTGCGAACCGAACAGGGGGGTGTTCGGCTCATCCCTATTCTGAACCCATATACTAATAAAACCTGCAGGACACTGGGACGTGTTCCCCCACATGAGTCCCACTCCCATATCACCTCTCACCCTTCTGCTTCTCCTAACTTCTGGAGATATTTCCCCAAATCCTGGACCGCCATCATTTATCTTCGGCCAACATACCCAGCACCCCACATCCTCTGATAGCAGTCGCAATCCACACAATCTCATTTCTATTCCTCTTCAGCCTAGAACCAACCTCCCCTTCTCCTGTGCCCTTTGGAATGCCCGCTTTGTTTGTAACAAACTCACCACTGTCCATGACCTATTTATCACAAACTCCCTGAACCTACTTGCAATTACTGAGATCTGGATTCAAGAATCTGACCTTCCTTCTCCTGCTTCTCTCTCCTATGGTGGCCTCCTGTGGACTCACTCTCCCATGACTAGTGGACAGAAAGGAGGTGGTGTTGGAATCCTCCTATCCCCTCAAAGCACTTTTCAGGTTCTTCATCCACTCTTCATCCACTCGCCTCTCTGTCCCTCTCCTCATTTGAAGCTCACTGTATTCATCTATTTTCTCCAGTTTCATTGAGAATTGCTGTGATCTATCGGCCCCCTGGACCGGTATCAGGGTAGGGTAGGCTACCCTACTTTCTCTCTTCTGAAATTCCAACAATCATTCTTGGTGACTTCAACATCCCTGTTAATCTTAACACTCCCGCTACTTCTAAGCTGCAGAGCCTTACCTCCTCTTTTGACCTAAAACAATGGACAAGCGCTTCTACTCACTCGGTTGGCAACTGCCTTGACTTCATATTCTCCTACCTATGCACTCTGCACAACCTCTCCAATATTCCTTTTCCTCTCTCTGATCACCACCTTATTAGTTTCACTCTCTCCTTGTCTGCCTCCCCCTTGTTTTCCAACTACCAAACTATTACCCTTTGAAACCTTCGCCATCTTAACCCTTCTCTTCTTTTTTCTGCTACAGATTGTCTCTACGACAAAATCTCATCCTCGTCCTGCTCCAACTTGGCCACTTCTGACTACAACAGTTCACTGTCATTCACCCTGGATACCTTCGCCCCCTCTCTATGCACAGAATCAGGTCCGACTGCTACAACCCTGGCCGACAGACAATACCAAAATCTTCCAAAAACTTAGCCACGCTCTTGAGCATCTGTGGCGTAAAACTAAGTCACAGCAAGATTTCAGCCAATATAAATCTGCCCTCCAAAAATACCATTCCTGCCTTCACACTGCCAAACAGACCTACTTTATCACTCTCATTAATACCCTCTCACGCAGACCCCGTCAACTTTTTTCTACCTTTACCACTCTACTTCGTCCTCCATTACCCCCACCCACTAACTTACCCACTTCAAAAATAAGATTGAGACAATTTGTCTCGAGATCTCCGCTCTATAGGTATATCCCTCACTTTACACTCCTTGTCCTCCTGCACAATCAATACTTCCCTCTTTTAACCCAG
The DNA here is from genome assembly GCA_037952925.1 of Lithobates clamitans. Lineage (NCBI taxonomy): Eukaryota > Metazoa > Chordata > Amphibia > Anura > Ranidae > Lithobates > Lithobates clamitans. The sequence goes on along the minus strand of JBBGZY010000062.1, from coordinate 1,833,955 downwards.
CTACTATAGAGGAAGTCACTAAACTTTTTTATAATGCCCACCTGACCTCCTGCCCCCTGGACCCTGTTCCCTCTCAAATACTACAGTCACCATCTGACTCAATCCTACACTCCTTAACTCATATCTTCAACCTCTCACTCTCTACTGGCTTTTCCCCCAACCCTCTAAAACATGCGCTAGTCACTCCCATACCAAAAAAGGCCTCACTAGACCCCACCAATCTTAACAACCCAAGACTAGGGATGGGCTATCGCTGTTCGCCCGTTCGCTGAATAGCGAACAATTTGGGGTGTTTGCGGCAAATTCGAAAAGCCGCGGAACACCCTTTAAAAGTCTATAGGAGAAATCTAAAGTGCTAATTTTAAAGGTTAATATGCAAGTTATTGTCATAAAAAGTGTTTGGGGACCCAGGTCCTGCCCCAGGGGACATGTATCAATGCAAAACATTTTTAAAATGGCCATTTTTTCGGGAGCTGTGATTTTAATAATGCTTAAAGTGAAACAATAAAAGTGAAATATTCCTTTAAATTTTAATACCTGGGGGGTGTCTATGGTATGCCTGTAAAGTAGCGCATGTTTCCTGTGTTTATAACAGTCCGAGAGCAAAATGACATTTAAAAGTACTACTGCAACGCAGGATTCCCGTTGCATCAGAGGGGGCGGGGTCACCAGTACACATCACTGGGAAACCCCAATGTTTCCCCTTGTCAGAGGGGGATGGGGTCACGTGACGGGTGGCCCTGCCCTCAGCTACATAAGAGCTGTCAAGCTTTCACCGCATCATTGGCTAGGTGCCTCCGGTGGAGGCAGGATCCTATGCGTGTTCCTCACTGGAGTCGCTGGAGATCATCCATTGCTGGAGGTCGAGATTTGGATTACATCGCTGGAGTAGGAGCATGGATTTATTGGATTACATCACTGGAGTCTTTTTTTTTTTTTTATCTTTAATAAAGGACTTGGCCCAAGCCGTCTCCTGTGTTTTTTTTTAACATTTTGACACTTTCTTTTTGTGAAATGGTAGGGGTACAATGTACCCTCTTACCAATTCACATGGGGGGGCCGGGATCTAGGTGTCCCCTTTGTTAAAGGGGGCTTCCAGATTCCGATAAGCCCCCACCCGCAGACCCCCACAACCACTGGCAAGGGTTATGGGGATGAGGCCCTTGTCCCCATCAACATGGGGACATCCTCCCCATGTTGAGGTCATGTGGCCTGGTACGGTTCAGGAGGGATGAGAGAGCGCCCCCCCTCTTTTCCTTCAGCCTGCCAGGTTGCGTGCTCAGATAAGGGTCTGGTATGGATTTTTAGGGGAACCCCACGCCATTTTTTTTTAAATTTTGGCATGGTGTTCCCCTTAAAATTCATACCAGACCGTATGGATTTTTGGGGGGAACCCCACACCATTTTTTTTTTAATTTTGCCGCGGAGTTCCCCTTAATATCCATACCAGACCTGAAGGGCCTGGTAATTGAATTTTGGGGGACTCCCACACATTTTTTTTTTATGTGTATTGTTGGGACCGACAGTTCATTAATAGCCGGCACTAGCACTAGTACTTTTAAATGAATTTTTTTTCCTTTAGAAATGTCATTTTGCTCTTGGACCATTATAAACATGGGAAACATGTGCTACTTTACAGGCATACTATAGACACCCCCAGGTAGGAAATTTAAAGGAATATTTCACTTTTATTGTTTCACTTTAAGCATTATTAAAATCACTGTTCCCAAAAAAAACAGCCGTTTTTAAAACTTTTTTTGCATTGATACATGTCCCCTGGGGTAGGACTCGGGTCCCCGAACACTTTTTATGACAATAACTTGCGTATTAACCTTTTAAAATTAGCACTTTTGATTTTTCATGTTCGTGTCCCATAGACTTTAACGGTATTCGCGTGTTTGAACAAATTTTTCGCCTGTTCACATTTCCTGGATGCAAATCGAACAGGGGGGGTGTTCGGCCCATCCCTACCTAAGACCCATCTCTTTACTCCCTTTTGCCTCCAAACTCCTTGAATGTTTAGTCTACAACCGACTGAGTGACCACCTCATTGAGAATAACCTTCTTGATCCCCTTCAGTCTGGATTTCGCCCACAGCAATCCACAAGAACTGCCCTCCTCAAACTCACAAATGACTTACTAACAGCCAAAACCAACGGTCATTATTCCGTACCCTTACTCTTGGACCTTTCTGCTGCCTTTGATACAGTTGACCATCCCCTCCTCCTCAAAAAACTCAATTTGCTTGGTCTCCATGGCTGCACTCTGCGATGGTTCGAATCTTACCTATCTCATCGCACCTTCAGTGTCACTTACAACTCCACTTCATCTTCTCCAACTCCTCTTACTCTTACTCCTCTTACTCTTACTGAGCTCTTAATATTTCCTCCACCCGTGCCCGCTCCCCTGACTTCTCTGTTAAGATCAATGTCACATCTATCAGTCCGTCCCCACATGTCAGGGTACTAGGGGTAACCTTAGACTCTGATCTGTCCTTTCAGGCTCACATACAATCCCTGTCCAAATCATGCTGCCTTAGCCTCCGCAACATTTCCAGAATACGCCCCTTTTTAACTAATGGCACCACCAAGCTTCTAATTCACTCCCTGGTTATCTTTCGCCTCGACTACTGCAACTCCCTCATTACATTTACATAGACTATCCCCCCTTCAGTCCATAATGAATGCCGCTGCAAGACTTATCCACCTTACCAACCATTCAGTGTCCTCCACCCCTCTCTGCCAATCCCTCCCATTGGCTTCCACTCACCCAACGAATAAAATTCAAAGTACTAACAATAATTTACAAAGTCATCCATAACTCTGCCCTCAGCTACATCACTAACCTAGTCCCAAAATACCAAGGATTTCTCTAAAGCTTCTCCCATCCTTTGGAACTCCCTACCCCAATCTGTCCGACTGCCCCCTAATCTATCCATCTTTAGGCGATCCCTGAAAACCCTTCTCTTCAAAGAAGCCTATCCTGTTTCTAACTAACTGTTTTACTTCCTCCATCAGCTCATCCCCTCCACAGCTATTACCTTTTGTATCAATTGGCCCTTCCTTTTTAGATGGTAAGCTCTAACGAGCAGGGCCCTCTGATTCTTCTTGTACCAAATTGTAATGTAACTGTAATGTCTGCCCTCATGTTGTAAAGCGCTGCGCAAACTGTTGGCGTTATATAAAACCTGTATAATAATAATAAATAATATTGTAGAAAATTGGTTTAGACTTTGAATGGCATCTATGGTGATGTATCTGTCTCTTCCCAGGAATCAACACACCCTTTCCAACCAGGAAATGTGGTCGTGATAAAGAATAAAGTCAAGGGATCTGGATTCCCCTTTAGACCACATACACCAGTGATAGCAGTGACCAGAACAGCAGTCCTGATGGAACAGTGTCCCCAGTGAAGCCAAGCGACTAGAGTAAAGAAAGTAACAAAGAGGGGAGAAGCAGTTGATACAAATACCCTGGAAGTGAGACAACAGACAAGCCGAAAGAAGACAAAGAAGATGTCCTGGCTACTGTCTCCCCAAATTTCTGGGAAAACACTTTCTGGACTTAGCCTTCTGATCCTGGTGGTATTTCTGCAAACCTGGATCATAACAAACTGTGTGTATCATGCGGAGGACCTAGGCCCATTTAGGCCTATGTGTTTTGAGGACAATTACAGTATGAATGAGGCAAAATTGCCCATGACACACATTGTTGCTCATGACACTATGACTAAGTTGCACCAAATGCAGAAAAGAAATGTAAAGATATTTTCAATTTCTTACACTTTAGTGAGTATACAATCTGGGGTAACAAATGAGAGTTTTGTGGAGTGGGTGAAGAGTGATTTAACCCGCACACAGGGAAATTTTACTTGTTTGCCTAATGACTCATGTGTCATTTTTGGTACTACGGTACCCCATGAAGTAGTTCTAAAGTGGGGCGTAGTTGTGTTACTACTTTTTTTACATGTGTGATGAATGTAACAAAAATTTAGCGTTGTATCACTGGAAAAAGTGAAATCATACTCACCTTTTTTCTTCCCTTCTATATAGAGGATGTAAAAACCCATATGAGAAGGAAAACTAGATGGTATGGCCCATAGATTCCAGTATACTTATAATCAATGATTCAGAAATTACTAATAGCTCACACCTTGGTGTTGCATATGTATGGGTTGGGTATTTAACTCCTAAAGTAAATAATAACACCCATGTACCTATAGCTAGTATGTGTACTAACACATCTTTGTCTAATCAAGAAATCCAAGTAACTTTTAACATTACTACACCCAATGTTTTTATCTGTAATCCTAATTCACATAAGAGAAAGAAAAGATCCTGATTAGGGATGAGCCGAACACCCCCCAGTTCGGTTCGCACCAGAACCTGCAAACGGACCGAAAGTTCGCACGAACGTTAGAACGGCCGTTTTTCGGGAGCAGTGATTTTAATGATGCTTAAAGTAAAAAAAAAAAAGTGAAATATTCCTTTAAATATCGTACCTGGGGGGTGTCTATAGTATGCCTGTAAAGTGACGCGTGTTTCCCGTGTTTAGAACAGTCCCTGCACCAAATGTCATTTTTAAAGGAAAAAATCTCATTTAAAACTGCTTGCGGGTTTAATGTAATGTCGGGTCATGGCAATATGGATGGAAATCAGTGAGACAAACGGCATGGGTACCCCCCAGTCCATTACCAGGCCCTTTGGGTCTTGTATGGATATTAAGGGGAACCCCGCACCCAAATTAAAATAAGGAAAGGTGTGGGGCCACCAGGCCCTATATACTCTGAACAGCAGTATACAGGCGGTGCAAACAAGACAGGGACTGTAGGTTTGTTGTTAAGTAGAATCTCTTTGTAATTTTGAACGGGTACATTTTTAACGTGTTTAGCTCCAGCCAAAAAATCTTTTTTAAGCTTTTTGGAAAACATAGGGAAGGGTTATCACCCCTGCGACATTTGTTTTGCTGTCTTTCCTCCTCTTCAGAAGATTTCACCTCACTTTTTGTCCCAATGAAAAATGTTTTTTAAAAATTTGGGTTTTTTTGTGGAACAAGGATTGGAAAGCATCAGTGGAAAGGAGAATTTTTTTTCCCATATTAACTCTTACAAGAGAGAATTTCCCTTCGTAGGGGTAGATTTCATCTCACTTCCTGTTGTCTCCTTCCGTTTGCAAGTAGGAGTCGTTTGTAAGTTAGATGTTTGAAAGTAGGGTCCTGCCCTATATACTCAGCAGAAATTTGGGCCTTAGGTGTTGCTGTGGCCACAACACTGTAAGCCCTCGCAGGGCCCTGCTGTGAAATATTAGATCAAGAATTGTAATTACATGCCCCTGTTGAACAGGAGCTGAAAAATTAGGCCTTAGGCACTGGTGCTGGTGCCACAACACTGCAACCCCTTACAGACACTCTAGTTGGAACGCAGGAACGAGCCCTGCTGCAAAGTATTGCATCAAAAATTGTAATTACACGCCCCTGTTAGACAGGAGCAGAAAAATTGGGCCTTGGGCACTGGTGCTGGTGCCACAACACTGCAACCCCTCACAGACACACTAGTTGGAATGCAGGAACGAGCCCTGCTGCAAAGTATTGCATCAAAAATTGTAATTACACGCCCCTGTTAGACAGGGGCAGAAAAATTGGGCCTTAGGCACTGGTGCTGGTGCCACAACACTGCAACCCCTCACAGATACTCTAGTTGTAACGCAGAAACGAGCCCTGCTGCAAAGTATTGCATCAAAAATTGTAATTACATGCCCCTGTTAAACAGGGGCTGAAAAATTGTGCCTTAGGCACTGGTGGTGGCGCCCAGAACCAAAAATGTTCTTACAAGCTATCAGCGTGATGATTGAGGAGGAAGAGGATAATTTCTCAGGGATAGTCACTCAGCATCAGCATAGGCAGTCTTTGAAGGGATCTGAGATTTCAAAAAAAATTATTCGGTTACATCAGCATCAGGTGCTTGGTAGCTGGTGGTGATCCAAGACTGATTCATTTTTATGAAGGTCAGTCGATCGACCGAGTCGGTGGACAGACGCACCCTGTGATCGGTTACCACGCCTCCAGCAGCACTGAATGTGCGTTCCGAAAGAACGCTGGATGCAGGACAGGCCAGTAGCTCAATTGCATACTGTGCAAGCTCTGGCCAGTGATCCATCCTCAAGACCCAGTAACCCAGAGGATTTTCGGTGGGAAAAGTGTCCAAGTCTGATCTTGCCCCTAGGTATTCCTGCACCATGTAAAACAGAGGCTGGCGATGGTTGCTGGAACCGATCATACCTTGGGGCTGCGGACCAAAAAACTGTCAGACAGCCACCTTCTCCACTGCTCCTTCTTTGACTGACCGAAGCCTCAGCAACACGTTGTCCAGAAACAGGAGTTTGTAACCTCCCAGTCTCTGGGAACGCGTTGCACAGACCTTTCTGCAAGGCCTCCCGAAGATGTTTCATCCTCTGCTCCCTCTGCGATGGCAAGATAAGGTCCGCAACCTTAACCTTGTAACGTGGATCAAGGAGGGTTGCCAGCCAGTATTGGTCCTTCTCCTTGATACCACGAATACGAGGATCCTTACGCAGGCTTTGCAGGATCAGGGAGGCCATGCAGCGTAGGTTTGCTGAGGCATTCGGTCCGGAGTCCTCTGGGTCACTAAGGACGACATGGTCCGCAGCCACCTCCTCCCAGCCACGTACAAGTCCATGTGTTTCTTGGGACTGATCCCTTAAAGACTGCTGCTGATGCTGAGTGCCAGGCTCCACCTCCATACTGACAAAATCTTCCTCCTCCTCCTCCTCCTCCTCCTCCTCCTCCTCGTCCTCTTCCTGTGTGATCGGCGGGCACGCAGGAACACTGTCTGGATAAAGGGGGCCTTGAGAGCTAAGGAAGTCCTCCTCTTCCTGCCTCTGTTCTGCCTCAAGTGCCCTGTCCATTATTCCACGCAGCGTGTGCTCCAACAGGTAGACAAGGGGGACAGTGTCACTGATGCATGCACTGTCACTGCTCACCATCCTCGTGGCCTCCTCAAATGGTGACAGGACAGTGCATGCATCCCTGATCATGGCCCACTGGCGTGGGGAAAAAAAACCAAGCTTCCCTGATCCTGTCCTGGTGCCATAGTCGCACAGGTACTCATTGATGGCCCTCTGCTGCGTGTGTAGCCGCTGCAGCATGGCCAACGTTGAGTTCCACCTGGTGGGCATGTCACAGATTAGGCGGTTCTTGGGCAGGTTAAACTCCTTTTGGAGGTCCGTCAGCCGAGCACTGGCATTATATGACCGGCGGAAATGCACACAGACTTTCCTGGCCTGCCTCAGGACATCCTGTAAGCCCGGGTACCTGCCCAAGAACCGCTGCACCACCAAGTTAAGGACGTGAGCCAAACAGGGCACATGGGTCATTTGTCCCTGTCGGAGGGCAGAGAGGAGGTTGGTGCCATTGTCGCAAACCACCATTCCTGCCTTAAGTTGGCGTGGCGTCAACCACCTCTGAACCTGCCCCTGCAGAGCTGACAGAACCTCTGCCCCAGTGTGGCTCCTGTCCCCCAGGCACACCAGCTCAAGCACCGCATGGCATCTTTTGTCCTGCGTACTTGCGTAGCCCCTTGAACGACTACGGAGCACCGCTGGTTCCGAGGAAGAGGCCATGGAGGAAGAAGAAGAGGAGGGGGTGGAGGAGAGAGGTGTGTCACAATCATTAGCATTTTGGAGGCGTGGTGGCGGAACAACCTCCAACACTACTGCACCTTGTCCTGCATCCTTCCCAGCTGCCAGCAGAGTCACCCAATGCGCCGTGAAACTTAGATAACGTCCCTGTCCATTCCTGCTGGACCATGAGTCAGCGGTAATATGCACCTTACCGCTGACCGCCCTGTCCACCGAGGCATGGACATTGCCTTCCACATGCCGGTAGAGAGCCGGAATCGCCTTCCGTGAGAAAAAGTGGCGTTTGAGTACCTGCCACTGAGGAACCGCACATTCCACAAACTCACGGAAGGGGGCAGAGTCTACCAACTGAAAAGGCAGCAGTTGAAGTGCCAGCAATTTTGCCAAGCTAGCATTCAACCGCTGGGCATGTGGATGGCTGGGAGCAAACTTCTTTCGGTGGTGCAGCAGCTGGGGCAGGGATATTTGCCTGGCACAATCTGACGTCGGTGTACCAAAAGCAGATTGCCCACAAGTACTTGGCTGTGACACACCTAATTCTACACCTTCATTCCTCTCAGTGCAGGTCTCAGAGAGGACTGAAGATCTAGTGGGGTTGGAAATCTCAGCTGATGAGGAGCAAGGAGAGGTCCTCTTTGTTCTTTGGTGTGGGTCTTTTAGATGCGCTTGCCAACGAACTGCATGGCAGGTCAACATATGTCTGGTCAAGCATGTGGTACCCAAGCGGGAGATGTTTTGGCCACGTGAGATACGCTTGAGACATATGTTGCAAATAGCAGCGGTGCGATCTGATGCACTCGTCTCAAAAAAGGCCCACACTCCCTCCCCACCTTTTTCCTTTTCCCCGCCTTCCCTCCCCTTCATTCTTTTTACTTCCTTCTATCTTCCTTCCACTTTCTGTATATGTTTCCCTGCATACCCATGGACCCACTATAATGCCCTGCAATAGGGAAACTTTCAAACATTTGAGGAGTCTACTGACTCCTCACTTTCTATTTTTGTCTTCAGTGCCAACGTGAATTTCTCCAGGCGCAGCTCCTGGCCATTCGTGGCCCCTCCCCTCCCCTGCACATACGTGGGGGGCATATAGGCGTGATCCCTCGTAAGGCACATCTGGTCCGCCACCCTTCCCCTGGGGAGTTGGCCCGGCACGGGGGAGACAGAGGACATAGGAGGAACTACATTACCTTAAATATCTTGTATTGCCAGGAACCTTGTCGATAGGTAATTATGGAATTTATGCAGATATGTCATACTGTATACAGAGGGGTTTGCTATTGTTGAGTCTTATGCCATTGTTCGATATATGTTTGCATTTCCACAGCGGACAACCCATTCTCTGAAGAAGACCCAGCGAGGGTCGAAACGCGTCAGGATTCATATCTACAATTCCTGTTGTCCCATATATTGTATTGTACATTGCTTTTATCCTTAGGCACTGCCTTTTGCCTTACTTTAGGGGATTATACCCTTAAGGACACATTGGTTGTACTCATAACACATTGCAATTTGTACTGTTCCTAGATACGGGTATTGTCCGTTGTAACTTTTATGATGCACACAGTTCATGTCCTGACTTGAACAGTCAGAATTAATTTACTTATTTTTATGATATTTTTGTACCAATAAAATTAATCCTTTTGACCATTTCTACTGTATTTTATTGGCTGCCTTAAAGCCCCGATAGGGGGTCTTTCGTAGTTTTTTATACATTTCATGGGGTGTGCAGCCCATTTGTCTACACACATGTGAGTGTCATTCGTTGTCTACTAGTGGCCCACACCAAAGAACTTTTTGAATAACGCGCAGAGACTGCAGCGCCCTGCACATGTGATGCAGTCAATGTGCTGCCCTTAGGCTGGCCCCTGGAGGGCATCCTTCCTCGTTGGTGATGTGCCGCCTCCTCCTCCTCCTCCTCTCTCCTATCAGGCACCCACGTTGAGTCAGTGACCTCATCATCCCCTCCCTCCTCATCACTGGAGCAAATCCGGCAGTATGCTGCAGCAGGGGGAGCATGACTGCCAGATTGCTGTCCTTCTTGGGCACCCCCTCTGTCCGTGCTCATGTTACTGCCTTCATCGAGCTCAGTATCATCATCAGAGCCTTCCAAACGCTGGGCATCCTCCTGGAGCATGTACCCAACACTGTGGTCAAACAGTTCGAGGGACTCCTCAGGAGGACATGGTGGAGCTAGGGAAGGAGTCACTGATGAAATTGAGCCGAGGGAAGAGGCCGCTGCTTTGCCAGACAAAGCACCCTGGGCATGGGTGAGAGAGGATGAGGAGGATGAGGATGGCTTGGTCATCCACTCGACCAAGTCTTCTGCATGTTGCGGCTCAACATGGCCAGCTGCCTAAAAAAAGGCCAAGCGTGTCCCATGGCCACGTGCTGATGAGGATGCACCGTCTCCACGACCAGCACTAGACACAGAGCCTCCTTGCCCTCTCTTATTGGCTTGTGACTGTCTGCCTCTCCTTCTTGGCCTTCCAGACATACTAATGGCCTGTAGCTGCACTAAGCTGGGATATATAGATATATATAGATATATATACTGCAGCTAGCAAAATCAACTACCTGCCTGTAGTATGAGAACACCACCAACCTTCTACAGGTAGCTTTAGCTGAACACTGTGAGGTGGACGCACCCCACTAACTTGTAGGTTTAGCTGAACACTGTGAGCAGGACGCACTGCACTAACTGTAAATAGTCTAGCTGCCTGACCGTGGTACTAATAGGATCAAAAGAACACCAGTAATTTTCTTTAGGTAGCTGTAAATACTTTAACAAGACAAGCCTGCCTTTCAGTAGGAAGATAACAGGAACGGATCTAGCTGAACACTGTGATTAGGATGCACTGCGCTAAATGTAAATAGTCTAGCTGCCTGACCGTGGTACTAATAGGATCAAAAGAACACCAGTAATTTTCTTCAGGTAGCTGTAAATACTGTAACAAGACAAGCCTGCCTGTCAGTAGGAAGATAACAGGAACGGATCTAGCTGAACACTGTGAGCAGGACGCACTGCACTAAATGTAAATAGTCTAGAAGATAACAGGAACGGATCTAGCTGAACACTGTGAGCAGGATGCACTGCACTAAATGTAAATAGTCTAGAATTTAACAGGAACGGATCTAGCTGAACACTGTGAGCAGGACGCACTGCACTAAATGTTAATAGTCTAGCTGCCTGACCGTGGTACTAATAGGATCAAAAGAACACCAGTAATTTTCTTCAGGTAGCTGTAAATACTGTAACAAGACAAGCCTGCCTGTCAGTAGGAAGATAACAGGAACGGATCTAGCTGAACACTGTGAGCAGGACGCACTGCACTAAATGTAAATAGTCTAGAAGATAACAGGAACGGATCTAGCTGAACACTGTGAGCAGGACGCACTGCACTAAATGTAAATAGTCTAGAATTTAACAGGAACGGATCTAGCTGAACACTGTGTGCAGGACGCACTGCACTAAATGTAAATAGTCTAGCTGCCTGACTGTGGTACTAATAGGATCAAAAGAACACCAGTAATTTTCTTCAGGTAGCTTTATATACTGTAACAAGACAAGCCTGCCTGTCAGTAGGAAGATAACAGGAACGGATCTAGCTGAACACTGTGAGCAGGACGCACTGTACTAAATGTAAATAGTCTAGCTGCCTGACCGTGGTACTAATAGGATCAAAAGAACACCAGTAATTTACTTCAGGTAGTTTATATACTGTAACAAGACAAGCCTGCCTGTCAGTAGGAAGATAACAGGAACGGATCTAGCTGAACACTGTGAGCAGGACGCACTGCACTAAATGTAAATAGTCTAGAAGATAACAGGAACGGATCTAGCTGAACACTGTGAGCAGGACGCACTGCACTAAATGTAAATAGTCTAGAATTTAACAGGAACGGATCTAGCTGAACACTGTGAGCAGGACGCACTGCACTAAATGTAAATAGTCTAGCTGCCTGACTGTGGTACTAATAGGATCAAAAGAACACCAGTAATTTTCTTCAGGTAGCTTTATATACTGTAACAAGACAAGCCTGCCTGTCAGTAGGAAGATAACAGGAACGGATCTAGCTGAACACTGTGAGCAGGACGCACTGTACTAAATGTAAATAGTCTAGCTGCCTGACCGTGGTACTAATAGGATCAAAAGAACACCAGTAATTTTCTTTAGGTAGCTGTAAATACTGTAACAAGACAAGCCTGCCTGTCAGTAGGAAGATAACAGGAACGGATCTAGCTGAACACTGTGAGCAGGACGCACTGCACTAAATGTAAATAGTCTAGAAGATAACAGGAACGGATCTAGCTGAACACTGTGAGCAGGACGCACTGCACTAAATTTAAATAGTCTAGAATTTAACAGGAACGGATCTAGCTGAACACTGTGAGCAGGACGCACTGCACTAAATGTAAATAGTCTAGCTGCCTGACCGTGGTACTAATAGGATCAAAAGAACACCAGTAATTTTCTTCAGGTAGCTTTATATACTGTAACAAGACAAGCCTGCCTGTCAGTAGGAAGATAACAGGAACGGATCTAGCTGAACACTGTGAGCAGGACGCACTGCACTAAATGTAAATAGTCTAGCTGCCTGACCGTGGTACTAATAGGATCAAAAGAACACCAGTAATTTTCTTTAGGTAGCTGTTAATACTGTAACAAGACAAGCCTGCCTGTCAGTAGGAAGATAACAGGAACGGATCTAGCTGAACACTGTGAGCAGGACGCACTGCACTATATGTAAATAGTCTAGAAGATAACAGGAACGGATCTAGCTGAACACTGTGAGCAGGACGCACTGCACTAAATGTAAATAGTCTAGAATTTTACAGGAACGGATCTAGCTGAACACTGTGAGCAGGACGCACTGCACTAAATGTAAATAGTCTAGAAGATAACAGGAACGGATCTAGCTGAACACTGTAAGCAGGACGCACTGCACTAAATGTAAATAGTCTAGAAGATAACAGGAACGGATCTAGCTGAACACTGTGAGCAGGACGCACTGCACTAAATGTAAATAGTCTAGAAGATAACAGGAACGGATCTAGCTGAACACTGTGAGCAGGACGCACTGCACTAAATGTAAATAGTCTAGAAGATAACAGGAACGGATCTAGCTAAACTGAGTACAGTGTATATATATATATATGCAACACCTGGGATGCATATATATACACAATACACTGTAAGTGCAGCTTACTGACTGACTGTTCTGCCTAATCTATCTAACTCAAATCAAACACTGTCTCTCTGTCTATCTCTTTCAACGCCGGAACACACACTACACAGGGCCGCCGTGCAGGCGGCCTTATATAGTGTGGGGCGTGTACTAAATCCCCTGAGCCATAATTGGCCAAAGCCTCCTTGGCTTTGGCCAATTACGGCTCTCTGTTCAGGCGGCGCTGTGATTGGCCAAGCATGCGGGTCATAGTGCATGCTTGGCCAATCATCAGCAAGCAATGCACTGCGATGCCGCAGTGAATTATGGGCCGTGACGCGCCACACGAATTTGGCGCGAACGGCCCATATTGTTCGCAATTTGGCGAACGACCGAACAGCCGATGTTCGAGTCGAACATGGGTTCGACTCGAACACGAAGCTCATCCCTAATCCTGATATGATACATTCCTAGGGAGGACCGGAACCACCTTAGGAATTCTGAATGCTATTGATTTAGAGACTGTCAGAAGTAAACTTGCAGCTGCTGTAAAGGACAGTGTGTATGCCTTCAACATATTGGGTGACTGGAGCCCCACGCTCTTGGCACCTCAGGTGGAACAGTTGATTCTAGATAGATCAATGGTGACACAGCTTGGTGGTTTGACTGTGCTAACAGGGGATTTGATTAAGGGTCTTGCAAATTGGACCATGTGTGCTGTAAGGTTCCTTTGGATAAATCAACAGAGTTATATGTTGGAAAACAGACTTGCATCCCAAGGTTCCAGACAGCTGAGGTCTCTTTTCAAGATTCCTGTGGATCATTGGGTAATATCCTTTCCTCAGGACTTAGTGTGTCACACCAAGATATTTAGTAGTATGTCTAGTTTTTATTGTATGGGACATTATAAGGTATTCATCCCTAGAGATAATGGGATCAACAGAGTCAACAGAGGGATATGTTGGAAAACAGACTTGCATCCCAAGGTTCCAGACAGCTGAGGTCTCTTTTCAAGATTCCCGTGGCTCATTGGGTAATATCCTTTCCTCAGGACACAGTGTGTCACACCAAGATATTTAGTAGTATGTCAAGTTTTTATTGTATAGGACATTAAGGTATTCGTCCCTAGAGATAATGGGATCACTATGTGTAAATTCTTTACTCTCCCTATGCCAGATGTAATCACTGATACTGTTGCATGGTGGGAACCAAAGTATGATGGATCTTATATAGCTGTAGGTTCAAACAACACTAATGCCCCGTACACACGGTCGGACTTTCCGACGGCAAATGTGCGATCGGAGCTTGTTGACGGAAATTCCGACCGTGTGTAGGCTCCATCGGACTTTTTCAATCAGATTTTCCGACACACAAAATTTGAGATCTGGATCTCAAATTTTCCGATAACAAAATCCATTCTCGTAAATTCCGATCGTGTGTACACAATTCCGACACACAAAGTGCCACGCATGCTCAGAATGAATTACGAGACAGAAGCGCTCGGTCTGGTAAAACTAGCATTTGCAATGGAGATAGCACGTTCGTCACGCTGCAATTTTTAAAATATTTGAATGCAGCACATTCTCTTCTTCTTTATAATGCTAGAATAATGAAATTGTTTTGCTGCTCATATTCACACAGAGTTCTGACAAACTGATTTCTTTAGTATTTCTCGTGATCTCCTGAATAATATTACTTTTTTTTGTCAGATCTACATAATAATGTTTAGAATTTTTGTTTATATATTTTTTTTGTTTATTTTTTTTATCAAGATCTGCTATTTTTTTTGTTTTTTTATAGTGATCTCCATAGTATTATTTCTCGTTTTGTGTGTCAAATTACCACAACACCATTATTATCTTGTATTTTTTAACCTCAAGGAGGTTGTTTGGTGTTGGTGTCCCTTGTTAATTTGACATTGTATTTTGGAAATGTACCTGTCTACTCACAAACAAACTGTCCTTTTTGAAGTAAAACACATAGGCAAGTATTTCATTAAAAAAATTGCCATTTATTCTGGGTCAGAACAAAATAAAGAGGAAGGCAGTGCTGGAGAAACTGCTGAAATTGGCGAACACTTTGTACCCCAGGGCACACATCAACTATTTGCCAGCCAAAATTGGTAGCCTGAGGAGTCCATATAATAGTGAGTTAATAATGAGCACAACCCGGTTCCGGACTCCAAGAGATCAGGAACAGCAGCAGATGACATCTATGTCCCCAGGCTGTGGTCATACAACAGCCTGCGTCTTTTGCCAGACCAGACTGAACCCAGGCCATCACTTTTTTGGCTTCCTTCCAGGCTGTGGCTGTGGTGTTGGAGATGTGGCAGGAGGTGGAGGAGGAGGAGGATGGTCCAACTCACACAGGTGTGTTTTGGTTGTGAGTTGGCCCCTCAAACCCTTATTTTGGGTGATCACCATAAGTTCCTCACACAAGAGGCATTGGCCCTACAGTCATGCATACAAAGGCCTCTTGGAGAAAGGGGTTGGCTTTGAGGGCCTCATTAGCCTCCCTAATCAGCCTGAGCGCTACCTCCTCCACGTTACTCCCCTTCCCAGCCCTTTTGGTTGGAAGGCGGAGGGGAGGGACCTGTGATTATGTGAGGCTCCTACTGGGCCCGGCCACCTCCTGTCTGCCACTTACCCCCCGCCACCTCCTGGCTGCCACATTCCACAGCCTCCTCCTGGCTGCCACATTCCACAGCCTCCTCCTGGCTGAGGCTTTTCTGTGTATGAAAAAAGGACATAATTTTAGTTTTTTATTCATCAATCACACATAATTTTCAGATCATGACTGTTGCAAATGTAATGTTAATAAATAGAAAAGACTATCCAGCATTTTTCATTCTTGTCCCAAACCTTTTTGGCTACTACTGACTATTGAAATATAAAACACTTTATTAAATTAGCAATTAGTGATCAATAATAACGTCTATTTCACATCATTATTTTTCAGACAAGAAATATGTAAAACAATGCTATACCTGGCTCAAGCTGGGCTCCTCCACTTCTTCCTGGCTGGAAAGCCCAGGGTGGGCGTCGGAAGCCCCATGAACTTTCATGTTCATGGGCACAGTAATCAGTTGTAGGAAACATTGTTTGTTCGTCCACTTATAAGATGTTTTGGGCAGATGAAGGTTAACTACATTTGTTCAGGCCTATTTGTATTAAAAGAAGTTTGTTGTCTAGATGGGTTTATAACTAGAATGAAATGGAAAGTTGATTCAGTGTAAGGAGAGGACACTCAGCAGCTGTTTACACATCTGGACGCAGGAGCACTAGTGTGGGACACCAGAAGAAACTTTTTTGGGTGTCCCACACAGGTGCTCCAGTGGATACTAGGGGTGTCTCCATGTGTGAAACTTGTACAAAAAAGGTAAGTATTCCAGCTTTATAAAGGAAATACAAATTTCTTCAGCTTGGAACTCTGCCAAAACAGACAATTGGATGACACTTCCAAGCAATGTTTCATATTCTTATTTCTGGCCTCAAATATCTGTGTGCTAAGTATACCTTTTTTTTAATCACATAGGGGAGAAAAAGACTCGGGACATCTGAGGACACCAGGAACCCCACACCTCCTAAAGAAGGGGAAATCCCAAAACCGCAAGCAGAGGATGAGGAGGGAGACATTTATGAAGTGGCCGAAATAGTCACCACAACAGATGAGTGTCTGAGATCACAGCTTCAGGTAATAGATGTATGCCTGCATATTTATAATACATGGTGTATTTTCTTTATTTTAGGTGATGTGGATGTTGTGGAAGAAGAATCTCATTTCACAAGTGAAAGTGCCCAGATCCTCATCGGGGAGATAATGGGGTGCAATCATGATTTAGAAAATATAAAGGAAAACATCAATGATGTTCAACAAAAAATGAAGAACATCATTGATGTATTAGGCAGAAAACACACAAAAATTGTACCCTTTTATTGTGTATTTTTGCATTTAAAACACAGTGTGTCAACATGTGCTATTTGCCATCACGGGATATCAATGTACACGTTTTGTGGGTGCAACCCATTCCTCACAACTCAAGTAGGTGAGAGGAAGGGGTTGCACCCCCAAAACACGTCCATTGATCCCCCATGATGGGAGCTAGCACATGTTAACATTAGGCATGGGATCAGGAGGGAAATCCCCAGTTTGAATCACAATTTGTGTGCATCTTCAAAATTTGGCTTTTATTGGGGTGACATCACCCCATTTGATGAAGGCAATATCAACACAGTTTGGACATACTAATGTTTGATATTGCCTTCACTTTATCAAAGTTGAGCTTTGTAAGTTCCTGAGTTGTATATGTTATGGTTTGAAAAATGCCCGTTTAACCAAAAAAAGGATATTTCTAATGTGAAAAAAAAATGTTATACACCAAAGATGTTGGTTTGTTCAAAAATCCTTTTCTAACGCACATGTGAATGTGCTTTGAGTAAAATGTGTGGCTTCTTCTTTCAATGCTCAATAGCATTTTTTGTAGTAAGTTGGTGTTTACAGTGACAATGGGGGTTATTTACTAAAGGCAAATCCACTTTGCACTACAAGTGCAGTTTCAAGTGTACTTTTGCACTGCACTTGGAGTGCAAAGTGGATTTTCCTTTAGTAAATAACTGCCAAAGTGGCATATCAATGGCCCCCCTACCCGCAAAGTACTTCTAGATACTTTTCACGAACTTCACGGGCGCTTTGGGGGGGGGAAAGCCAGGATGATCAGCTTCAAGAGCCGTCAGGGTTGTTGTATCTGGTAATAAGCTGCTCCTCAGTCCCAACTAAGGCCATGTAGTTCAATGGATTTTTTCTTAAAAAGTTATGTAATATGCAGCATGCCATAACGATATGATTGATTTTATATTCCGCCATGTTTATTGCAGTAAGGAATAGACGGACCCGGCTGGCTATTATTCCAAAAGCATTTTCCACCACTCTTCTGGCTCTGGCCAGCGGGTAGTTAAAAACCCTCTGCTCCGGGGTGAGGGTCTTCATCGTGAACGGCCGCATCAGGTGTTCACCCAGGCCAAATGCTTCATCAGTGAAAAAGACTAACGGGAGTCCTTCTACGTTCTCTTCAGCAGGTGGCAATCCCAAGCCACCATTCTGAAACCTGTAAAATTCAGTCTGGGCGATGACTCCATCATCCGACATCCAGCCATTCTTCCCCACGTCCACATACAGGAACTCATTTGTCACCGACACCACCGCCAACATCACAAAACTATTAAACCCCTTATAGTTGTAATAGTATGACCCCGAGTTGGGGGGTGGGAAGATGTGGACTTGCTTCCCATCTATTGCCCCTCTGCAGTTGGGAAAGTCTCACGGCTGGGCAAACTGGGATGCCACAGTTTGCCATTCCTGTGGCATTGAAGGAAACTGTGGAGTGAAACAAGAAAAAAAATATTATTATTTTGCACATAAACATTGCAAGCAGATTAGATACAAACATTCTTGGCCAAAATCAGTATTAACATTTATTTGAAGGAGTATTTAAAGACAAAAAGAGAAGGTCCACTTATCAGATGCCTCACCCCCTCTGATGGCCCATTGTAAAAATTTTAGGGGGGGTATGTTTTGGACAGGTGATCCTCTCCACTTTATTTAGAGCTGAATGCATAAATAATGTGTGTTACTTTGGCCAGCCCCTCCTTGCTTACACTATTGGCAGCCCACCGGACAGGTAAGAAGTGTCATAATACAAAAATATAAATACACATTGTACAAATTGAAGCACTTTTTTACATTCTGCAATTACCTATCAAGATAATAGGAGAACAAAACTTTAAACAGTACCATTTGAAAGTATTCAGGCAGGCCCTTTCACTACATGCTTTGGTGAATTCATACAGAAATATGACCACAAAAAAGGTAGGTATAGTGTGTATGGGTTTGGCAAAGTCAGCAGATAGAGGATTGGTACCGGTTGACTTAGCAGTTGGGGGAAGGGAGGGTTCAGAATGATTTTGGGACCCCAAAAAAAAGCCTCTGGCACTCTGTGTGAATTTAAGGACACAAATAACATTTGTACACATTTTAGGGGTTGTTTAGGGTAAAGCACTACTATAGAGCTGCCAAAATACATTGTTAAGTGATTAGACTAGGTATGTATGGGCCGAGGATAGCATGCTGGGGAGGTTAGTGAAGGCAAATATGCATGAAAGTTTAAAAGCTTCTAGCATGCATGAGGACAAAAGGGACATTCACAGCATATTACAAACATGGTCATTAGGGAATGATGAAAGAAATACAATACATTAGCAAACATTAAATACATATAATGTGATGTTAAAGGAGAAACCTGAATGATGGCAGAACAGGTCTCTGGAATAATGATCCCCAGAGCCTAGGGGGAGATGCCTGTCGAGAACTTGATGTCCTGCAGACCTCTCCCCGTCGCCAAGTACCGCAACGTGGCGACTAGCCTCTGTTCAGGAGTGAAGGCTTGCCGCATGCAGGTGTCCTGCCTGCTAATATAAGGGGACAGCAAAGCCAACAAATGGTGAAAAACTGGGTCCGTCATCCAGAGATAATTCCTGAAATCGTCTGGATTATTCTCACAGATCTCCCGCAGCAAAGGCATAGGAGAGAATTTGGTCACGCTGGAGCAACCAATTCTTTGTCCGTGAACTCCTCCCCACCCTGTTCATGGACTGGGCTTGGGTCAAAGCAATAACCCCAACACCAAGCCTCTGCACAGCACGAACTCTACGATGAGTACGTAACCACAACATGGCTTCAAAACGGTCGGCTGGTCAGAACGAACTAACATAAAGCACTGAAAAACAGAAAGGCCTGAGAAGAGCGAGTTGAAAATCAGAAACGAGCGGACAAGAATGCACTACAAATCAAATACGTACTATTTTAATAATAATATGCACTGACAAACAAATGTGAACTGACTAGCTGATACGAACCCACAAACACAAACTGAAGAGCAGTAACGATCTGAAAAGCACAAGACTGAAAAGCGCGAATCGTCTCTCACCAAGCTTCTACTAACACGAGACAAACACGAGATCTGCAGAAGGAGCCCAAAGGGTGGCGTACTTGATTTGAAACTTCCCTTTTATAGTGCCGTCATACATGTACGTCACCAAGTTCTTGACGTTCGCAATCTCTAACCAACTTTGTGTGACCGTGTGTATGCAAGACAAGTTTGAGCCAACATCCGTTGGAAAAAATCCATGGATTTTGTTGTCAGAATGTGCGATCGTGTGTACGCAGCATTATAGTTTGAATGATTGTCATAAAGCTGATAAGGGTCTCATTTGTACACATAGGTCTCCTGTGTTTGAACCCTGTCTGCTGTCTAGGCCAGATGTTAACATGTGTACTTGGACTTTATATCCACAAGATTATAATGTGTTTATAGAAGTAGGCCCACAGCAGGTATGCTTGGCAACGGAAGTAGGAGTAAACGTCATTGAATTGGATACTCATTTACCCTTTTCAGGCTGCATACACAATGTTTCATTTTTGTACTGGCATGGAAAAATTATGTGTTAGAAGAAGTCACAGAATGTTTTCACAGTATTTACTGGAGACCAGATGTATTCCCAGTGGGTGATTTCTCATTGCCCATAGGGCCAATTGTAGAAATACTCAAACAACAGAAGAAATCTTTGCAACATCTTAAGACATATTATTTGACAGTACATCAGGCAGTTGTAAAGACTACCATCATAAGAGGTAAACTTGAAGCAGCCACTACTCAGTTGTCACAGGACACCCATCACTCATTCACCGACAGGGGCTGAGGTAGTGAAAGCTTTCTTCTACCGGCTCGCCGTCTGTGCCATCATCTTAGTTATACTTGTCATGTATAATTGCTATTTGGTTTGTACTATAAAGAGGAAAATTAACAGAATGATAAATAAGGCTGATGATAAGGCCTGGGCAAGCTTATTGCCGAGGTAATGTGGAGAAAAATATCATACTCATGATAAAAGAGAGGGGATTGAAGGGTTAATGGTGTTTCTAAATGTCTGTTTTGTAAGTTTCCATGTTATTTCTGTAAAATTCCTATTTTCTGAGACTGACTTAGAAATGTGTGTTCATGCTAAAATATGTTTAGTCTAATGAGATAAGAATGGCAGTAAACAGCTATTGCTTAGGAACATTTGGGAACACTCTGACATGACCTATAGACATATGCCTGTCTCACTGAAAATATGATGAAGTTGCATATTGTGTGGAAAAACCCATGTATTAGAGATTGTCATTTTTGCTCTTCTGTAATTAAGCTTTGGTATATGTAACCTTTCCTACTTTTATTTCTTATGAAACCACGGTCAGTAGACCATATTAAAGGTAGTATAGTTTGATCTCATCTTATGTGCGAGTCACTCTGTACTTCTGGAATATTCCTGTGGGATCCATCGAGCCATCTGGATGGTCCCTTACAGGGCCATCTCTACTATTGTTCTGCCTGAAAACCTGAAGCTGTTAACCACTGCAGCACCTGAAATTCAGAGACAGAAAAGTGACAGCCATCTTTGCAGTGAAGGTTTCTCCAGCTGCTTGGCCAACATGGGGCATACTTCAGTACATGTAAGTGATGTAAAAAAACTGTAGTGACTTTTTTTAGCTAAACTTTAGCTTTATTTCTCATCAGTCATGCATATTTTGGCTGTGAGATTACAGTTTTGAGAAAACTTAAATACCAAAAAATTGTGACTCTTGGTGAAGTTGTGTGACTCTTAAGTATAAACATTAATAAAAAGACCCTAAAGCAAAAACAGTATTTATTTTTTTGGATAGGGTAGTGAGGAGTTAGAGCCTATGTCAAGTTTTTATTTCTGTTGTGTCCTCATTAGAAAGATTCACTTTTTCAATTTGTTCTGGTGACCATTGTCATTGGAACCAAAAATAGGGAAAACAACAATCTTAGTTGTCATCAGTACAGGAATCTTCTTAGAACAGTAAATCTTCCAATGGGGATATTTGTTCAAGTACAGCTGTCTAGGAGGGTATTTCCCATCCTTTTTAGAGATTTCCTCTGACATCCTTTTTTTGTGTAAAAGACAAGAAGTTTATGGAACATAGATGGCAAAAAATGTCATAAGTCTAAAGCTGGGTTCACATATGAGCATGCAGTGGGTCACAGTAGGAGTCCGGTGCGTCTTCGTTCACCGTTTCAGGCCCAATTTCAGCCTGAATTTTGAGCTGAATTCGGACCTGAAATAGACCAAAAGACGCACAGGGCTCCTGTGCAAATCGCACTGGAGCCACTGCGGAGATATGTGAACCGGCTCCATAGAAAGCCGGTTGCGGGGAAACCCGCATTCAATTTGCACTAGTGTGAACCCAGCCTTAAAGTGATTGTAAACAATCATCTTTTAAAACAACCCATTCAGCTATAGATATAGATATAAAAATACATTATAAATAGATTTTTTTTCCTTTCTTATAAGTGATCATGTTCCCTCTGTTCTCAGCTGCATAAGAGCTGGGGGAGGAGAAGCAGCAGCACACTGAACTTCCCAGTGAATGGCTGTGCAGCGGGGTCATGTCAGGACAAGTTTGATCATTGGAGGAGAGCACACTGAATTCCCAGCACAGCTAGAGAACTGACCACAATGTGCTCTCCTGCTTAGTGTGGTCAGTTTTTAATAGGAAAACAGAGGGACTGGCAAGAACACCAGGAATTTTACATAGAGAAATAAATACAAAGAAAACAGGATACTTTCTCATGCAGGAACATGCTACAGCAGGCACATATCAGGAATATGAAGTGTTGGGTAACAAACGCTTTAACTACTACCCACTCTGTTCAAAATTGACTTCAAAGCTCACTGTTATCATAATATGCAATATTTTGCACCGAATGTGGGTTTTAGAATTATTAAAATCTTTCAGGAAAGAAACGAAAGAAAACTGAAACATGCATTGATGCAACATGCTTAAAGTGTATCTAAACTCAAGAACAAAATTTTAATATGTTGTAGCATACCAGTCCTTAGCTGTGGTGGCTGCATTTATTTTCTGTTGTTTAATCTCTATTTTTACCTGTGAATCTGCCATTAAAACACTTCCTGTTTTAGGGTGACAAGGCTCACTCACCATACTGTATCTAGCATTATCACTTCAGAAAAAGTCTATAGAACACATTATTTCCTACTCTTCTCCAAAATACGGTGGAATGAAGTTTTGCAGTCCTCAGGGAAAGCTAGGAACCAATGGAACTGATAACAGTTGGAAATGGCACATGAAATTATCAGCTGACAAGATTTCTGGCAGGTTCATCAGATATTTTTGCACCTACTGAACAGATATAAGGGTATGCTTTCAATTATATATTTAGCAGACCAAGAGGCAGCAAGTAAGAGAAGGCAATTGTTAGGGTTTACATATACCTTAACGCCCACCTTACTGAGGGTCATCTGGAGACTGCAAATACTAGCAAAACTTTTTGGGTCCAAGTGCTAGTAAGTTTAGTTGTGACCAGATTGTTGGAAGGCACCTGGTGACCTAAACGGATTACTTTGCCATCAGGAATACAGAAGTGCAAATATAGTATGTAGACAGTCCTGTGGACATATAATTTCTGAATGACTGAGGGTATCAGGAATCACATATTGTAAATACTGCATACAAAGATTTGAAATTTGACTGACTTCTTCCAGTGGACAAGAAGTTATTTTCTCTTTGAGAGAAACACAATACTAACTCCATACTGAAACTATAAGGGAGCAATAGCTGGTGTGGTGAATAGAAGTTACTGTAAACAATAAAATGATTGTAAACCCTTATATGTACTGTGGCAGTAGGACCCTGTGCTACTTGGAAGATTGCTGGTTTACGCCAGATTTTGGAGGGAGAGGCATGCTGATTGCACAGCTGTGTGCTGGGCTATTTAATTGTGACCTAGCTATGGCTCAGGGTTCCACCCAACAGACAGGAAGTCGGTGCATGGGAGTCAGGTGGACTCCCATTCCTCTAAGAGGATTCAGAGGCTGCAGGAGGCAGCCAGAGCATGCATGTCTGCAGGAGGCAGATGTACTTGGTGACAGAGCAGCAAGTAGTAAGCAGCAGGATTAAGCTAGGAGAGAGCTTCACTCTAGGAAACTCTTTTGGGTCTGAGGAGCAGACCTAAGGCCTAGGCTAAAGGCCGGAATCAGCCATATGGCAAGAATGTACTCCAGGAGGCTAAAGTATTGAGTGTGCAAGATACAGTAATGGTGAAACCCCCTGCGAGGGCTACTGATGTCTTTGTGAACTTTTCCTTACTTTTAAATAAAAGTGGGCTACCAGGCCCTTAAAAATACAGTTTTGTACTGGAGTACTCACTGACAACGCACCTACCGTTTGAGTCTGATACCCCAATCTTACAGTACCCAGTGAATTCTATCTTCGGGTGATGCACATAGATTAAACAAATCCTCCTACATACGTTGTATCTGTTTATCCAAAGCCCTCCCTCCTCTACATCCATTTAAAGTGCAGTATTTACATAGCTTGTCTGACCTTTCAAAGAGTAGGGGGCAGAGAGCTGAAATTACACACTGCAGATCTCAGTAAGGAGAGTTCGGAGAGCTGATTAGAGGGAACACCTCCCTTGACACAGCGCACAGCACACAGGAACAGAGCTGAGGCTCTCAGTCACAGGTTGTGTGCTGGAGATCCCTCTCCTGTCACCCTTTTTTCTCCTGGTGTCAGGAATAATTGGCAGAAGTGACTCTTGCTGATAGCAGAAGAACAAGACAACCACTTTACACCTGGAAACCTTAATATGGCTGTTGTTATAACCCTATCTGAGCTGATAAGACAACCTATATATTATTATAATATAAATATAATTATTAATATTATAGCCATGCTTTCATGCCTGATAAGTGGGGATGGTGTTTACCATGCTTTGAATATCCAATATTCACAAAGTTCTACAAAAGAAAAATGGCTCACAGCAGAGAACTTGTCAGTGTGTGTTGGAGCTGTTAAGGAGAGCTAATGCTTCTTTACAGGAAGAGATACTGCTGTTGTGTATTTATTGATTAGTAATGGTAATTCACTGCTTCCAATAACTTTAACTTGACAATAGCTTGCTTATTTGCTCTACAAATTGGCAGCACTGAATTACAAGATCCCCACCCCATAGACATCAATGATGTTCAAAAAAGTTTGCTAAATTCAAACTTTGAGCAAACTTCTCAAAACTGCAAACCAAACCAACAATTTATTTAATCTCTACTGATGACAGTTGTTTTTTAGTCTTTAAGATTATCTTGGAAATAAAGACTGCATTAAATGTACACCAAAAGTCAGATGAAAACTGTTGTTGCACTATACCTCATCCTTTAGAAATGACTGTGCCCATTATATAAGTCCCGGATTTGAAGATTTCCTAGGAACTATGAACAATAGAAAATATCAGTAACCATGACTGAGGAAAATCATTTTTGCAAATTATGAGGGCATATGCAGTAATCCGATTAATACGTTTGTAAATTTTGATTTCCGAAGAGTCATCTTGATATACAGTATCTGTTCCATTTACAAAGCAGTGGGTTCATTTAAAACATTAGAAAGCTGGATTATTTTAATAGCAAGTAGGATGCTTGGAAAGATCACATACTGTAGCTAAATCAGACTTATCCAGTCTGTTCAGGGACTGTAAGTGTATTGTGACAACTGTCTTTCATAATCAATAAGAATATTACTGCTATTTGTATAATATGCTTGGACATTTTTTTACAGAAGAAATTGCTAAATATGTGCATTCTAAATTATGGCTATGTAATATTTAAATTAAACTATAATTAAACTTAAATGTAAGCTTTGTTGAAAATGTATATTGTAAATTACAGGGATTTTTGTAACCCCTATTGCAGATTCTAACTGTATCTGTTTGGATCTAGAGATAATAAAAAACCCTTTTACCATGGATTGCCGAAATAATTGAAAACATTTAACTTACTGGGATGCATGGGTAAGATCATTCCCGTTATATCCCACACAATAGATTTTATAAACTGGAGCACAGCTATTGGTGGCTACCATGATCATTATTCTTTTGTACAATCTACTTGTCTAACACATCAACACAGTTTGTTGACCTGATATTTTTCCACATCTACCCATACAGTTGAGCATTACTACATTTTCAGGAGAAGATTTCTGGGCATACCTCTTCTTCGAAGGTCCTTCCAATACTGATATACAAAGCATTAGCAAAATGTTCAGAACAACACTGCTTGAAAAACAAAAACACATCGTAATTAAAGGGAATAAATTAGGCAGGCCATACATTAACCAATGTTCTTTCCTTTAACAACGGTTAAAGGAAAGAAAATTGCTTGATTTCCCTATCAATAATTCAGTGATGATGGGGGAATACCACCTGCAGCACTATTGTATCCTGCTGGCGGGGTGTGTGGGGAGCCTTCCCCACAGCCAGAATACAATGATCACTGCTGGCAGCTATAGCAGTGAACGCATGAAAATAATCCAACAGGCTGGTTGTACTGAAGTTGAATGATTGATTGATTTTGATCCACCTATGGCCATCTTTAGTAAGATAAGGAGAGAGGGAGAGCTATTGAAGGAGAGGGGTACGGGAATGAGTCACAGAGATGAGATTGGTCATAAAACTTTTTGGCAGTGATTTCAAAAATTGAGTTTAGTTTATTTTCAAGCAGAATTCTTTCTCATAGTTTAACAGTTTTTCTTTCCCGAGTTCCCTTTAAAGTGGTTGTAAACCCTTACAATCCACTATTGCCTACAGGTAAGCCTATAATAAGGCTTACCTATAGCTACCCCGGATATCTACTAAATCTGCATGGTTTTGGAGATATACCCTGTATCAGAATGTGCTGACGTCATCGGCACATGCGCACTGAAGCAATGACACGTTTGTGCTTCAGTTAATGTGCCATTGCCGGCGGCTCCTGTGCCGGTATGCCATATGCTATGCATACTAGCTCATTATGCCTTTGTCTTACAGGTTTTTTTTTGGGGGGGGGGGATTAATGTGGGTTTACAACCACTTTAAGAATCATATTTGCAACTACACTAATATGGCTACAATCATCTTAACCACTTCAGCCCCGGAAGATTTGGCTGCTGAATGACCGGGCCATTTTTTGCAATTCAGCACTGCATCACTTTAACTGACAATTGCACAGTCGTGCAACATTTTCCCCAAACAAAATTGACGCACTTTTTTTCCCACAAATAAAGCTTTCTTTTGGTGGTATTTGATCACCTCTGCAGTTTTTATTTTTTGTGCTATAAACAAAAAAAGAGTGAAAATTTTGAAAAAAACGCAATATTCTTTACTTTTTGCTATAATAAATAGCCCCCCAAAATATATAAAAAAAACATTTTTTTCCTCAGTTTAGGTTGATATATTCGTCTACATATTTTTGATAAAAAATAGCAATAAGCATATATTGATTGGTTTGCGCAAAAGTTATAGCGTCTACAAAATAGGGGATAGTTTTAGAGTGCCGTTACCGGCGGTTCCCTTGCCAGTATGCCATATGCTATGCATACTAGCTCATTATGCCTTTGTCTTGCAGGTTTTTTTGGGGGGGGGGTTTAATGTGGGTTTACAACCACTTTAAGAGTCATATTTGCAGCTGCACTAATACGGCTACAATCATCTTAACCACTTCAGCCTCAGAAGATTTGGCTGCTGAATGAGGGGCCATTTTTTGCGATTCGTCACTGCGTCGCTTTAACTGACAATTGCGAGGTCGTGCAATGTTATACCCAAACAAAATTGACGTCCTTTTCTTCCCACAAATAGAGATTTCTTTTGGTGGTATTTGATCGCTCTGCGGTTTTTGTTTTTTGCGCTATAAACAAAAAAAAGTGACAATTTTGAAAAAAAAAACACAATATTTTTTACTTTTTGCTATAATAAATAGCCCCCAAAAATATATAAAAATATATTTTTTTTTCCTCAGTTTAGGCTGATATATATTCTTCTACATATTTTTGGTAAAAAAAATAGCAATAAGCGTATATTGATTGGTTTGCGCAAAAGTTATAGCATCTACAAAATAGGGGATAGTTTTATGGCATTTTTATTATTAATTTTTTTTTACTAGTAATGGCTGCGATCTGCAATTTTTATCGGGACTGTGACATTATGGCAGACACATCAGACACTTTTGACAAATTTTTGGGTCCATTGGCATTTATACAGCGATCAGTGCTATAAAAATGCACTGATTACTGTAAAAAATGTCACTGGCAGGGAAGGGATTAACACTAGGGGGCGATCAAGGGGTTAACTGTGTTCCTTGTTTGTGTTACTAACTGTAGAGGGAGGGGACTGACTGAGAGGAACTGACGGATTGTGGTTCCTAGCTAATAGGAAGTCACCATCTGTAACGCCTCTCAGAACAGAACAGGGATGAGTGTGTGTTTACACACGCTCATCCCTGTTCTGCCTCTCGTGCCCACGATCGCTCATGGCCAGCGGTCATCACGACCGCTGGCCACGAGCATTGGTACCCCCACTGTGCAGCGGGTGTGGGCGCGCACCTCCGGCGGTATAGCTACGACAGCTCGCGGGATTGTGCCGACCTGCCGCCGTAAAATGACGGCGGCTGGTCGGCAAGCGGTTAAAGTGATTGTAAAGGCAGAAGGTTTTTTATCTTAATGCTTTCTATGCATTAAGATAAGAAGCATTCTGTGTGCAGCAGCCCCCCTCAGCCCCCCTAATACTTACCTGAGCCCCATCTAGATCCAGCAATGTTGTAGGATTGTCTCGGCTGCCCAAGACTCCCCTCCTCATTGGCTGAGACAGCAGCGCAGCGCTATTGGCTCCCATTGCTGTCAGTCAAAGTCAGTCAGCCAATGAGGTTGAGTGTCCCCACAGCAAGCAGCTTGAGCCACAGCTCCGTGTGTCCATGCAGACATGGAGCCGTGGCCCAGCCTCACCCCCTTTCTCTCCTCATTGGTTGAGACAGCAGCGCAGTGCCATTGGCGCCCACTGCTGTCAGTCAAAGTCAGTCAGCCAATAAGGAGAGAAAGGGGGTGAGGCTGGGCCACGGTTCCATGTCTGCATGGACACATGGAGCTGTGGCTCAAGCTGCTTGCTGTGGGGACACTCAACAAGAGGGAGGGGCCAGGAGCACCGAAGAGGGACCCAAGAAGGGGAGGATCTGGGCTGCTCTGTGCAAAACCATTACACAGAGCAGGTAAGTATAACATGTTTATTTTTTTTTTTTACTAAAAAAAGAGGCAATCTTTTGAAGACAATCACTTCAAAGTTTTACTAAACCCACAACACTAAAATCAGTCTGTATATGCAGTAAAGCATGCTTGATCTACTTACTGTGGAACCTAAGGGGTTTATCCTGTGCATTGTATAAAAAAGGCTATTTGATCCTGTATGCACAGACCCTTCTCTTCTTCCACTGACTCCAGAACAGGTCCAGATAACACAGTTACTTGAGTCAGGCTGCACATGCTCAGTTTGGTATGTATTGCTAGGGAGTTTTTTTTATTTTTCTTGGAAGAGTGTATGTGATCAGCATAGGGCCAATCAGCACTGTCCAGACAGAGGGTCGGAGGGTTCTTGATCGTGATAGGACAGCTCAGTGCAGTATGAAAACTCCTCCTACAAGCTTTAACCAGGAGCTGATAGAAGTCACAAGACTTCTATGTACTGCTGATGAGAAAAGATGTTTAGCAGTTTAAATTTACTAAAACTATTGCATTTCCAATGACGGCAGCAAAGTGGTTTCAATATCCTGATCGGACGTCATATGATGTAATCAGGATATTAAGCTGCTGCGCACCCCTGGGGGCGCGCATCGTGGTGATCGTTGTTGCGGTGTGTCAGTCTGACACACCGCAACTCCAACCTAGGTAAAGAGTCTCTGACGGAGACTCTTTACCATGTGATCAGCCGTGTCTAATCACGGCTGATCACGATGTAAATAGGAGGAGCCGGTGATCGGCTTTTCCTCATTCGCGTCTGACATATGCGAATAGAGGAGAGCCGATCGGCTGCTCTCCTGACAGGGGGGGTCTGTGCTGATTGTTTATCAGCACAGCCCCCCCTTGGATCCCGCCCAGGACCACCATCATGCCGCCCAGAACCACCAGGATGGCCATCCACACTGGACCACCAGGTATGCCCCCCAGACCCCCAGGGAAATACTAATTTGTGCCCAGGCAGCTGCCAATCAATGCCCAGGCAGCTGCCAATCAGTGTCCACTCACAATGCCTACCACTGCCAGTGCCACCAGGGATGTCTATCAGTGCCTCATATCAGTGCCACGTATCAGTGCCCATCAGTGCCACGTATTAGTGCCCAACAGTGCCACCTATCAGTGCCCAGCAATGCTGCCTATCAGTGCCCAGCAGTGCCGCCTATTAGTACCACCCATAAGAACCCATCTTTTCAGACTTTCAGTGCCCATCAGTGCCCACCAGTGCCACCCAGTGCCACTCATGAGTGCCCATCAGTGCCGCCTATCAATGCCCATCAGTGCTGCATATCACTGCCACCCATCAGTGCCGCCTACCAGTGCCCATCAGTGCCACATATCAGTGTCCATCGTCAGTGCCCGCTCATTGGTGCCACCTCATCGGTGCCACCTTATCAGTGCCTGTCAGTGCTGCCTTTTCAATGTTGATGCCTTTGGTGCAAGCTCCATCCTTGTATTGTGGGATTATTTAAATAAAAACTTTACTGCCAGAAAGTGTTTTTGGAGTATGATGTCTGCTTACAATGCAAAACTGCATTGAACCATAGAACCATATAGAACTATAGTGAGTCTTCTTACTCTTTTAAATGTACTCTGTGCCCCTTTCTTTCTACAGTTATCTTGCAGAATTTAGACCCACAGGTTTGCAGGTGGACAGAATAGGAAAAAAAGGAAAAGCCGTCACAGCTTGATGCTGCCCCCTAAAATTGTGCCATAGATGCTGTCTCTTGACGCTAGTAAAATAATTTCTAATGATGGATCTGGTGGTTCACATAATGAACAGAGTCACCATTCCTGTACTTATGCTAACTTTTAATGAGTTGGACAGGCTTGTCATGCAAAGCATGGAACCCTCTCAAGAAGTCCTTTCTCATTTTGAAGGGGACTATTTGCATGTGAGTCAAAGAGTCTTGTCCTAAAGTATCTCTTTTAGCAAACCTTACTCTGCAGTTACCAAAGCTACTACAGATAAAGCCCATTAAGATAAACTAGTTCGGTCCAAAGTAGGTTATCTGATTTATCAAAGGCTGTGTGGCTGCTTTAAACATTCAGTGAGTAGGGCAGTCACTTAGAGGCTCAGCATGTACAAGGTTGTGACATTACTGAGAGCTTAAGCTGACTTTTGTGTGAACATATCTCCTAATGAAAAAGACAGTTGCTTAGTGAACCTCTAACTAGCAAGTAATTCCTCTGTGAGCCATTCGTTAAAGTTTATTAAATAAATTTATTTTTAGTTTTAAAGTGGTTAGAGGTTATATTCCTTGTCAGTTTTTTTTTTCAAAATATCTAAGAGGACTTTCAAGGAACCATATGTTTTAAAACCAAAACATATGTATTCATTATACAATATACATAGTAAAAAGGCACTGTACTTTACACTTTAAATTAACCTGTCCCTCCCAGTTCAACATAATCATTAGGAAACTGGTGTTACAATCATGTGACCCACTTATCTTTATCAAACTGACACAATCATAATACTTATTCCACAATTATACATTTAATTTTAGTGTTCTTGAGAGTGGTCACATGATAACGTATCCTGGAACCTGCTCTATGCATTTCCAACAGCCCCATTCTTCCAGAGCAATACAATGGAGGAATAAATTCAATGAACAAATAGACATGGCCGGGTTCACACTGGTACGACACAACAGTCATACGACTGTGGATTCGACTTTGCCCTGTGACTTGAAGTCGGACGAATGAACGGGGATCCGACTTTGATCCCGACAATGCAGGCACTTTGTGTCTGGTATGAATCTTTAAGGGGAACTCCACGCCAAATAAAATAAAAAAAGCAGCATGGGAACCCTTAAAAAGCAGCAAGGGAAACCTTAAAAATGGCGTGGGAGTCCCCCCTAAAATCCATACCAGACCCTTATCCGAGCAAACAGCCCAGCAGGCCAGGAAAGGGGATGGGGACGAGCGAGTGCCCCATTCCTGAACCGTACCAGGCATCATGTCCTCAACATAAGGGGGTGGGCGCTTTGGGGATGGGGGGTCCTGCGTCCCCCACCCCAACGCACCTTGTCCCCATGTTCATGAGGACAAGGGCCTCTTTCCGACAACCCTGGCCATTGGTTGTCAGGGTTGGTGGGCGGGGGCTTATCGGAATCTGGAAACCCCCTTTAACAAGGGGGCCCCCAGACCCCGCCCTCCATGTGAATGAGTATGGGGTACATTGTACTCCTACCCATTCACCTGAAAAAAAGGACAAAAATAAAATGCAGTACACAGGTTTTTAAAGTAATTTATCAAGGCAGCTCCGGCATCAATTCTGATTTCTTCTCCCCTTTCCAGATCTTCTACGCTGATGTCTTCTAGCCCTCTCCGGTTCTTTTTTCCCTGTCCGCTGTCTTCTGCCTCTGCCAGGTCTTCTCCACTGTCTTCTGCCTCTGTCGGGTCTTCTCCGCTGTATTCTGCCTTTTCCGGGTCTTCTCCGCTGTCTTCTCCCTCTGTTCTTCTTCCTATGTTGACTCAACGCTCTCTCCTGCTCTAATGCTGGGTGCGCAGTGTGCCACTACTTATATTGGCATGGGACGGGGTCACCGGGTGATGCCCCTTATGATGTCACTGCCCCATCATGCCCCAGGTGGTGATGTCATAAAGGGTTGGGCCTCCAGATGACGCCACACGGTGACCCCGTCCCATGCCAATATAAGTAGCAGAGAAGGCCCGGCAAAAGAGCGAGAAGACAGCGGAGAAGACCCAGTAGAGGCAGAAGACAGTGGAGAAGACCCAGCAGAGGACAGTGGACACAGGGAGAAGAACCGGGCTAGAAGACATCAGCGGAGACGACCCAGAGAGGGGTATAGAACCGGAGGAGGCAGACGACATCAGCAGAGGAGGCAGAAGAGCTGGAGAAGGTAGAAGAGCTGGAGAGGGGAGGAAAAAATCAGAAGAGATGCCAGAGCTGCCAGATTCCAATAAGCCCCTCTCCAGCAGACCACCGAATACCAACGGCCAGGGTTGTCGGGAAGAGGCCCTTGTCCTCATCAACATGGGGACAAGGTGCTTTGGGGTGGGGGATGCAGGGCCCCAAAGAACCCACCCTCCATGTTGAGGGCATGTGGGCTGGTATGGTTCAGGAGGGGGGTCGCTCACTCGTCCCCATCCCCTTTCCTGGGCTGCGTGCTCGGATAAGGGTCTTGTATGGATTTTGGGGGTTCCCCTTAAAATCCATACCAGACCGAAGGGCCTGGTATGTTCTTGGAGGGGGAACCCATGTTGTTTTTTCTTTCATTTTTGAGTTGGGTTCCCCTTCAAGATCATAAGAGCACAAGTCGCATGCCAAAGTCGGATCAATTAAGATTAAGATGGCGATCCGACTTTGATCCAACTTCAGTGATATTCAATGGGCTGAAGTAGGATCAAAGTCAGACAACAGTAGTCCAGGGAGCATTTTCAAAGTATGACCAGTTAAGATGGCTGCCATAGAGAAACATTGCTCTTCACACGTCATGCGACATGAGCTCTCAATGTCGGAGCATTTGTCGAACAAGTGTGAACCCGGCCTAAATCAGCACATTACAATATAATTTGCTATGTCGTGCATGGGTACAACAGCTGTGCATGATAACCAATCAGCTTCTAACTTTGGTTTGTTCAATTCAGCTTTGACAAAAATAAGCTGATTGGTTTTTATGCAGAGCTGCACCAGATTTTGAACTCCAGTTTTTCTAAATCAACCCAATTGTGTTATTACAAACAATCAACTACAAACTTCAAGGCATATGTATGAGAGCTGAATTGGGACATTTTGCATTGGTTTTTAATTGAATATATCTGTATTAAAACATTATATAGCACTTTTGCACATGCTTAGCACAAGTGAAATACACTAACAAACCCTAACAGGTGCAAGACCTCATCATAACATGTGAACACTTACATGTGTATCCAGCATAGTGATGAGGCCACATGCACAACATGCTGCACATGAAAGGATGGACCAGGCTCCTGGTTGTACATATGTGTAACTCAGGGGTACTGTAACATCAGGGTTAAGTTCATATTATTGGCAAAGATAAACAGAAGCTCTGAGAGCAGTAGATCTACTTAGGATGCGGAAGCCAGAGGGATTTGGAACTAGTGGTATTACAATCCCAAAGACTACCTCAGTGTATTCCAGACTGTAAATTTTCCTCAATCATACACTACTGGATTTGTGTTGTCTTCATATGCACACATGCTTTCTAAGTTCAGTTTGCCTCAATCTCCTTCCTAGTGGAGCCCCTCCCAGGCCCCATTATAGCTACACTATATTACCAAAAGTATTGGGATGCCTGCCTTTACACACACATTAACTTTAATGGCATTCTAGTCTTAGTCCTTAGGGTTCAATATTGAGTTGGCCCACCCCTTGCAGCTATAACAGCTTCAACTCTTCTGGGAAGGCTGTCCACAAGGTTTAGGAGTGTGTCTACGAGAATGTTTGACTATTCTTCCAGAAGCGCATTTGTGAGGTCAGGCACTGATGTGGACGAGAAGGCCTGGCTCGCAGTCTCCAATCTAATTCTTCCCAAAGGTATTCTGTCCGGTTGAGGTCAATACTCTGTGCAGGCCATTCAAGCTCCTCCACTCGAAACTCACTCGTCCATGTCTTTATGGACCTTGCTTTGTGCACTGGTGGGTAATCATGTTGTAACAAAAAGGAACCATCCCCAAACTGTTCCCACGAAGTTGGGAGCATGAAATTGTCCAAAATGTCTTGGTATGTTGACACCTTAGGAGTGGGGATGAGTAGGGATGAATTAGAGTGGAGACTGGGAGCCAAGCCTTTTTCGCCCACAAAGTGCCTGACCTTACAAATGCGCTTCTGGAAGAATGGTAAAAAAAACCTCATAGACACACTCCTAAACCTTGTGGACAGCCTTCCCAGAAGAGTTGAAGCTGCAATATTTGCAATGGGTGGGCCAACTCAATATTGAATCCTATGGACTAAGACTGGGATGCCACTAAAGTTTGTGTGTGTGTGTGTGTGTGTGTGTGTGTGTGTGTGTGTGTGTGTGTGTGTGTGTGTGTGTGTGTGTGTGTGTGTAAAAGCAGGCATGTGGACTGCTATGTCTATATGTACACCAAAGCACTTATCATAATTAGTCTGGCTCAATTTTTGAGGGAACATTGTTCCTTCCTCATGCTACCCGTAGTATAATTTTGTTAGCTTGTGGGTGCAACTCATTGCTGTTCTCAGATTGGTGCATGTTGCTGACCTCAGTGTTACTCACCTAACTTGAACCCCATCTGTAATGATTTCTTGCTATGTTCTTGCTCCCTGCTCTGTAATTGAGACTCAGTTCTCAGGGGTTTCTAGAAATGACTACTAGCTATTCACCCAAATGCACTTTTGTATCATTATACTTCCTTTGGTTTATACTGGTTTGACAAATTGCTATTTTACAAATTGTTTTCTCTGTTAGTTCACTGGTATGCTAAAACTGTCCTATGCAGTCTTTGGATTACTAGTTAACCTGCCAGTTTTAGCCTGAAAACACTGCCAAGGCTTTTTAAACTGCTTCATGTGTTTGAATCTTCAAGTACTACTGCATGTATATAAAGCACCCACAATATGTGAGGAATGGTACAGCAGACGTTATAGAGCCTAAGCTACAGTGCCTTGAAAAAGTATTCATATTCAAAATTTTCCACATTTTGTCATGTTACAACCAAAAACATGAATGTATTTTATTGGGATTTTATGTGATAGACCAACACAAAGTGGCACATAATTGTGAAGTGGAAGGAAAATGATAAATGGTTTTCAACATTTTTTTACAAATAAATATGTGAAAAATGTGGAGTGCATTTGTATTCAGCCCCCTTTACTCTGATACCCCTAACTAAACTCTAGTAGAACCAATTGCCTTCAGAAGTCACCTAATTAGTAAATAGAGTCCACCTCTGTGTAATTAAATCTCAGTATAAATACAGATGTTCTGTGAAGCCCTCAGGATTTTATTAAAGAACCTTAGTGAACAAACAGCATCATGAAAGCCAAGGAATACACCAGACAGGTCAGGGATAAAGTTGTGGAGAAGTTTACAGCAGGGTTAGGTTATAAAAATGTATCCCAAGCTTTGAACATCTCACGGAGCACCGTTCAATCCATCATCTAAAAATGGAAAGAGTATGGCACAACTGCAAACCTACATAGACATAGCCATCCACCTAAACTGACAGGCTGGGCAAGGAGAGCATTAATCAGAGAAGCAGCCAAGATGCCCATGGTAACTCTGGAGGAGCTGCAGAGACCCACAGTTCAGGTGGGAGAATCTGTCCACAGGACAACTATTAGTCGTGCACTCCACAAGTCTGGGCTGTAAGGAAGAAGAAAGCCATTGTTGAAAGCAAGCCATAAGAAGTCCCATTTGCAGGTTGCGAGAAGCCATGTGGGGGACACAGAAGAAGGTGCTCTGGTCAGAGGAGCCAAAAATAGAACTTTTTGGCCTAAAAGCAAAATTCTATATGGCGAAAAACTAACACTGCCCATCACCCTGAACACATTATCCCCACTGTGAAACATGGTGGTGACAGCATCATGTTGTGGGGATGCTTTTCTTCAGCAGAGACAGGGAAGCTGGTCAGAGTTGATGGGAAAATGGATGGAGACAAATATAGGGCAATCTTAGAAGAAAACCTGTTATGCCCCGTACACACGGTCAGATTTTCCGACGGAAAATTTGTGATAGGACCTATGTTGTCGGAATTTCCGACCGTGTGTAGGCTCCATCACACATTTTCCATCGGATTTTCCGACACACAAAGTTTGAGAGCAGGATTTAAAATTTTCCGACAACAAAATCCGTTGTCGGAAATTCCGATCGTGTGTACACAAATCCGACAGACAAAGTGCCACGCATGCTCAGAATAAATAAAGAGATGAAAGCTATTGGCCACTGCCCCGTTTATAGTCCCGATGTACGTGTTTTACGTCACCACGTTTAGAACGATCGGATTTTCCGACAACGTTGTGTGACCGTGTGTATGCAAGACAAGTTTGAGCCAACATCCGTCGGAAAAAAATCCTAGGATTTTGTTGTCGGAATGTCCGAACAAAGTCCGACCGTGTGTACGGGGCATTAGAGTCTGCAAAAGACTTGAGACTGGGGCAGAGGTTCACCTTCCAGCAGGACAACGACCCTAAACATACAGCTAGAGCTACAATGGAATGGTTTAGATCAAAGCCTATTCATGTGTTAGAATGCCCCAGTCAAAGTCCTGACCTAAATCCAATTGAGAATCTGTGGCAAGACTTGAAAATTGCTGTTCACAATTGTTGCCCTCTGACAGAGCTTAAGCTATTTGCAAAAAAAGAAGAATGGGCAAAAAGGTTACTCTCTAGATGTGCAAAGCTGGTAGCGACATCCCCAAAAAGACTTACAGCAGTAATTGCAGTGAAAGGTGGTTCTACAAAGTATTGTCTCCGGGGGCTGAATATAAATGCACGCCACAATTTTCAGATATTTTTTGTAAAAAACATTGAAAACCAGTTATCATTTTCCTTCTACTTCACAATTATGTGCCACTTTGTGTTTGTCTATCACATAAAATCCCAATAAAGTACATTTACGTTTTTGGTTGTAACATGACAAAATGTGGAACATTTCAAGGAGTATGAATACTTTTTCAAGGCACTGTAGTTTTCATACCTAACATATACCTACGAGAGCTGTACAAAGGTGCTTGACACATCAAAAGAGCTGTGTGCAATAATGATCCCATAGCATGGGAAATTTGGCATAGCCTGCCTTTGTTGTCAAATACATTTTTCTTTTTGTCACTTTATATCCTTTCAACTTTCTTTAAAAAAACAAAATCAACACATGAAGCCATTTGTCCTTTGCTGCAGAACAAGCATAGAATAAGTCATTCTACTGGATATGTATATCTAAAAAGATACCTTCTTTCCTCTTCCAAGCTCTATATAAAATCAACTTATTCATGCATTGATATGTCTAAGAGAGCCATGGTAAATCAATGTGAACATAAAACTTGTAAGGTCTCTTTTTACACCAATTCATTTTCCAAAATTCTAGCTTGCCAAGTCACAAGAATCAGAATTTAAATTAGTCACCATCAACCAGGCAGAATATTTATAATAAGTATCACTTTTAAACCTCAAGATAAGAAGGAGGGAGGTGCAACCAGAAGGATATTTTGCTGTACAATAATTGAGAAGCACTGTAGAGCATTTGCCATAGGGAATAGCACCACTCTTATGTTCTCTGCATTTCCAAACTCTTGTTCCTGTTCAAACAACATATTGGAACTGTATGCTTTCATTTTAGAGTTGGAAAGCTTAATCAATCATTGAACTGTAACATGTCAGTTGCAGACTATTGAGGAATGCTTGATGGTGTGGATACTGAAAGTAACTAACTAACAATAAGTATGATAAACAGCAGGTGCTGAGATATATAGAAAAAAGTTTGTCACATTTTGAAGTTTAAAGTAACAATATTTTCAATTTAATGATGCATTTCTAGTCTAAAAGCAAGACAGGCATATCAACTAAGCTTCTAAATGAATGAGCAAAGAGTAAAAATGATGCAATTTAAAAATGAACATGAATAAGTGGAATAGTTTTGTGTGTGTGTATTATAGTACTTATGATATATGTATTAACTATACTGTATATGGTATATGTATACCATATATAATTAGATACAATATATTTCTGTCACAGCAAATTTCAACAGTATTCAGTTTAGAATGCCATATTTTTTATCATTTTCTTTATTTAACCATATGTTAAATATAAAACATGGTAATTTAGGGATTGGGGTTATGTTCCCAAAGACGTTATTTTTCCTTCACTGAACTATTAAGCTCTTAAATTGAAAGATAAAAATAGGGGGTCTGAATTATTATTGTATTTGCATGTTTCTGTGACATTAATGAACCTGTGAACCAGGCTGAATGGCTGTCACTTACTAACGTTAAACTTTACTGTGTTAGCCATGAGCAGATGATAGATCACTGGTGAATTGGGTTTCTGCTTTGTGTGAGAGAGCTTCAATTGCACTGTCCTGTGTGTAGCCACTAGCCAGTGTAGGGTTTTCCAACCCTCTTTGCAGCAGTGTGAAAAAGTATAAAATCCCTATATCTAATGTATATGCAGCCTGGCTACATCACAGTAATACATAGGGGAGTTCAATTGGGCTTTAAAGTGGATGTAAACCCTCACATATACCCAGTGAAGTGAATAACCTCAGATGCAGTAGCCGTGCGTCCATAAGGGCGCACAGGTGCTGCCCCTTCTCTCCTGCCACCCCCTCTAGCACCAATAGATAGATTCATGCATTGCATGAATCTATCTATGGCCGCCACTACCACCCCCTATTCAGACGCCCGACCCCTTTTTGGGCGCCGGGCGTCTGAATTACAGTGGCGGGGGGGTGTTTTTGAAGCACCTGATTAGAGTCATGGGCCCTAATAGGGCTTCAAAAAACGTGACCTGCGAGCGCCATGCTGGGCGCTCGCAGGTCACTCAGCTTTGTTAGAAAAGCGAAATAATATTTGCTTTCCTAATACTAAACAGCCTCTCTGCCAATCAGGTGTTTGGATTTGTTACCCATCACCTCATTGGCTGAAACAACAGGCACTGTGATTGGACACCTATCAGGCGTCCCATCATAGCAGAGGACGGGAAGAGAGGACAGGAGAAGACATCGAGGAGCATAGAGGAGCTGTCCTACAGAGACAGGGTAAGTGCAGATGGCGGTGCAGGGAGCACACTGGCAGCATTTGATATGGCACACTGGCAGAATTTGATATGGCACAGTGGGAGCATTTGAGGGGGCGCAGTGGGAGCATTTAATGGGGCACAGTGGCAGCATTTGATGGCACAGTGGTAGCATTTGATATGGCACTGTGGCTGCGTTTGATGGCACAGTGGTGGCAATTGATGGGCACAGTGGCTGCATTTGATGGCACAGTGTCTGCGTTTGATGGCACAGTGGCGGCAATTGATGGGCACAGTGGCTGCGTTTGATGGCACAGTGGCTGCGTTTGATGGTACAGTGGCAGCAATTGATGGGCACAGTGGCTGCATTTAATGGCACAGTGGCTGCCTTTGATGGCACAGTGGCGGCAATTGATGGGCACAGTTGCTGCGTTTGATGGCACAGTGGCTGTGTTTGATGACACAGTGGCTGTGTTTGATGGGGACAGTGACTGCATTTGATGGCACAGTGGGGGAAATTGATGGGCACAGTGACTGCATTTGATGGCACAGTGGCTGTGTTTGGTGGTACACTGGTGGCAATTGATAGGCACAGTGGCTGCGTTTGATGGTTCAGTGGCTGTGTGTTGAGGGCATAGTGGTGGCAATTGATGGCACACTATTTATAGCAACCTCCCTCTACACAAACTTCAGGATGGTTTTATCCCCGGCTGACGGAGAACTTGTCAGAAGTTATCATGCTGATAACAGAAGTAGGAGCAGCAGAAACACATGGGACTTTGTGAGAGAGATAAGAAAACACTAGAGATAAATGTGCCCAGGTCAAATTTCATGAATCAGGTTTACATCCACTTAAACTTCAGAATTCTAACTTTCTGTTAAGAGGCCATTTGCATGCAACACCTATGCATGCACATTGTAGTGGGTATTCACATAGGTGTCAATGGACTCTAATGCCCCGTACACACGATCGGACATTGATTGGACATTCCGACAACAAAATCCATGGATTTTTTCCGACGGATGTTGGCTCAATCTTGTTTTGCATACACATGGTCGCACAAAGTTGTCAGAATTTCCGATCGCCAAGAACGTGGTTACGTACACCACGTACGACGAGACTAGAAAAGGGCAGGTCAGAACCAAGCACGGCACCCTTTGGGCTCCTTTTGCTAATCTCGTGTTAGTAAAAGTTTGGTGAGAGACAATTCTCGCTTTTTCAGACTCGTGGTTTTCAGATCATTTTCTGCTGTTCAGTTTGTGCTTGTGGGTTTGTATCTGCTCTTCAGTGCGTGCAGCGAGTTACGCGTGACTCTGTCATTGTGTTCTTGTTCATTTGTTACTGTTTTTCAGTTTGCTCTTCACAGGCCTTGCTGTTCTTTAGTGCGTTCTGTTACTTCGTTCTGAGCAGCCGACCGTTTTCTAGCCATGTTGTGTATATGTACTCCTCGTAGAGTTCGTGCTGTGCGGGGGCTTGGTGTTGGGGTCCTTACCTTGACACAAGCCCAGTCCATGAACAGGGTGGGGAGGAGTTCATGGACCAAGAATTGGTTGTTCCAGCGTGACCAGTTTTGTCACATGCCTTTGCTCCGTGAGATCCGTGAGAATAATCCTGATGATTTCAGGAACTTTCTCCGGATGACGGACCCCGTATTTCACCATTTGTTGGCTTTGCTGACCCCTTATATTAGCAGGCAGGATACCTGCATGAGGCAAGCCATCACTCCGGAGCAGAGGCTAGTCACCACCCTGTGGTATTTGGCAATGGGGAGAAGCCTGCAGGACCTCAAGTTCTCGACAGGCATCTCCCCTCAGGCTCTGGGGATCATTTAGTCAGTACAGATGGTGCTGCACTAATCCTAATGTACCCCATAGTGTCTAAATGTAAATAAGCAATAGAAATCAGTGGCTTAAAAAGTAACAAGCTAACTTCAGTGTGCTAGTGAATATAAAAGTAGGGCGGTGACCTATATTACCTATAGTGCTAAATAAAAATAAACGTAAGTCAGCGTGAGTCAAAAATAATGACGTGTAGATCAGTAGTAATGCATCAACCTAAAAACATAAATATATATATATTGCATCTGAAAACTGTTGGAGTCAGAAAACACTCCCAAAGAGCAAACACAAAATATTAGAAGTACAAAGTTACACTGAATGTCCGTGGAGATCTACAGTCGCTGCAATAAAGTGTCCAATGCCATCAGTAGGTGCTTACAAGTACATATAGCAATATTAGAGTTCATAGAGAGAGGTGGCTTGTGCAGCAGCAAAAAACATTTTATAAATCAAGAAAGTGACTTGTGCAATATGAGACAACTCCAATAATACTTCAAACGTGCCAAACAGTGGAAGAAAATATATAAACAGTGATTGGGCCAAAAAAGCGATAAAACAAACAAAATAAAAATAAACATGCAATGTTACAATGAATGTCCATGGGGATCCATAGTATATGCAATAGAGTGTCCAATGCCAACAGTAAGTGCTTACAGTTAAAAAAAGCAAAATTAAAAGTTCATGGGCAAAAGTGACTTGTGCAACAGCAAAGTATTTCAAAATTCAAAAGGTGACTTGTGCAATGTCAAGCAGCTCCAATACTTCTTAAAACGTGCCAAACAGTGGAAAGATATGAGCAGTAGTTGGATCTTTTCTCGCATTAGATAGCATGGATAGAAATGTGAAGTGTATACAGGTGCTCTTCATGCAGATAATCCTACACTGGAAGGTAATGGCCCCTTACCTCATTGACCTGAGGTTACAGCATAGAACAATCGGGCGCTGCTGGTGTCTCCTGTGGGGCTGTCTCTCAGTTTACCTCAGATCCTCCAGGGGTATAGTGACCAAAGGGAGACAAGGATGTCATATAGTGTAGTAATTTTGAACTTCACAGAGCTTTATTAATAACATAAACCAAGGTACTCACACAAATTAAAACAGAGGATGCAGTGTATCCAGACGAGCAGCAAGCTTGTACACTGCTGACAGTGGAATGTGTGGGATAGGCACACCTTCCACTGTCAGCAGTGTGCTTATTTACATTTAGACACTGTGGGGTACATTAGGATTAGCGCAGCGCCATCCGTACTGACTTTATTACATCTGCCCTTAGGGTCAGGTTAGACCCTATTTGGTGCAAGCTGCTTTTCATTTACTATTACCACCCTTACATGGTAGCGCAGGAATAAAAAAATACTTGATAGCTTTCTCTGGGGATCGTTATCCCAGAGACCTGTACTGCCATCATCCAGGTCCTGCAGAAGGAGTATATTAAGGTAAGATTTATCGTTTTAACATCACATTTTATTGTATATAATGTTTGTTAATATATTGTATTTCTTTCCTCATTCCCTAATGACCATGATTGTAATATGCTGTGAATGTCCCCTTTGTCCTCATGCATGCTGGATTTTTATCTAATTTTTTTTGTCCTTCATACATATTTGCCTTCACTTACCTCCCCAGTATGCTCTCCTGGCCATATATTCACCTCATGTAGTCACTTAACAATGTATTTTATCAGCTCCATAGTAGTGCTTTACCCTAAATACCCCCAAAAATGTTTTAAAAAGTGATTGGTGCTTAAACTTCATGCAGAGTGCCAGAGGCTTTTTTTTGGGTGTCCCCAAATCATTTGGAACCCTCCCTCCCCCCAACTGCTAAGTCAGCTGATACCATGCGGACTTTGCCAAACCCATACACACTATACCCTCCTCTTTTGTGGTCAGATTTATGGATGAATTCCCCAAAGCATGTAGTGCAAGGGCCTGCCTGTATACTTTCAAATGGTACTGTTTCAAGTTTTTGTATCCTATTATTATCTTGATAGTTAATAGCAGAATTTCCAAATGTGCTCAAATATGTACGGTGTGTATTTATCTTTGTATTATGACACTTCTTACCTGTACAGTGGGCTGTCAATAGTGTAACTAAGGAGGGGCTGGCCAAAGTAACACACATTATTTAGGCATTCATCTCTCAATGAAGTAGAGAGGGTTACCTGTCCAAGAGCCCCCCCCATAATGTTATAAATGGCCCATGAGAGGGGGGGAGGGGGAATCTGATAGGTGTACCTTATACTTTGATCTTTAAAAACTCCCTCAAATAAATGTTATCTTGATGTTGGCCAAGAATGTTTGTGTCTAATCTGCTTTCCCTGTTTATGTGCAAAATGACTAATTTTTTTGCTTGTTTGACTCCACAGTTTCCTTCCAACCCACAGGAATGGCAGACTGTGGCCTCCCACTTTGCCCAGCGGTGGAACTTTCCTAACTGCGGAGGGGCAATTGATGGGAAACACGTCCACATCGTCCCACCACCCAACTCGGGGTCATCCTATTTCAACTATAAGGGGTTCAATAGTATTGTGATGTTGGCAGTGGTGGCGGCTACTTACGAGTTCCTGTATGTGGACATGGGGAAGAATGGCCGGATGTCCGATGGTGCAGTTATCGCCCAGACGGAGTTCTACAGGCCTCTCCAGAATGGCAGCTTGGACTTGCCACCTCCAGAAGACAATGTGGAAGGATTCCAATTTGTCTTCGTTGCGGATGAAGCGTTTGCGCTGGGGGACCATCTTTTGCAGCCATTCCTGATGAGGACCCTCACCCCGGACCAGAGGGTTTTTAATTACCAGCTGGCCAAAGCCAGAAGAGTGGTGGAGAACACGTTTGGAATCATGGCCAGCCGGTTCCGCCTATTTCTTTCACCCATACACATGACGGAGTATAAACTGAATCATATTATCCTGGCGTGCTGTGTTCTACATGACTTTTTACAGCAACATTCTGCCAACTATGCTGGCTCAGTTGGGCCTGA
Organism: Lithobates clamitans; assembly: GCA_037952925.1. Lineage (NCBI taxonomy): Eukaryota > Metazoa > Chordata > Amphibia > Anura > Ranidae > Lithobates > Lithobates clamitans. Next base: position 1,789,463 of record JBBGZY010000062.1, on the reverse strand, counting down.
GGCTGGAATTCCAAATAAACCAACCCTGACGGCGCTTGAAAGTGGCCGTCCTGGCTTGCCCCCCCTGAGTGCCCGTGAGGTCCGTCTAAGATACCTTGAATACTTTGCGGGTAGGGGGGCCATCAATATGCAAGACAATGTTTGAAACGTTTTTCAAATAAACAAAACATTTTAACTACTAAAATCTTTGGTGACATTTACTGCTTGTGTTTCTTTTAGCTGACCCTGAAATGTGGCGAGTCCTGAAAATGGCGTGATTGTGTAACATTACAAAGCATTGTTGGGTGTTATTTACTAAAGGCAAAGACACTTTGCATTACAAGTGCAGTTGAAACTGCACTTGTAGTGCAAAGTGGCTTTTCCCTTAGGAAATAACCCCCATTGTCACTGAAAACACCAATTAGAGCACAACCAAAGTTTTGGAGCGTTGAAACAATAATCCACACATTCTTGATTATCAATCTTTTTAATACCAGCACAATCACATGTGCATTTGTAAAAGTGTTTTAAAACAAACCAACATGTTTGTTGTATAACAATTTTTGGGGTCACATTAGAATAAGTAGAAATGTCCATTTAAGATAAAACAGGCATGTTTAAAACCAACAAGAAAGACACAAATCTTAAACTTACAAAGTTCACATTTGGTAGAACTTGAAGGCAATATGCGTTCAGATGGGGTGAAGTCACCCCAGGAAAAGCCAAATTTTGAAGATGCACACAAATTGCCGAATGTCAACACGTGCTAGCTGCCATCACGGGGGATCAAGGGACGTGTTTTGTGGTGGCAACCCCTTCCTCACAGCTACTTTATTATTGAGGAAGGAGTTGCACCCCCCAAAATGCCTACATTGATTTCCCGTGATGGCAGATAGCGCACGTTGACACACTGTGTGCATCCACAAAATTTAGCTTTTCACAAATATGTCAAAAAATGTTATAAATTTTTAGATCACAAAAAGCACAAAAAAACAAAGGGATTTGGATTGGTTTTAAACTCTCCCTAAAACATCAATGATGTTCTTCATTTTTTTTTTAACCATTTTTTTTAATCATTGATGTTTTTATGGATGTTTTCCAAGTCCCTATTACACCCCATGATCTCCCCAATCAGTATCTGTGCACTTTCAGAGGTGAAATGATCTGGATGCACAACATCACGATCCCCTAAAACAAAAACACACCATGTATTATAAATATGCCGGCATCCATCTTTCACCTGAGCCTGTGGTCGCAGACACTCACCTGTTGTGGTGACCATTTCCACCATGTCTCCTTCCTCCTCCTCCTCCTCCTGTTGTGTTTGTGGGATTTCCCCTTCTTCCAGAGGTGGGGGGTCTGTGGTCTCCTCGGATGACGGGTGTCCTCCGAGTCTTTTATCCTCTATGTAAAAAAAAATAGGTATACTTAGCACGCAGATATTTGATGGCAGAACTATAAATATGAAACATTGCTTGGAAGTGGGGTACAATTGTATGTTTTGGCAGAGTTCCAAGATGTTGAAATTTTATTGTCCTTTGTCAATCTTGAATACTTACCTGTTTAGTACAAGCTTCACAGATGGAGACACCCCTATAGTATACACTGGAGCACCTGTGTGGACCCCCTAATAAAAAGGGTGTTCTGGTGTCCCACACTAGTGCTCCAGCGTCCAGATGTGTAAACAGCTGCTGAGTGTCCTCTCCTTACACAGAATCTAGTTTGCATTTCATTCTAGTTACAAACCCATCTACACAACCAAATTATTTTCAGATAAGTAGGCCATAAAAAATGTTTGCAAATGCATATGGCCAAAACAATGGTGTTTTCTAGGCCGAACGAACAATGTTTCATACGAACGAATAATGTGCCCTTGAACATGAAAGTTGCCATTTTAAACTGGACAACAGTAAAGAAAAGCACATGGAGCAGCACGAACGTACTAAACATAAAGAATAGGGACACAAGACAACTACTTACTTTTTTGCAGCACTCTCCTAATCCTTCTGTACTGCTCGTGCTCCCTTAATTTGAGGTCTGACCACCGCTTCCTGAGCTGATCCTTGGATCGCCGTACCCCGAAATTCCGGTGCAGACTCTTGATCACTTTCGCCATGATCTTGGCCTTTCTGACATTGGGGTTGGGGTAAGGTCCATACTTCCCGTCATAGTTGGCCCTCTTCAGGATGTCGACCATATCCACCATCTCCCCAAAGGACATATTCAATGCCTTAAATTTTCTCCTTCTGTATCCAGATGTTTCAGGCTCCGGGCTTTCCTCCTCCTCGTTGCTGTAATTAGCACGCACCTGCTGTGTCTCCGCCATGTGCTCTTCCCCCACTGCGCCGAACGAAAAGGGGCGGGGAATAGACTAGAAAAAACATCAGGAGCGGGCGGAGTTACACGCATGTGCGGTGTGTATAAAGTGGAACACGCATGCGTAGTACGTACGATCTGTGAGCGGAGGAAGGAGTATCGGAGGCGCTGATCGTGATAACGAAGGTAAGATCTAAACTTGGGCCTATACTGCTTCTAGATTGAAGCCTATATTGTAACAAGATTAGGAGAGTTTGGCCTGACATTAGGGTTTGTCTTGTGTTGTGTCTTGCAGATAAAATGGATGGCTTCAATGACCACAACTTCCTCCCCCTGTTCATAGACAAGTACAGGGAGCCTGTCTGTGGCAGGTGAAACATCCACATTATAATCATAAACAAAAGAGGCAGACAGCGCTGGAGAAACTGCTGGAGTTGGTGAAGCCGGTGGTCCCCAACGCAACCATCTCCTATTTAAAAGCCAAAATTGGTGGCCTGAGGAGCACTTATTTTAGGGAGCGCAAGAAGGTCACGGATTCCCAGAGATCAAGAGCTGCAGCAGATGACATTTATGTTCCCAGGCTGTGGTACTATGAGAGACTGCGATTTCTGTCAGACCAGACTGGAGTCAGGGAATCCCTCTCAACCCTTCCTTCCACTCTTCCTTCCACCCCAGCTGAGGCTTCCGATGTCCAACCTGGGACTTCCAGCCAGGAAGAAGTGGAGGAGCCCGGCTTAAGCTAGGTATAGCATTGCTCTACAGATTTCTGGTCAATAAATAAATGATCTTTACTAGATGTTATTATTGATCACTAATTGCTGATTTAATACAGTTTTTTATATATCAATAGAGAGTAGTGGGCAAAAATAATTGGGACAAGTAATGAAAAATGCTGGGCTCAGAAGGATAGTCTGTTATATATGTTACCATTCAATTTGCAACAGTCATGAGGAGAAAATTGTGTGTGATTGATGAAGAAAAAACTAAAACTATGTCCCTTTTTCATACACAGGAAGACCTCAGCCAGGACGAGGCTGTGGAATGTGGCACACAGGAGGAGGCTGTGGAATGTGGCAGCCAGGAGGAGGCAGGGGTTAGTGGCAGCCAGGAGGAGGCGGACATAAGTGGCAGCCAGGAGAAGCCTGGGCCCAGGAGGAGCCTGACTGAATCTCATGTTCCTCCCCTCCGCCTTCCAACCAAAAGACCCAGGAAGGGGAGTCACATGCAGGATTCAGCACTCAGGCTGATTCAGGAGGCTTCTGCATCCCTCAGAGCCACCCCCACTCCTGAAGAGGCCCTTGCCTGCATGGCTACCACCTAACTGCAGGGCATGCAGGAGGGCCAATGCCTCCTGTGTGAGGACCTTCTTTGTAAAGTCTTAACTAAGGGGGTGAGGGGTGAAATCACATCCAATACCCACCTGAGTGAGTTGGACCATCCTCCTCCTCCCCCTCCTCCTCCTCCTGCCACAACTCCACCACCACAGCCACAGCGTGGAAGGAATTGTGGAAGGAAGACCAGAGAGTGATGACTTGGGTTCAGTCTGGTCTGGCCAAAGATGCAGTCTCTTGTATGACCACAGCCTGGGGACATAGATGTCATCTGCTGCTTTCATGATCTCTGGGACTTCTGGACCAGACTGCACTCCCTTATATATGGACTCCTCAGGCCACCAATTTTGTAGTAAAATAATTGATGTGTGCCCTGGGGGCCAAATTGCCTCCCTCTTTGTTTGGTTGTGAGCCCTTAATAAAGGTTTTTTTGTTTCAATTATACTCACCTATGTGTGTTTTCCTTCAAAAAGGACAGTTTGTTTGTGAGTAGGCAGGTACATTTCAAAAATACAATGTGAAATTAACAAGGGACACCAACACCAAACAATCTCCTTGAGATTAAATAATACAAGATAATAATGGTGTTGTGGTAACTTGACACACAAAACACACCCAAAAATATTCAGGATGTTAAATAAATTTAAAAAAAAAAATAACAACCAGATCAGCCTTGAAAAAAATACAACCCCCCCCCCCAAAAAAAAACACATCAGGCTTGAAAAAAATAAAAAGCACAAAAAAAAAATGATATAGATTTTTGGTCAGATGTGCCATATCGAGGGAATCACGATAAATCACGATAAATAATAAAGAAATAAGTTTGTGAGAACTCTGTGTGAATATCAGCAGCAAAACTACTTTGTTCTTCCTGCATTATAAAGAAGAAGAGAGTGCGCTGTATTAAACAATTTTAAACATTACAGCCTGACGAAAGTGCTCTATCCACTCCGAACGCTAATTTTACCAGACCGAGCTGTTCCGTCTCGGAATTTCTTCTGAGCATCATGGTACTTTTTGCGTTGGAATTGTCCACACACGGTCGTAATTGACGCAATCGGATTTTGTTGTCGGAAAATTTTATAGCCTGCTCTCAAACTTTGTGTGTCGGAAAATCCGATGAAAAAAGTCTGATGGAGCCCACACACAGTCGGAATTTCTGACAACACACTCCGATCGGACATTTTCCATCGGAAAATCCGACCGTGTGTACGGGGCATTAGAGTTTCACATTGGAAGCACATGCTGTGTTTACAGCTTACTTACAGTAAATGTGAACCAACCACATAGGGTATACAATGACTTCTACTTGAAATGCATTTTAATTTCAATAAATTTTAATTGATACGATTAAGGAAGATTATTAAAACACTAGTATATAAGGACATACCAAATGGTTTACATTCAGTACAGTAAATTAAATACCATGGGTTGATTTACTAAAACTTGTGAGTGCAACATTTGGTGCAGCTATGTATAGCAAAACAATCAGCTTCCAGTTTTTTTGTCAAAGTTTAATTGAACAAGCTGAAGTTAAAAGCTGATTGGCTACCATGCACAACTGCACCTGATTTTGCACTCTCCAGTTTTAGTAACAAAATGTTTAAAAACCACCTCAAAGCACTTGAATAAATGGTTTTACAATCTTATATAACAAGAATATCAAGTTTAAACAATAGGTATGGGGGGAGCAAGTGGAGAAGAAAAAAGGTGTTAAAGGATTAGGTCAGTAAAGTTTACTATATACAGTGGGCATAAAAAAGAATCCCCACTTTAAAATAATCACATTTTGTTGCTTTGTGGCCTGAAATGAAGACAGACATGGTTTTTGTTTTATCCACCTGTGACAGCAAGTAAGTATTGACAAAGCTACTAGGTAATTCTATCTGTGGCTCCACACCCAATATGATCAGTCTCCCAGGTGGTTTTATGGAGGCTTTTATGAATCTTTTGAGTCTTTGGAAGTAAATAAAATATTGCTATGATATAATGATATTATGTAATGCCTCATTGTTTTTCAAAGCTTCTAAACATACCTGTAACAAGATTCCTACAGATTTATCTAGGAATTGTTTGACCATACATTCACGTATTGGTGCATCACAGTCTTTACTGCTTTGGATAGCAAGATACATCTTCTCATATTGAACTTTGTCCATAATGACAACATTGCCATATTGCTCTGATGATTTAATTATGATACCATGATTAGTTTGCAATTTAATTAGAGCCTGCAGTTGTGACTGAGTTAAATTAGATATCCATGAATTAACAAATTACCTTAGTTGTCTGTACTAAAAAGGTCCATACATTAACATTGATCTAAAGGGTAAAAAATGCGTTAGTTTTACAGTGGGTATAGAAAAGAATCACCCCCTTTAAAATGATCACATTTTGTTGTTTTGCAGCCTGAAATGAAGACAGACACAGTTTTTGCTTTATCCAGCTGTATTTACTAGTGTAACTTACAACATCCAAGTGAAAGATATAACACCAACATGTCAGAAGAAAAAATCAAAAACAAAATCACTGAGTTGGAAAAGGCATCACCCCTTTATGTCAGTATTTTCTTGAATCACCTTTTGCTTTAATTACAGCCTTTAGTCTGTTGGGATATGTCTCTACTAACTTTGCACATCTAGACTTTGCAATATTTTCTCACTCTTCTTTGCAGAACTGCTCATTTTCAGTTAGATTTAATGGTGACCGTATGGACTGCAGACTTGAAGTCATTCCACAGATTTGCAATAGGGTTTAAGCGTGGGCTCTTACTAAGCCATGCAAGGACATTTACCTTCTTCTCCTTCAACCACCTTGTAGTCATTTTTCTTCGATCCTGACAAGTAGGGATGAGCTTCGTGTTCGAGTCGAACCCATGTTCGACTCGAACATCGGCTGTTCGCCCGTTCGCCGAATGGCGAACGATATGGGCGGTTCGTGCCAAATTCGTGTGGCGCGTCACGGCCCATAATTCACTGCGGCATCGCAGTGCATTGCTTGCTGATGATTGGCCAAGCATGCACTATGACCCGCATGCTTGGCCAATCACAGCGCCGCCTGAACAGAGAGCCATAATTGGCCAAAGCCAAGGAGGCTTTGGCCAATTATGGCTCAGGGGATTTAGTACACGCCCCACACTATATAAGGCCGCCTGCACGGCGGCCCTGTGTAGTGTGTGTTCCGGCGTTCATTGAGAGAGAGAGAGAGACAGACAGTGTCATTTGATTTGAGTTAGATAGATTAGGCAGAACAGTCAGTCAGTTAGCTGCACTTACAGTGTATTGTGTATATATATGCATCCCAGGTGTTGCATATGTATATATATACACTGTATTCAGTTTAGCTAGATCCGTTCCTGTTATCTTCTAGACTATTTACATTTAGTGCAGTGCGTCCTGCTCACAGTGTTCAGCTAGATCCGTTCCTGTTATCTTCTAGACTATTTACATTTAGTGCAGTGCGTCCTGCTCACAGTGTTCAGCTAGATCCGTTCCTGTTATCTTCTAGACTATTTACATTTAGTACAGTGCGTCCTGCTCACAGTGTTCAGCTAGATCCGTTCCTGTTATCTTCCTACTGACAGGCAGGCTTGTCTGGTTACAGTATATAAAGCTACCTGAAGAAAATTACTGGTGTTCTATTTGATCCTATTAGTACCACGGTCAGGCAGCTAGACTATTTACATTTAGTACAGTGCGTCCTGCTCACAGTGTTCACCTAGATCCGTTCCTGTTATCTTCCTACTGACAGGCAGGCTTGTCTGGTTACAGTATATAAAGCTACCTGAAGAAAATTACTGGTGTTCTGTTTGATCCTATTAGTACCAAGGTCAGGCAGCTAGACTATTTACATTTAGTACAGTGCGTCCTGCTCACAGTGTTCAGCTAGATCCGTTCCTGTTATCTTCCTACTGACAGGCAGGCTTGTCTGGTTACAGTATATAAAGCTACCTGAAGGAAATTACTGGTGTTCTATTTGATCCTATTAGTACCACGGTCAGGCAGCTAGACTATTTACATTTAGTACAGTGCGTCCTGCTCACAGTGTTCAGCTAGATCCGTTCCTGTTATCTTCCTACTGACAGGCAGGCTTGTCTGGTTACAGTATATAAAGCTACCTGAAGAAAATTACTGGTGTTCTATTTGATCCTATTAGTACCACGGTCAGGCAGCTAGACTATTTACATTTAGTACAGTGCGTCCTGCTCACAGTGTTCAGCTAGATCAGTTCCTGTTATCTTCCTACTGACAGGCAGGCTTGTCTGGTTACAGTATATAAAGCTACCTGAAGAAAATTACTGGTGTTCTATTTGATCCTATTAGTACCACGGCCAGGCAGCTAGACTATTTACATTTAGTACACTGCGTCCTGCTTACAGTGTTCAGCTAGATCCATTCCTGTTATCTTCCTACTGACAGGCAGGCTTGTCTGGTTACAGTATATAAAGCTACCTGAAGAAAATTACTGGTGTTCTATTTGATCCTATTAGTACCACGGTCAGGCAGCTAGACTATTTACATTTAGTACAGTGCGTCCTGCTCACAGTGTTCAGCTAGATCCGTTCCTGTTATCTTCCTACTGACAGGCAGGCTTGTCTGGTTACAGTATATAAAGCTACCTGAAGAAAATACTGGTGTTCTATTTGATCCTATTAGTACCACGGTCAGACAGCTAGACTATTTACATTTAGTACAGTGCGTCCTGCTCACAGTGTTCAGCCAGATCCATTCCTGTTATCTTCCTACTGACAGGCAGGCTTGTCTGGTTACAGTATATAAAGCTACCTGAAGAAAATTACTGGTGTTCTATTTGATCCTATTAGTACCACGGTCAGGCAGCTAGACTATTTACATTTAGTACAGTGCGTCCTGCTCACAGTGTTCAGCTAGATCCATTCCTGTTATCTTCCTACTGACAGGCAGGCTTGTCTGGTTACAGTATATAAAGCTACCTGAAGAAAATTACTGGTGTTCTATTTGATCCTATTAGTACCACGGTCAGGCAGCTAGACTATTTACATTTAGTACAGTGCGTCCTGCTCACAGTGTTCAGCTAGATCAGTTCCTGTTATCTTCCTACTGACAGGCAGGCTTGTCTGGTTACAGTATATAAAGCTACCTGAAGAAAATTACTGGTGTTCTATTTGATCCTATTAGTACCACAGTCAGGCAGCTAGACTATTTACATTTAGTACAGTGCGTCCTGCTCACAGTGTTCAGCTAGATCCGTTCCTGTTATCTTCCTACTGACAGGCAGGCTTGTCTGGTTACAGTATATAAAGCTACCTGAAGAAAATTACTGGTGTTCTATCCCAGCTTAGTGCAGCTACAGGCCATTAGTATGTCTGGAAGGCCAAGAAGGAGAGGCAGACAGTCACAAGCCAATAAGAGAGGGCAAGCAGGCTCTGTGTCTAGTGCTGGTCGTGGAGACGGTGCATCCTCATCAGCACGTGGCCATGGGACACGCTTGGCCTTTTTTTCGGCAGCTGGCCGTGTTGAGCTGCAACATGCGGAATACTTGGTCGAGTGGATGACCAAGCCGTCCTCATCCTCCTCATCCTCTCTCACCCATGCCCAGGGTGCTTTGTCTGGCAAAGCAGCGGCCTCTTCCCTCAGCTCAATGTCATCAGTGACTCCTTCCCTAGCTCCACCATGTCCTCATGAGGATTCCCTCGAACTGTTTGACCACAGTGTTGGGTACATGCTCCAGGAGGATGCCCAGCGTTTGGAAGGCTCTGATGATGATACTGAGCTCGATGAAGGCAGTAACATGAGCACGGACATAGGGGGTGCCCAAGAAGGACAGCAATCTGGCAGTCATGCTCCCCCTGCTGCAGCATACTGCCAGGTTTGCTCCAGTGATGAGGAGGGAGGGGATGATGAGGTCACTGACTCAACGTGGGTGCCTGATAGGAGAGAGGAGGAGGAGGAGGCGGCACATCACCAACGAGGCAGGATGCCCTCCAGGGGCCAGCCTAAGGGCAGCACATTGACTGCATCACACCCCAAAGCTCCACATGTGCAGGGCGCTGCAGTCTCTGCGCGTTATTCAAAAAGTTCTTTGGTGTGGGCCTTTTTTGAGACGAGTGCATCAGATCGCACCGCTGCTATTTGCAACATATGTCTCAAGCGTATCTCACGTGGCCAAAACATCTCCCGCTTGGGTACCACATGCTTGACCAGACATATGTTGACCTGCCATGCAGTTCGTTGGCAAGCGTATCTAAAAGACCCACACCAAAGAACAAAGAGGATCTCTCCTTGCTCCTCATCAGCTGAGATTTTCAACCCCACTAGACCTCCAGTCCTCTCTGAGACCTGCAGTGAGAGGAATGAAGGTGTAGAATTAGGTGTGTCACAGCCAAGTACTTGTGGGCAATCTGCTTTTGGTACACCGACGTCAGATTGTACCAGGCAAATTTCCCTGCCCCAGCTGCTGCACCGCCGAAAGAAGTTTGCTCCCAGCCATCCACATGCCCAGCGGTTGAATGCTAGCTTGGCAAAATTGCTAGCACTTCAACTGCTGCCTTTTCAGTTGGTAGACTCTGCCCCCTTCCGTGAGTTTGTGGAATGTGCGGTTCCTCAGTGGCAGGTACCCAAACGCCACTTTTTCTCACGGAAGGCGATTCCGGCTCTCTACCGGCATGTGGAAGGCAATGTCCATGCCTCGCTGGACAGGGCGGTCAGCGGCAAGGTGCATATTACCGCTGACTCATGGTCCAGCAGGCATGGACAGGGACGTTACCTAAGTTTCACGGCACATTGGGTGACTCTGCTGGCAGCTGGGAAGGATGCAGGACAAGGTGCAGTAGTGTTGGAGGTTGTTCCGCCACCACGCCTCCAAAATGCTGATTGTGACACACCTCTCTCCTCCACCCCCTCCTCTTCTTCTTCCTCCATGGCCTCTTCCTCGGAACCAGCGGTGCTCCGTAGTTGTTCAAGGGGCTACGCAAGTACGCAGGCCAAAAGATGCCATGCGGTGCTTGAGTTGGTGTGCTTGGGGGACAGGAGCCACACTGGGGCAGAGGTTCTGTCAGCTCTGCAGGGGCAGGTTCAGAGGTGGTTGACGCCACGCCAACTTAAGGCAGGAATGGTGGTTTGCGACAATGGCACCAACCTCCTCTCTGCCCTCCGACAGGGACAAATGACCCATGTGCCCTGTTTGGCTCACGTCCTTAACTTGGTGGTGCAGCGGTTCTTGGGCATGTACCCGGGCTTACAAGATGTCCTGAGGCAGGCCAGGAAACTCTGTGTGCATTTCTGCCGGTCATATAATGCCAGTGCTCGGCTAACGGACCTCCAAAAGGAGTTTAACCTGCCCAAGAACCGCCTAATCTGTGACATGCCCACCAGGTGGAACTCAACGTTGACCATGCTGCAGCGGCTGCACACGCAGCAGAGGGCCATCAATGAGTACCTGTGCGACTATGGCACCAGGACAGGGTCAGGGGAGCTTGGTTTTTTCCCCACGCCAGTGGGCCATGATCAGGGATGCATGCACTGTCCTGTCACCATTCGAGGAGGCCACGAGGATGGTGAGCAGTGACAGTGCATGCATCAGTGACACTGTCCCCCTTGTCCACCTGTTGGAGCACACGCTGCATGGAATAATGGGCAGGGCACTTGAGGCAGAACAGAGGCAGGAAGAGGAGGACTTCCTTAGCTCTCAAGGCCCCCTTTATCCAGACAGTGTTCCTGCATGCCCGCCGATCACACAGGAAGAGGAGGAGGAGGAGGAGGAGGAGGAGGAGGAGGAAGATTGTGTCAGTATGGAGGTGGAGCCTGGCACTCAGCATCAGCAGCAGTCTTTAAGGGATCAGTTCCAAGAAACACATGGACTTGTACGTGGCTGGGAGGAGGTGGCTGCAGACGTTGTCGTCCTTAGTGACCCAGAGGACTCCGGACCGAATGCCTCAGCAAACCTACGCTGCATGGCCTCCCTGATCCTGCAAAGCCTGCGTAAGGATCCTCGTATTCGTGGTATCAAGGAGAAGGACCAATACTGGCTGGCAACCCTCCTTGATCCACGTTACAAGGGTAAGGTTGCGGACCTTATCTTGCCATCGCAGAGGGAGCAGAGGATGAAACATCTTCGGGAGGCCTTGCAGAAAGGTCTGTGCAATGCATTCCCAGAGACTGGGAGGTTACAAACTCCTGTTTCTGGACAACGTGTTGCTGAGGCTTCGGTCAGTCAAAGAAGGAGCGGTGGAGAAGGTGGCCGTCTGACCGATGCGTTCAGACAATTTTTTGGTCCGCAGCCCCAAGGTATGATCGGTTCCAGCAACCATCGCCAGCGTCTGTTTTACATGGTGCAGAAATACCTAGGGGCAAGATCAGACTTGGACACCTTTCCCACCGAAAATCCTCTGGGTTACTGGGTCTTGAGGATGGATCACTGGCCAGAGCTTGCACAGTATGCAATTGAGCTACTGGCCTGTCCTGCATCCAGCATTCTTTCGGAACGCACATTCAGTGCTGCTGGAGGCGTGGTAACCGATCACAGGGTGCGTCTGTCCACCGACTCGGTCGATCGGCTGACCTTCATAAAAATGAATCAGTCTTGGATCACCACCGGCTACCAAGCACCTGATGCTGATGTAACCGAATAATTTTTTTTGAAATCTCAGATCCCTTCAAAGACTGCCTATGCTGATGCTGAGTGACTATCCCTGAGTAATTATCCTCTTCCTCCTCAATCATCACGCTGATAGCTTGTAAGAACATTTTTGGTTCTGGGCGCCACCACCAGTGCCTAAGGCACAATTTTTCAGCCCCTGTTTAACAGGGGCGTGTAATTACAATTTTTGATGTAATACTTTGCAGCAGGGCTCGTTCCTGCATTCCAACTAGAGTGTCTGTGAGGGGTTGCAGTGTTGTGGCACCAGCACCAGTGCCTAAGGCCCAATTTTTCTGCCCCTGTCTAACAGGGGCGTGTAATTACAATTTTTGATGCAATACTTTGCAGCAGGGCTCGTTCCTGCGTTCCAACTAGAGTGTCTGTGAGGGGTTGCAGTGTTGTGGCACCAGCACCAGTGCCTAAGGCCCAATTTTTCTGCCCCTGTCTAACAGGGGCGTGTAATTACAATTTTTGATGCAATACTTTGCAGCAGGGCTCGTTCCTGCGTTCCAACTAGTGTGTCTGTGAGGGGTCGCAGTGTTGTGGCACCACAGCACCAGTGCCTAAGGCCTAATTTTTCAGCTCCTGTTCAACAGGGGCATGTAATTACAATTCTTGATCTAATATTTCACAGCAGGGCCCTGTGAGGGCTTACAGTGTTGTGGCCACAGCAACACCTAAGGCCCAAATTTCTGCTGAGTATATAGGGCAGGACCCTACTTTCAAACATCTAACTTACAAACGACTCCTACTTGCAAACGGAAGGAGACAACAGGAAGTGAGATGAAATCTACCCCTAGGAAGGGAAATTCTCTCCTGTAAGAGTTAATATGGGAAAACAATTTCTCCTTTCCACTGTTGCTTTCCAATCCTTGTTCCACAAAAAACCCAAATTTTCAAAAAACATTTTTCATTGGGACAAAAAGTGAGGTGAAATCTTCTGAAGAGGAGGAAAGACAGCAAAACAAATGTCACAGGGGTGATAACCCTTCCCTATGTTTTCCAAAAAGCTTAAAAAAGATTTTTTGGCTGGAGCTAAACGCGTTAAAAATGTACCCGTTCAAAATTACAAAGAGATTCTACTTAACAACAAACCTACAGTCCCTGTCTTGTTTGCACCGCCTGTATACTGCTGTTCAGAGTATATAGGGCCTTTCCTTATTTTAATTTGGGTGCGGTGTTCCCCTTAATATCCATACAAGACCCAAAGGGCCTGGTAATGGACTGGGGGGTACCCATGCCGTTTGTCTCACTGATTTTCATCCATATTGCCATGACCCGACATGACATTAAACCCGCAAGCAGTTTTAAATGAGATTTTTTCCTTTAAAAATGACATTTGGTGCAGGGACTGTTCTAAACACGGGAAACACGCGTCACTTTACAGGCATACTATAGACACCCCCCAGGTACGATATTTAAAGGAATATTTCACTTTTTTTTTTTACTTTAAGCATCATTAAAATCACTGCTCCCGAAAAAACGGCCGTTTTTAAAAGTTTTTTTTGCATTGATACATGTCCCCTGGGGTAGGACCCGGGTCCCCAAACCCTTTTTAGGACAATACCATGCAAATTATCCTTTAAAATGAGCACTTTTGATTTCGAACGTTCGAGTCCCATAGACGTCAATGGGGTTCTAACATTCGTGCGAACTTTCGGTCCGTTCGCAGGTTCTGGTGCGAACCGAACCGGGGGGTGTTCGGCTCATCCCTACTGACAAGTGCTCAAGTCCCTGCTGCAGAGAAACATCCCCATAACAGGATATTACCACCTCTATGCTTTACTGTAGGAATGGTGTTATTTGGATGGTGAGCTGTATTGGATTTTTACCAGACATATTGTTTGGTGTTGAGGCCACATAATTCAATTTTAGTCTCATCTGACCATTTTAAATGCACCTTGAAGATTCTAAGCCTACATGAAAAATGTGTTATGCCAATTGAGACTAATTAAACAATTTGGCCTTAAAAAAAATATCTGATAGATTTGGTGATATATCTTTCACTTGGATGTTATAAGTTGCACTAGTAAACACAGCTGGATAACAAAAAAACTGTGTATGTCTTCATTTCAGGCTGCAAAGCAACAGAATGTGAATAATTTAAAGGGGGGGGGGGGGTTCTTTCTATACCCACTGTACATGACTAGAGGTGCTAATAACATGTATCCTTAAACAGATGTTAGGAGGTTAAAATGCATATTAGAAGTGTCAAAAACTCAGGTAGCCCTAAGAATCAAGAAGTCTTCATGCCTGGGGTCTAAATAAGGCAGGCCATACACAGTTTGAATCTTGTCCTGTTACCGGCCAAGATTTGAACCGTGTATAGGCAGGCTGAATGTACCATGTTGAACGATTGATCCACTTGGGTACAACCAGCCTGCTGGGTTGTACCTGCTATAGCCACTAACAATAATCACTGTCCTCTCCTGGTGGGGATGGCTTCCCCCACCCCAGCGCTGCAAGAAGACAATGACTTAGCGGAAGAGATTTCTACATCAGCACTGTCTGTGTTGACTGGAATTCAGAAAATTTCTTTCCTGCAACCCGTGGTTGCAGGAAAGAAATTTGCTCTGTGTATGGCCGGCCTAAGTAGAAAATATGCAAGTCGAGTGGTAGTTAGTTGGAAGATAAATTAAAGGACAATTCTGCTATTTAGATTAGGTAGCCATTAGGTGACCGTTGTGTTAGGAATTTGCCATGGGTGAGGTGAGCTTTCGCAAATTTGTATTTCAAATAGGTATGGTCATTCAAAATTTGAACTCTTGTGTGGAGCATCAGTGGAGTAATTTGCTTCTAGTTTCTAGCAAAAACCTGGCAGCTATCAATAGATGAGTAAGAATGGCATGGAATCGTGATGTCATGAGTCTACACCCACTCCCAGGAGAGCCAACCTGGGATCTGGAGTACATACTATATCAGTGATATTAGTGATATTAGATATCAAGAGAAAAACAGCCAAACATACCTAAAGTCTTCAAGTATGGAGCAGCTCCACCATACATGAGACAAGGTTCCCATCGAGCCGCAGTTCCAGCATAGAGAAGAGTGATTGGGAAAATTTGACCTAAACTATCTCTGGTATAATATTACCATTTAGACAACTATAGGGGTCTAGAAAGAATAAAATACCTGTGCTATGGTGAAATTAAACATTTGAAAGTCTGTTCCCAGGCCTCCATTATAGGTGTTTAAAGTGACGGATTAGGCTTGATTAACAGTTGATAAATGAATGACACTTCCTTTTTACATGAGTTGGGAGCGTCAAAGAATTTTAAGAGGTCTTCAATAACAGTATCAGTACTTCCCTGGAGATGTTGGAGTGCATGTTGTATTTGAAGATATTTATGATACTACCTGCTTTTTATAGAGAATGTTGTGCTGAGATGTTGAAAGGGAATCAAACAAGTTCCTTGGTATAAGTGAGAGATTCATGATGATCAACTCCAAGTGGTGTCTTGAAATGTATTTTAATGCAGGGAAGAGTGAGTAAATTCTTAAAGTGACACTAAATTCTGGTTTAATGACAGATTGCAAAAGAGAGAAGGGTAAAACCCCCAAAATTCTTCAAACAAATTAATTGTAAGCATGAAGGCCCTTTACAAAACAAACTAGAGTGGGTGACTGGGGACAAAGAGAAAGCAAATGTATTACATACCTTCTTTAGCTCTGTGTATACAAAGGAGCATGGGGGAGTCTGAGTCCATAATGGGGATGATATTGACACAGCCCTAAATGAACCAATATGCCTCAAAATTCATATGATCCAGAAATACAGGTATTTAGAATAAAGATGAATAAAGCTTCAGGACCAGATGGTATACACCCATGTGTCCTAAAAGATTTGAGCTCTGACATTTCAAAGCTATTGTTTCTCATGTTTAGGGACTCTTTAATGACTGGAATAGTACCATTGAATTGGCATAAGGCCAATGTGATGCCTATATTTAAAAAGGGGTCTATATTTTAAAAGGGATCAAAGTCTTCACCACCATATAACTACAGACATGTTTAACTTCTATAGTTGGGAAGATACTAGAGAGTTTCATAAAAGACCACACAGATGGGTTTTTGAAAAAAAAATACATACCGTATATACTCGAGTATAAGTCATTCCGAGTATAAGTCGAGGCCCTAATTTACCACAAAAAAAATGGGAAAAACTTATTGACCCGAGTATAAGACGAGGGTGAGAAATGCACAGCTACTGTAAGTGGAAAAGATGGTCAACAATGCCCATTTGCAGCATCACTGTGCCCATTTGCATGCCTCACTGTGCCCATTTGCAGCCATAGGTCCCCTGAACTTCAAACTCGGTAGTTAAGGGTTCCTAGATGCCCCCTAGCTGCAGCCAAAATTTGGGGTCTCTGAACCCAAAGGGTCCCGAAATGACATGGCTGCAGATAGACACAGTTGACCAAATTTGGGGCCCCGTATCTCGGGGCCACTTAGTGCTAAGAATCCCAAATTTGGTGTGCAAACCCAGTAGAACTAGCACCATAAAATTTCCAAAGCTGGGGTTTCTAGCACTAAGTGGCCACGAGATACAGGGCCCCAAAAATCAGTTCAGAAAATGTCAAGCACTTTTCTGCAGCAGAGAATGACATTTTCTGAACCAGTTTTGGGGCCCCGTATCTCAGGGCCACTTGGTGCTAGGAACCCAAGCTTTGGATATGTTATGGCATCAGTTCCACCGGGTTTGCACACCAAATTTGGGGTTCCTAGCACCAAGTGGCTCTGAGATATGGGGCCCCAAAGTCGGTTCAGAAAATGTCAAGCACTTTTCTGCAGCAGAGAATGACATTTTCTGAACCGAATTTGGGGCCCCGTATCTCGGGGCCACTTAGTGCTAGAAACTTCATCTTTGGATATGTTGTGGTACTAGGTCCACTGGGTTTGCATACCACATTTGGGGTTTCTAGCACCAAGTGGCCCTGAGATACGGGGCCCCAAATTCGGTTCGGAAAATGAAATTTTTTGCTGCAGAAAAGTGTTTGACTCGAGTATAAGTCAAGGGGGGCACTTTCAGCACAAAAAAATGTGCTGAAAAATTCGACTTATACTCGTGTATATACGGTATATATTTTAAGCAGTAGACAGCGCAAATTCATAAAAGACAGAAGTTTTCAAACAAATCTGATTTCTTTTTATGAGGAGGTAAGCAAAACCTTAGACAAAGGTGTGGTTGTGGATATAGTATACTTGTATTTTACAAAGTGTTTTACACAGTTCACTACACACAATTAATGTGTAAGGTAAGGTCTACAGGCTTGGAAAAATCAGTTTGTAAATGGATAGAAAACTGGCTAAAAGACAGAATTCAGAGAGTAGTGGTTAATGATTCATACTCTGAATGGTCTAAGGTTATTAGTGGTGTACCCCAAGGTTTAGTGTTGGGACCTTTACTTTTCAATATATTTATAAATGATATAGATCTGATTAAAAGTATGATTTCAGTCTTTGCAGATGACACCAAGCTATGCAGTGGAATAACATCTTTACAGGATGTCTCCAACTTACCTGCTGACCTCAATGCAGTGTTTAATTGGGCAAATATGTGGCAAATGAGGTTTAATGTTGATAAATGTAAAGTTATGCACTTTAGGGCTAAGAATATGCATGCATCATACATACTAGGGGGAGGACAACTGGGGGAATCAATGGTGGAGAAGGATCTGGGTGCTCTTGTAGAGCTTACTAAGCTTAACCAGTTGCCGACCGCCACACGCCGATGTATGTCGGCACAATGGCACGGGCAGGCATAAGGGCTTACCTGTATGTCCCTGCCTGCCCCCCCGGTGCCTGCGGTGGTCGGATTCAGGTCAGGGGCGATCAGAGGTGAGGGGAGGCCACTCATTCGTGGCTACACCCTCGCGATCGCTCCTGGCGAATGAAATGCTTCCTCGGCTTCTGTAATGTAAACAGAAGCGGAGAAAGTGATGTCATCTCTCCTCGAGCCGATCTTTTCGTTCCGGCGCAGAGGAGAGAAGACATCAAGTAAGTTTGCACCAAACTACACTTCCAGTAGAACACGCAGGCACACTTTTCACACCCCCATCACCCCCCAGTCACCCCCCGATCACCCCCCTGTACCCCCTGTCACAGTGACACCAATAGCATGTTTTTTTTTTTGCATTGGTGTCAGTTTGTGACAGTTATAAGTGGTAGGGCAGTTAGAGTTAGCCCCCTTTAGGTCTAGGGTACCCCCCTAACCCCCCTAATAAAGTTTTAACCCTGTGATCACCTCCCGTCGCTAGTGTCACTAAGCGATCGTTTTTCTGATCACTGTATTAGTGTCACAGGTGACACTAGTTAGGGAGGTAAGTATATAGGTTTGCTGTCAGTGTTTTATAGCGACAGGGACCGCCATATACTACCTAATAAAGGTTTTAACCCCCTGATTGCCCCCTAGTTAACCCTTTCACCAGTGATCACCATATAAGTGTTACAGGAGATGCTGGTTAGTTTGTTTGTTCATTATTGTTTTAGGGCACCCGCCGTTTATTACCTAATAAAGGTTTAACCCCCTTATTGCCCAGCAGTGCTATAAGTTATGTTTTTGGGGTCAGATAAGGTCTGCGTCGCCCCAGGTAGTGTCAGGATAGTGCCAGTAGCATTAACACCCACGCATGCAGCGTACACCTCCCTTAGTGGTACAGTATAGTATGTGAACGGATCAATATCTGATCCGATCAGATCTATACTAGCGTCCCCAGCAGTTTAGGGTCCCCAAAAATGCAGTGTTAGCGGGATCAGCCCAGATACCTGCTAGCACCTGCATTTTGCCTCTCGGTCCAGCCCTGCCCAGCCCACCCAAGTGCCGTATCGATCGATCACTGTCACTTACCAAACACTAAACACATAACTGCAGCGTTCACAGAGTCAGGCCTGATCCCTGCGATCGCTAACAGTTTTGGTAGCGTTTTGAATCAGTCGCTAACAATCAGGAGCTTTTTTGCCTGTGAGTCTCACTAGTGTACCACTAAATTTAGAGCCCAAAATGGCAAATCGAAGGTACACTAGTGAAGAGGCCTACACGTTTCTGAGCATGACAGATAGTGAACAGGGAGTCACTCATCTGTCAGATTCAGGCTCAGAATACGAACCTGTAGACAGCAGCGGCTCCATGACAGATAGCTCTGACGACGGAGTTGTGGTCCCCGCCAAGGTAAGGCGTACCAGACCCTGAACTACTTCTTCTGTCCTTGATGTGCAAGAACCGCAGGTCCCTCATATGGAGCAGAGCAGTACTAGCGCCTCTATTCCTTCTGGTGAACTGGCAAGCACCAGCGGACTAGTACACCCTGGTCGTACATCCAGCACTGCAGTAACACTTGGTGACGTGGCGAGTCCCATAAGTGCAGTTCAAGCTGGTGAGGTGGCAAGCACAAGTAGTGTTCCGCTGCAACCAAGAAGACGAACACAGGCCCGTCGTGCCCATAGTGCCCTTCCTGCTGCATTCGCCAATCTGAATTGGGAACCCACCACTTCTGCAGCACCCATACTTCCCCCATTCACTGGCCAACCCGGCATTCATGTGGAAACAGTTGATCTTACGCCACTTGATTTTTATTCGCTGTTTTTCACCGAAGATCTCTATAGATCTATTGTGGACCAAAGCAATTTGTACGCTGGTCAACACATCGCCACTATTCCCCAGTCCTCCCTTGCCAGAGATTGGAGACCAATTACGGTCTCCGAATTTAAGATCTTTCTGGGCCTTTCCCTCAAAATGGGCATAACTAAAAAGAGTGAGTTGCGGTCATATTGGTCCACTGACCCAATTCACCATATGCCCTTGTTCTCTGCCTCCATGACCAGGGCACGATACGAGCAGATTTTGCGGTTCATGCACTTCAACAACAATGAACTCTGTCGTCCCCGTGGAGACCCTGAATACGATTGGCTCTACAAAATTCGGCCCCTTGTAAACCACTTCAACCAACGTTTTGCAGACTTGTTTACTCCCCATCAAGTTGTCTGCATTGATGAGTCCCTGATTAAGTTTTCTGTCCGCTTGTCATTCAAACAGTACCTTCCCAGCAAGCGTGCCAGATACGAGGTCAAAATGTATAAGCTCTGTGACAGGGCCACAGGCTATACATGTAGTTTTATGGTTTATGAGGGCAAAGATAGTCACATAGAGCCGACAAACTGCCCTGACTAGATAGGAAGCGCTGGCAAGATTGTGTGGGACTTGGTGTCACCCTTATTCGGAAATGGGTACCATTTATATGTGGACAATTATTACACGAGCGTGCCACTTTTTAGTCACCTTTTTGATCATCATATTGGAGCATGTGGCACCGTGCGACCTAATCGCCGGGGCTTTCCCCAGCGGCTTGTAGATTCCCATCTTAGGCTGGGGGAGAGAGCCTGCTTGGAGTGTAATAATTTGCTCGCTATGAAGTGGAGGGATAATAAGAATGTTTTCCTTCTTACCTCCCTTCATGCAGACACGACAGTCCAAATTACTACGGCGACTGGTGTTGTGGAGAAACCCCTCTGTGTCCACGAATATAACAAAAACATGGGAGGGATGGACTTCAATGACCAGTTGTTGGCCCCGTACCTAGTTGCTCGTAAGGCCAGATGCTGGTACAAGAAAGTGTCTGTTTATTTATTTCAATTGGCTTTGCTGAACGCTCATGTGCTATACAGAGCTTCAGGATGGACTGGATCCTTCCTTAAATTCCAGGAAGAGATCGTCAGAGCCCTTCTGTTTCCAGACGGTGCTCCTCCTCACCTTCCCAATCCAAATGCAGTAAGCCGGCTGCATGAGAGGCATTTTCCTTATGTCCTCCCGCGTACCCCTACCCAACGAGCCCCCCCAAAGAAAATATCGCGTCTGCAGAAAGCGCGGATATAGGCGTGACACCCGCTGTTATTGTCCCTCCTGTCCTGACAATCCTGGTCTTTGCATTGGTGAATGTTTTGAAAGCTACCATACACTAGTTTTAGCGTAGGGTACAGCACTGCACAGACTAGGACACACTTTCACAGGGTCTCCCAAGATGCCATCGCATTTTGAGAGACCCGAACCTGGAAACGGTTACAGTTATAAAAGTTACAAAAAAAAGTGTATAAAAATTAAAAAAAAGTAAAAAAAACCCACAAAAAAATATAAAATAAAAAAACCAAAAATAGTTGTCGTTTTATTGTTCTCTCTCTATTGTTCTGCTCTTTTTTACTGTATTCTATTCTGCAATGTTTTATTGTTATTATGTTTTTATCATGTTTGCTTTATAGGTATGCAATTTTTTTATACTTTATGGTTTACTGTGTTTTATTGTTAACCATTTTTTTGTTTTCAGGTACGCCATTCAGCTGCAGAGCAGATTTATCTACCTTGACAGCAACAGCGTTTGCTCCCACGATACATAAAGCCGTGACTCCAGCGCTGTCTGAGGTGATTTCACCACCACAGTTACATACTTCAGCATATATGCCGAAGTGTGGGGGCAGCACTGGGCGGAGGAGCGATTTGCTCCTACCTTTTGCGGGAGGATGCCCCCATGCTTCGGCATATATATATTTTAGGCACAGGTTGTGTTAAATGTTTTATTTTTTACTATGTTTTTTTTGTATTTGCTTTGCAGGTATGGTAAGTCTTACTGTTATACTGTAATGTTACTTTGTTTTATTGTTAACCATCATTTCCTTAGCAGGTACGCCATTCAGTTGCAGCGCGGATTTATTTATCTTGACAGCAACAGCGTTTGCTCCCACAATACATAAAGCCGTGACTCCAGTGCTGTCGGAGGTGATTTCACCACCACAGTTACATACTTCAGCAGATATGCCGAAGCGTGGGGGCAGCAGTGGGCGGAGGAGCGATTTGCTCCTACCTTTTGCAGGAGGATGCCCCTATGCTTCTGCATATATAAATGGTGCATGTATGCCCATCATTAGAAGTGGATGGATGAAGGGAGGTATTCTAATGGTGGGCATACCCACTGATCAAGCTCTTTTTTTCGTTCAGCCCACAGGCTGCATGAAAAAAAAGTTTACAATATATGCCCGAGACCAGCAACATACTGGTATGTTGCTGGACTTTGAGTGGTTATACCAGAATGATGCCTGCAGGTTTAGGTATCATCTTGGTATCATTCTTTTCAGCTCTCGCGCAAAGGCGAACGCAAGCGTCGGTCTGGCGTCAAATGTAAACAGCAATTGCACCATGCATGTGAGGTATCACTGTGAGGGTCAGATCAAGGGCAGTAATTTTAGCAGTAGACCTCCTCTGTAAATCTAAAGTGGTAACCTGTAAAGGCTTTTAAAGGCTTTTAAAAATGTATTTAATTTGTCGCCACTGCACGTTTGTGCGCAATTTTAAAGCATGTCATGTTTGGTATCCATGTACTCGGCCTAAGATCATCTTTTTTATTTCATCAAACATTTTGGCAATATAGTGTGTTTTAGTGCATTAAAATTAAAAAAAGTGTGTTTTTTCCCAAAAAAAAAGCGTTTGAAAAATCGCTGCGCAAATATTGTGTGAAAAAAAAATGAAACACCCACCATTTTAATCTGTAGTGCATTTGCTTTAAAAAATATATAATGTTTGGGGGTTCAAAGTAAATTTCTTGCAAAAAAAAAATATTTTTTCATGTAAACAAAAAGTGAAAGGGCTTTGTCTTCAAGTGGTTAGAAGATGGGTGATGTGTGACATAAGCTTCTAAATGTTGTACATAAAATGCCAGGACAGTTCAAACCACCCCCAAATGACCCCATTTTGGAAAGTAGACACCCCAAGCTATTTGCTGAGAGGCATGTCGAGTCCATGGAATATTTTATATTGTGACAAGTTGCGGGAAAGAGACAACTTTTTTTTTTTTTGCACAAAGTTGTCACTAAATTATATATTGCTCAAACATGCCATGGGAATATGTGAAATTACACCCCAAAATACATTCTGTTGCTTCTCCTGAGTACAGGGATACCACATGTGTGAGACTTTTTGGGAGCCTAGCCGCATACGGGACCCCGAAAACCGAGCACCGCCTTCAGGCTTTCTAGGGGTGTAAATTTTTGATTTTACTCTTCACTGCCTATCACAGTTTTGGAGGCCATGGAATGCCCAGGTGGTACAAACCCCCCCCCAAATGACCCTATTTTGAGAAGTAGACCCCAAGCTATTTGCTGAGAGGTATAGTGAGTATTTTGCAGACCTCACTTTTTTTGACAAAATTTTGAAAAAAAGTTTTCTTGTCTTTCTTCATTTTCAAAAACAAATGAGAGCTGCAAATACTCACCATGCCTCTCAGCAAATAGCTTGGGGCGTCTACTTTCCAAAAAGGGGGTCATTTGGGGGGGGTTGAGCTAGTATACAGTGTATACTATCTCATTATGCCTTTGCCTTACAGGTTTTTTTTTTTTTGTGCGGGTATACAACTGCTTTAATTGTTGAAGAAATTAGATTTCTTTTTTTCAATTTTTGTATTGAAAATGTTTTATAACAGAAAGTAAAAAATGTTGTTTACTTTTCAAAATTGTCAGTCTTTTTTTGATTATAGCATAACAAATAAAAAACGCAGAAGTGATCAAATACCACCAAAAGAAAGCTCTATTTGTGGGGAAAAAAGACATAAATTGTATTTGGGTACAGTGTCGCATGACCGCACACTTGTCAGTTAAAGTAACACAGTGATGTATCACAAAAAATGGCCTGGTCATAAAGGGGGGTAAATCATCCGGAGGTGAAGTGGTTAAAGTGATTCATTTACATCCTATTCTCGCAATGTAAACTCAATGACAATATTATTACAATTCTGCAAAATGTAGTATATAAGCATTTTCCAATAATAATTTCAAGAAGAGATCCAAAACAGACATAGCAAAACTAAAAATGTATATTTTAGTTATGTTTCAATGTTGTTGGGTGAAATTATCCAATTACTTTTTATATTTATTTGGACTCAGTGAGACCATCTACCTGGAGTTTCCTTCATGTCATCTAACTCTTCCAAAAAATTTAGGAAATGAAAACTGAACAAAGAGCATTTTGTAAAGGCTGTAGTTGGTGGCTAAATCTGTGAATTTAGGCTCCTATCTTTCTATAGAAACCACAGACAGAAGCATAAAGCTGCTGGGATACTAAATTGATGCTATTAGTCCAAAAGTGAAACTTTCAATGGATTTATCTTTTCAAGAGAAAAGAGCTCAAACTGATAGCCTTTATTACTTGTAACAGATGTTGAGTATCAGAAACATGTATCTAAAGTCATAGAACAAATCTTAAAGGGAAAGCTACCTAACACTTACCACAAAGGTACTGCTGGTACCGTTAGAAAAAAATATTGCAAAAAAATGTCTAATACTACTAACAGCAAAAAAATAACAATAATTACTAGTAATACTACTACTACTAAAAATAATAATAGTAATAATAAGACACAGCAGCTCTACAAACCTGTGAACTGAACCATTAATATTCAGCTCATCTAAAGTCAAATTACCAGCAGTGACGAAATATGTATTTGAAGGAAGCAGAATAGCAGTAGGATTGGAGATTCCTCCACACAGCAGCTCTCTTTTTGAAATGTGGCAGCAGGTGTGGGGAAAAGATCCCAAGCCCGCTGTCATATGGGGGGAAGGAGGGATCGGGTGGATCAGGGTAAGAGCAGGTAGATACTGACCATGCTTTTCTGGGCACACGCATACTGCCAGAGGCGCACACGTGCACCCATTGGCCAGCGGGGGAGCCAATCAGCAGGTCTGGCGGTCTCGATGTCCGCCAGCCAACCGTGATCATTTCCAGCAGTGGCAGAACAAGGATCTGCCTGTGTAAACAAGGCAGATCTCCGTTCTGACAGGGGAGATCACACAGATCCTGTCTTTCTGCTAAGCAGGAAGACAGGTCTGTGTGTTTCCCCAGTCACACAGTCCCCCATACAATTAGAACACACAGTGAGGAAACACAGTTAACCCCTTGATCGCTCCTGATGTCAACCCCCTTCCCTGCCAGTGTCATTAGTAACAGTAACAGTGCATATTTTTAGCACTGATTACTGTAATAATATCACTGGTTCCCAAAAAAGTGTAAAAAATGTCAGTTAGGTGTCGGATCTGTCCCCTGCAATGTCGCAGTCGCGCTAAAAATCGCAGATCACCGTCATTACTAGTAAAAAAAAAATAAAAAAATAAAAATGCCATAAATCTGTCCCCTATTTTGTAGATCCTATAACTTTTGCGCAAAGCAATCAATATACGCTTATTGGGATTTTTTTTACCAAAAATATGTGGCAGAATACAAATTGGCCTAAATTGATGAAGAAATTCGATTTTTTAAATGTTTTTATTGGGTGTGTTTTATAGCAGAAAAGAAAAAAAATGTGTTTTTTCAAAATTGTCGGTCATGTTTTGTTTAAAGCGCAAAAAAAAAATTAAAACCGCAGAGGTGTTCAAATACCAACAAAAGAAAGCTCTATTTGTCAGAAAAAAAAAAAACATACATTTAGTTTGGGTACAACATTGCACGACTGCGCAATTGTCAGTTAAAGCGACCCAGTGCCGTATCGGAAAAAAAGGCCTGGGAAGGTCAGGGAGTGGGTAAATCCTTCCGGGGCTGAAGTGGTTAAAGAACATTTCATTGTTTTTGCTACTTTGAAAGGTCTTTTATCAAGCCCCCTGCAGTCACACTAAGGCAGTGAGGAAGCGACCCCCACTTTGGAGGTATTCTATCCGGCCCTTTGGGTTCAGTGAAATTACAACCTTATATATCCCCTGAAGAAGCCAATGTATTGGCGAAACTAGTAGGGATTATTTGTTCGATTCTTCTATCCACTGGTTGTAAATATCTGCCTATGCTCCATTTTGTAACCCATATTGTGTATGAAATGTACTTTTGTCTTTTTAGCGAGTTTGTAATAAATTAAATTATTTTTAATACCTGTTTTGCTGTATGTTTGGCACCACAATAATCCCATTATCTAGTCCTTTGTTTCTACATGTACATTTCTTTTGTGTGGGCAAAAACAAATGTTATTAAGCTATTTTCTCTCCATTTCAAGTTTTAGTTTTCCATTTATAAGAACAGAGTGAATCAGGAAAATACTACATTATGCCCACCAGATGGATCTGCTGATCATTGCAAAAATGCTGCAAGTATTTAGAGCAGTATGAAACCTAAAAGCAAACATTTATTGCAGTTTGCCAGTTCTTAGATGTGATGGCTGCATTAGTTTTCTTTTTTAGGTTTTCTTATTTTAACCTGGTGATCTGTCTAGGTTTTTCAAAAAAAAAATGCAAAAAAATAACTACAAGAGGATGTCAACTCTAGTTACTTTAAATTATGTGATGCTGCCCCTTTAAGTGTACACAACACCAAAAAAAGTGAAAACATAAAAGGAGGTGCTGCTTTTAACTACTTCAGCCCTAGAAGAATTTACCCCCTTCCTGACCAGCGCACTTTTTGCGATTTGGTACTGCGTCGCTTTAACTGACAATTGCGTGGTCGTGCGACATTGTACCCAAACAAAATTGATTGCATTGATTACTGTAAAAATGTCACTGGTAGTGAAGGGGTTAACACTAGGGGCCGATCGAGGGGTTAACTGTGTTTCCTGGGAGGTGATTCTAACTGAAGGAACACACAATCTGTCACTCCTGTCAGAACAAAATAGGGAAGTGTGTGTTTACACACACTCGTCCCTGTTCTGTCTCTCCTGCTCACAATCGCTCATGGCCGTCGGCCACAAGCACCGGCACCCCCAGCGGCATGCTCGTTATCCTGGCCCCGCGAACCAGCGTATAGCTATGACGGCTCGCGCAGGGGAGCCAACCTGCCGCAGTATAACTGCGGCGGTTGGTCGGGAAGCGGTTAAAAACTGTGCCAATCAACTAAACGCTGTGTTATATGTGTAAAAAATATATAACAAACCAAACATAACAATGTAATGTAGGTATCACCAAAACAGTTTCAAATAGTGTCCATAAAAAAGTGGGATCACACCCATAAAAATTATGAAGTCACATGAACACTTCAAGCAATGTCCATTTATATTTTCACATTTTCAAAAGAACAAGCTCTCTTGCAGATGCAGCAGTTACAGGGTTGAGACAACCCATTTGTTGTGAGCAGCTGCTTCCTATTTCTTATAATAAGTGGTAGCGCATAGGATTCTATATCTAAAAATTCAACCCATTTACCATTGACAGGGGTGTGTACAATGATCAGCTTTTATTTGTTTATGTAAAACCTTTATCCCAAAATAAAAATAAAACTGCAGCTGCTTATAAAGTGTGTGCTTTAGATCAGCTTCAATATGTAAGTTTAAATCTGCTAGTACATCCAGCAATCCTCTCCCCCCAGACTGACAATGCTGCTGTGCAAAAGTGCCTCCTGTGCTCATTTATCCAGAGTGGGGGCACTCTAAGACCTCTTTCACACTGGGGCATTTTTCAAGCGCTTTAGCGCTAAAAATAGCGCCTGTAAAGCCACTGATACAAGGCATTGTTCCCTTCTCTGACATCAACAGGGCACTATTCCTCTTATTTATGCCAGTGATGGGGCATTATTCCCCAACTGGTGTTCCTTTGCTCCTGAGCTGTAATGGTTGTACGTTATGGAAGATTGCCATAAACTTTTTTGAACTTTACCAGCTTTTGGTGTGTGGGCAACCTTTTATCTTTCGTTCTTGGGCCACTATTCCTTACCCTGACATCAACAATGGAGCACTATTCCTCCCACTGATACCAACAATGGGGTATTGTTTACTACTGGGGCATTTTCTAATCCCATTGGCCACAATCCGGCACCCTCAAAGTCTGAAGGACACTAAACTGGCCCTTTGTTTGGAAAGTTTGGAGGCCACTGGTATAGACCAAAAGCAACATATCCTCTTTATTTTATTAAAGATGTATACCTTGATCCTTTACCTGGGAAGTAAATAACGTGGATGAATAATGTTTCCTCCTTTTTTATTTATTCTGTATATTTTTTTTCATTTTCAAGTTTAGTAGATGTTTAAATGGCAGCTTTTGGAATTGTATAGTGCACTGTATACTGTACACGTACACGTACACGTACAAGTGTCAGCCTTCTGCATTCTATGAAAGACCAATACTGCCTGCAGTCTTCCTCCACAGCAGCTTTGTTCCTATTTTGCCACAATACAACAGAAATTGCTTAATTTACGTCATTGGTACATATTGCAGTATATGAGTGATTTTTATTCTTCTGAATGGACATATCCTCATGGAATGGATGTTGAAAGATTTCCTGAACAAGAGATGTCTGTCTGTACAGGAGATAAACGCATTTTTTAGTCACTTGATAGGCACATGTCATATTAAATGTGTGTCAGTGCATAACAATGCTAATCATAGACTCTAAATGACTTATGATAGATCATCTGCATATGTGACAAACCTAATATGTTTAATCCTATATCAGTATGTGGTTTAGGTCCCATTTACAACAATGAAATTAGGTTTTGCTGGAGAGGCTACTTGAATCCAATTGTATCTAGAACATTCTGCATTGCAGCACTCAATATTGAACTCACTGCCATCCAATAACCTGGAAGCATCCTTTCTGGAAGTTTTTAAAAACAAACTTAAGACACATTTACCCAGCATTACCTGAAAATACTTCTCTTCAACTACCAAGATACCAATTCGATAAGTGCGTTGAGTCTTTAGTGAGAAATGCACTATAGAATTATTATTAAGATTATTATTATTATAATTATTATCTGCAGAACATTGAATGTTGCTTTGCTGCTTCATAGAAAAAATAACTACAGCTACGGGTATGCCTTTGCATGCTTAAATTCTAGACATGTGTACTGCCGAAAAATTCATTTAATTTAGTTTTCGTTGCATTCATTCTGATCGGCATTCGTTACTTCAGGTCATTTGTATCTTCAGATGCATTCGTATTCCTTTCATTCCATTCACTAAGATGTGGCATTTGTTACTTCGGACTCGGACCATTCATTCATTCAGACATCCGTTGTATTTGTAACCTTTGTTAGTTTGGATTTTTTGTTTTATACGTTTATTCGGATTTGTCGTTTGATGTGTAAAAAAAATAGAGCTGCAGGAAATCCTTTTTTAAATAATAGTAAGCTTAATAAGAAATTAATAATTTCTCTCTCACTCTCTGTGTCACAAGAGACTCACAAATCCAACTAACACCACCAAACCCTGTCTAGAATGCAGTCTGATGCAGAAAAACACAAAAGGGAATTGGAGTTTGGAGGCCACTGGGATAAGCTCATTCGCCAGAAATAACACACTAATGCCTCGTACACATGATCGGACATTCAGACAACAAAATCCATGTTTTTTTTCCAACGGATGCTGGCTCAAACTTGTCTTGCATACACACGGTCACACAAAGTTGGTCGGAAATTCCGAATGTCAAGAACGCGGTGACGTACATAACACGTACAACGAGCCGAGAAAAAGGAAGTTCAATAGCCAGTGAGGCTCTTTTGCTTGATTCCGAGCATGCGTGGAATTTTGTGCGCCGGAATTGTGTACACACGATCGGAATTTACGCAAATGGATTTTGTTGTCGGAAAATTTGAGAACTAGATCTAAAATTGTATGCAACGGAAATTCCGATGGAAAATGTTCGATGGAGCCTACACACGGTCAGAATTTCCGACAAAAGGCTCCCATCGAAAATTTTCCACCAGAAAATCCGACCGTGTATATGAGGCATTGCACTGCCAATCAGGAAATCAAATGAATCCAAATACATCTCAAAGAAATATGAATGAATTCATTATTTCTTCATATTCCGCAATAAATAGTCAGAAAGAATGAAAAACAAGATTATCCAAATGTAATCGATTCCTTAACCACTTAACAACCGGCCCATAGCCAAATGACGGCTACAGGGCGGTTGTTTAACTCTGGGAGGGCGTCCAGGGACGTCCTCCCAGAATTCTGCTCTCGCGCGCCCCCTAGGGCGCGCACTTGAGAGCATCCGTGACCGCCGGGTCCAGAGGACCCGGCGCATCACAGATCCCGGTAAATGGCCGCTGATCGCGGCCGTTTACCATGTGATCGCTCTGTCAAATGACGGAGCGATCACATGTCAACAAACCGGCGTCATCTGATGACGCCGGTTCCTCTCCTCCCCCTCTCCTCCCCTCCTGTGTACCGATCGGTACACAGTGACCGGAGAGGCGGATGGATGGATGGCTGCAGCGTTGTGGGCTGCATCTGTAGTGCCCACAGCGCTGCACAGAGACATCCAGCCATCCATCCATCCATGCTCAGCCATCCCTACTACTCTGCATGCTCTGCAATTCCCTCTGCAATGCCCCACAATACTCTGCCATACCCTGGAATACCCCTGCAATACTCTGCCATACCCTGGAATACCCCTGCAATACTCTGCCATACCCTGGAATACCCCTGCAATACTCTGCCATACCCCGGAATACCCCGCAATACTCTGCAATACCCCGCAATACTCTGCCATACCCTAGAATACCCCGCAATACTCTGCCATACCCTGGAATACCCCGCAATACTCTGCCATACCCTGGAATACCCCGCAATACTCTGCCATACCCTGGAATACCCCGCAATACTCTGCCATACCCTGGAATACCCCGCAATACTCTGCCATACCCCGCAATACTCTGCCATACCCCGCAATACTCTGCTATACCCCGCAATACTCTGCCATACCCCGCAATACTCTGCCATACCCCGCAATACCCTGCCATACCCCGCAATACCCTGCCATACCCCGCAATACTCTGCCATACCCCGCAATACTCTGCCATACCCTGGAATACCCCGCAATACTCTGCCATACCCTGGAATACCCCGCAATACTCTGCCATACCCTGGAATACCCCGCAATACTCTGCCATACCCTGGAATACCCCGCAATACTCTTCCATACCCTGGAATACCCCGCAATACTCTGCCATACCCTGGAATACCCCGCAATACTCTGCCATACCTTGGAATACCCCGCAATACTCGGCCATACCCCGCAATACTCGGCCATACCCCGCAATACTCTGCCATACCCCGCAATACTCTGCCATACCCTGGAATACCCCGCAATACTCTGCCATACCCTGGAATACCCCGCAATACTCTGCAATACCCTGAAATATCCCGCAATACCCAGCCATACTCTGCAATACTCAGTGATACCCAGCCATACTCTGCAATACTCAGTGATACCCAGCCATACTCTGCCATACCCAGTCATGTTCTGCAATACCCCGCAAAAATCTGCAATACTCTGCCATAACCCGCAATACTCTGCCATACCCAGCCATACTCTGCAATACCCCGCAATACCCAGCCATACTCTGCAATACTCGGTGATACCCAGCCATACTCTGCCATACCCAGCCATACTCTGCAATACCCCGCAATACCCAGCCATACTCTGCAATACTTGGTGATACCCAGCCATACTCTGCCATACCCAGTCATACTCGGCGATACTCTGCAATACCCAGCCATGCTCAGCCATACCCAGTCTCTGTATGTGGCCAGGCTGTGGAAGTCTCACACATGTGGTATCGCCGTACTCAGGAGGAGTAGGAGAATCTATTTTGGGGGGTCATTTTTGGTATGTACATGCTATGTGTTAGAAATATTGTATAAATGGACAACTTTGTGTTAAAAAAAAAAAGGCGTTTTAACCACTTCCCGCCTTCCGTCATACGACGTCCTTGACTTTGTGCGGAGATATCTGAATGATGGGTGCAGCTACAGGCATCATTCAGATATCATATTTTTCAGCCGGCGATTCCCTACACCATGAGAATGATCATAGCGGCTGTTACACTGCTTGATCGTTCTTACGGGAGGCGAGAGGGGACGCCCCCCCTCCCGCCGCCCTCCGGTGCTTCTACCGACTCACCGCTACGATCAAAGCCAGGATCTTTTTTTTTTTTTTTTTTTTTTATTTCAGGAACAGCCTAGAGGTGAGATGTGGGGTCTTATTGACCCCATATCTCACTGTAAAGAGGACCTGTCATGCCATATTCCTATTACAAGGGATGTTTACATTCCTTGTAATAGGAATAAAAGTGATCCAAAAAATTTTTTTTTTGGAAAAAAGTGTCAAATAATTAAAGTAAAATGAACAATAAAAAAAAAAAAAAAATTTTTAAAGCGCCCCTGTCCGTGTGCTCGCATGCAGAAGCGAACGCATACGTAAGTCCCGCCCACATATGAAAACGGTGTTCAAACCACACATGTGAGGTATCGCTGCGATCGGTAGAGCGAGAGCAATAATTTTGGCCCTAGACCTCCTCTGTAACTCAAAATTTGTTACCGGTAAAAAATTTTAAAGCGTCGCCTATGGGGATTTTTAAGTGGCGAAGTTTGGCACCATTCTATAAGCGTGTGCAATTTTGAAAGGTGACATGTTAGGTATCTATTAACTTGGCGTAACTTCATCTTCATATTATGCAAAAACATTGGGCTATCCTTACTGTTTTGTTTTTTTTTAAGCAAAAAACTGTTTTTTTTCCAAAAAAAACGCGTTCGAAAAATTGCTGCGCAAATATCGTGCGAGATAAAAAGTTGCAATGACCGCTATTGTATTCTCTAGGGTCTTTGCTAAAAAAACATATATAATGTTTTGATGTTCTATGTAATTTTCTAGCAAATAAATGATGATTTTTACATGTAGGAGAGAAATGTCAGAATTGGCCTGGGTGCTCCAGAATGCCTGAAGGTGCTCCCCTGCATGTTGGGCCTCTGTATGTGGCCACGCTGTGTAAAAGTCTCACACATGTGGTATCGCCATACTCGGGAGTAATAGCAGAATGTGTTTTGGGGTGTAATTTGTGGTATGCATATGCTGTGTGTGAGAAATAACCTGCTAATATGACAATTTTGTGAAAAAAAAAAAACGAAAAAAAAAAAACTTGATTTTGCAAAGAATTGTGGGAAAAAATGACAACTTCAAAAAACTCACCATGCATCTTTCTAAATACCTTGGAATGTCTTCTTTCCAAAAAGGGGTCATTTGGGGGGTATTTGTACTTTTCTGGCATGTTAGGGTCTCAAGAAATGAGATAGGCCATCAGTACTTCAGGTGTGATCAATTTTCAGATATTGGTACCATAGCTTGTGGACGCTATAACTTTCACAAAGACCAAATAATATACACTAATTTGGGTTATTTTTACCAAAGATATGTAGCGGTATAAATTTTGGCCAAAATATATGAAGAAAAATTACTAATTTTCAAAATTTTATAACAGAAACGAAGAAAAATTAATTTTTTTTACAGATTTTTCGGTCTTTTTTCTTTTATAGCGCAAAAAATAAAGAACCCAGTGGTGATTAAATACCACCAAAAGAAAGCTCTATTTGTGTGAAAAAAAGGACAAAAAATTCATATAGATACAGTGTTGCATGACTGAGTAATTGTCATTCAAAATGTGAGAGCACCAAAAGCTGAAAATTGGTCTGGTTATTAAGGGGGTTTAAGTGCCCAGTGGTCAAGTGGTTAAACCCGTAGGTTGAATAGTTTTTCATTCTTTCTGATTTTCGTTGTTTCGTTCTTTCGGATTTTTGTTCTTTCTGACAATGCCTTTTAAAACGCATTTGTCAGAGTCTTTCGTTCAATCGGATGCTTCCGAATGAACGAATATGCTGAATTTTGTCCGAAAACTAATTTGTAACTAAACAAATTGCACATGTCTATTAGATTTGAATCTAAACACTTTGATTGCTTCTGATAGAACATAAACACTATTGTATGTATAGCATGGATGTAGTGCATCATTTAAATCTTTTTAAGCCCTGAAAGTGTATAGGCAACTTTGCCACCTAAAGCCCAACCTACCAAATGTATCCTCCCTCCCTATGTAAACCTTAAATCATACAATCTTATAGCTGGTCACATGATGTCACAGGTCCTTCCTCTTTTTCAGTCAGATGTGGGTGGGCAATAATCTTGGACAGTGTTTCACTCATATTTTGATGTCTGTCCTGGAGCACTGTGAACTAAGGCCAGTGTGATGACACACTCCCAATGAGTATGTCTGTGACAGCCTCTGCTCACAGGAATTTGGTTGGATTAAGCAAGGCATCATTCAAAAGGACCAGTGATGGATTGCAAAGTGGCCAGCCTTTTGTAGGCATCTCCAGAAAGTCAGTAAGCATTGCAAAGAGAAATAATGTTTATATTATATATAATTTGTGTATCTTTACAAACATGGACTACAGCTCAAAACTGATTATGCACAAGTGGAAGGTCTCAATTAATGTTTGGCAAAGAGTATTAACTGGTTTGTACAGGAAATAATAATATGTAATGTTAAAGACATCACAGCCAAAGGGTGGCTTTCTCTTCTGACCTTTTTGACACATGTAATATGTCATGTCATGTAATAATAATTTACTGGACCTTGATAAGATTGGTGGCACTCTCATTCTTCTTTAAAATCTTCAAAGCAGGACCAAGAATTAGGGGGACCCCTCAGATATCCACCTCCCTGAATGAATGAGTAGGGCTTACATAGTACCCTTTGTTACTGGATCTACTGATTACCAACAATACAGACCTGATCATGGATGTGGAAATATGGGGAAATTTAGGAATCAGTGATCACAGGTCAATTGGCTTCAGTATAAATCACACAATTAGGAAACTTAAGGGGAATACAAAGACACTGAATTTCAAAATAGCCAACTTCCCTAAACAATGAACCCTGTTAGATGGCATGAATTGGGATAAAATCTTAGGAACAAAGAACACGGAGGAGAGATGGCTTTGCTTTAAGAGCATATTAAATAAGGGCAATAGCCAATGCATCCCGTTGGGTAATAAATAAATAAATAAAGCGAACAAAAGTACTGGATGGCTTAACTCCAATGTCAAAATGCATACAAAAGCAAAGGAGAAGGCCTTTCAAAAAATACAAGGTTGAGGGATCATCATCAGCATTTAGACTTTATAAAGAATGCAAAAGAAAAATATAAAAGAAAAAGAACTTTTGCGCTAACCAAACAAATTAAATTAGAATTAGGTGCAGCTGCTAGTCTTAGTCAAAAAAATACAAAATACTCTAATACAATTCACATATAGTGACAAGCACGCATCCTGACACAGTTTATATTATACAGTCTGTGTAATCCTTAGTGGTTTTGAACCCTATAGGTGTGATATTGAATAATAAAAATCAAAAAATACTTTATGTGAAAAAACCTTTTTAGAAGAAATTGCTATAGTTCGTCTGAATATTATTAAGACATTATCTAATAAGTTAACGTGCTCCAAATAATATTGTGAACATAATATATTGAAATATAGTGGTATGGTGACACCAGCCACAATGTTGCAAAAAGGACCTTTTAGTCAGCAACAATGTAGCATCCACTCAACACCTCAAAAATAGTGCTAAAAAAACAGTCTGTCAGTGGGAACTTCTCCTCCCTGAATATCCTGTGTAAAAAAATTAAACAATAAAAAAATATATGTAATCAAGCTCAGTCCTCATAAGAATATATATTATGCTGACGATGACATAAATCTTCTACTGGAATACAGCGATGATCTTCCCATTCAGAAATATAGTAGAAAAGGCCGCTTACCGGCTCAGATGGATCTCAGGTTAGGGAGATCAAACAAGCTTGTTGCATTAGCCTGCCGACTTCCTTGATTGCCTTTAGATCGTGAAGGAGCGGAGCAGCGGAGCAACGGAGACCCTCCGTACATGAAGCGTGGAAAGAGCAGAACAGTAAGCAAGCCCAGCGGAAGCTACTACTGAACTAAAGTGCCGTGGAGCTACGAACAACAAACCGCTTAGCTACCAGGATATCTGATCCACCAGGAACCGGAGAAACATCCAGCGCAGCGGGACGTGCAATTGTTTGACTATGGAGACTTCATACTCTCTGATAGCCGTCCTCTCATTCAAGCGCTGGTAACAGGGAAAAGGAAGGAACTCGTCCCATCCCAAATATACCGGAGTCCACATAAGGAAGAAAAGCGGTAACGTAGCACTAACGATTGCTTTATCCATTTGAAAAGCATCCCAATTTAACAATATGAAATGATATACATAAAAAAATCTTCATTGATTTGGGAGCGGTGACAAGCTGGGGGTAATTAGAGGCACAAGGGATTGTTAATCCAATGCTTTCATTATCACAGCTCACCCGCATGCATGTAACCACGATCTGACAGATCTGTTTAGGACTATGACCTGAAGCTTTAGTAACATGTTGTATATCCAAGTTTGGACTTTATCAACACAAGTACGGAACAGGAACCTGGATAATCAAAAACTTTGAAAGATAACTGTCATAACCTGGGGGATTCATACAGGCTTTGCCCCCATATACCTTTCGCTGCATAATTAATTAGTTTATCAACCACTCCTGAATATCTTGCATTAGTGTAGACACCATCTATCAAGTTTACTTAGGCTATCAGCATCCCTGGGGATCACCCTTGCCTTAGCAAACCCTACTATACATAATACACATTAATTTTCTCTATTAATCTTTAATAGCATTGGCAATTAGCCAAAGAGTTTGCTATGCAAAGGTGAAATACATGAGGCGCCTGCATTTTATGTTATCTGTTGGTTTGTTTCAATGTATGTATTGTCAGTCCCATAATGTTTGTTTGTCTGTCACTTTGATACATCAGTTGTTATGTCAAGCATATGTAGTATCATTTTATGATAAGTTGTCAGAGGTCACAGAGTTGCTAACTTTAATGGAAAGTAACTAAATGTTTTTTCCTTGTCAAAAGAAGTTTATTGAGTATACAATATTATAAAGATACATAAAGTAAGTTTACAAGGATCTATAAAGTAAGCTCATTGTTTTACAGTAGGGTTTATATAGGTAAATATCATGAAATTTCAAATATTAAACATTGGGTTCACGTAAACCTAAATTAAAGATATATATCATTTCCTTAGTCACTTTTGTAGGTATTTAAATGATGTATACCTACTATACATATTGTTTACAGGTAGAGTGTATATAGGTCAAATAAATTCTGATAATGAGCTTTAATCGTAAGGTGGAGAAAAGGAAAGAGAAAGAAGAAAAAGGGTAGAAAGGTAGAGGTATGGTCCACAAGGTTGTCCCGCTCGTCAGTTTATTATTCCTTTTAGTTCTCTTTGAAGCCTTAGAATGGGTGTCTCTGTAAGTCATTCAATCTGTTACCATGGCAACAGGACAGAGTCATTGAAGTTTGACAGGAACTGTTGTTTTATCCAAGGATGCCAAAGTTTTTCAAATTTTGGAATTTGATTTTGATCGATGGCTACCATCTTAGCATGGGACATTGTATTATTCATTCTGTGAATTGTTTCTGCTAGTACCAATGTAGGAGATTTCCATGCCTTGGCCACTGTTTGTTTTGCAGCCGTTATTAGTTGGATCATAAGTTTGAATTGAGAGAGTGTTAACCATTCCGGTTTTAGATTAAGTAAAGTTATATATGGATCTGGTTGTATTATTTTTTTAAATATTTTAGATGCAATCACAAAGACTTCCTTCCAGAAGGTTTGGATTACTGGGCACGTCCACCATATGTGTAAATGTGTGCCTATTTCTGGGCATCCTCAAAAACAAAGAGCTGAGGTATTAGGTGAATATTTTGCCACTCTAGCGGGTACAAGCTACCAGCGAGTTAGGACTTTATAATTTGTCTCCAGTGCTAAGATGTTGGGTGAAGATGACTTAGATGTGAGCCATATGTTAGACCAGTCCGTGTCTTCTAAAGTTCGTCCCAGGTCCTCCTCCTACCTCTGAACGTAAGAGGATCTATTAAGATTTACTACTCCATATAATTGATTATAAAGTGATGAAATTGTACCTTTAGCAAATGGATCTTTTGTACAGATTGATTCAAAAATGGATAATTGGGATAATGGTGTATCCCCCTTTAGGAATGGTGTATAGAAATTTTTGATTTGGAGATATCTAAATATCTCAGAGTTTGGTAGATCATATTTTTCTCTAAGCGTTGGGAATGAAAGGAATGATTTAGATGCAATGAAGTCATTTAGTGTCTGAATGCCTGATGTTGTCCAAGCTTTAAAAGAATTTGGGTAGATCCATGCCGGATAAAAGGCCGGATTTCTGATAAAAGAAAGGAGAGGATTGTGTGGAGATTGTAACTGATATTTGGTTTTTAGTTTATCCCAGAGAGATAAGAAGTGTTTAGTTATGGGATTATGAATTTTAAAGCGGTCTTTAGGATCAAGCCATAATAAGTTTGATATTAATAGAGGGTCATTTTCTGAAGCCTCTATAAATACCCATAATGAGATTTCCTGTTTTGCATGGTATTTGGCCAGACTGGCCAAATGTACTGCTCTGTAGTAGTTAGTAAAATTAGGGTATCCTAGGCCTCCTTTATTTTTGGGAAGATGTAGTGTGTGTATAGGTATACGTGGTTTAGAAGAGCCCCATATAAACGAAGTTGCTCTTTTTTGTACTATTCTCAAAAAATAGGAAGGAATTGGAATAGGGAGGTCTCTGAATAGATAAAGCAATTTGGGTAGAATAGTCATTTTGATTGCATTAATCTTCCCTATCCAGGATAAAGGAAGTTGCGACCATTGTTTTATTAGATTTGTGATCTGTCTTAATACAGGAGGATAATTGGTTGAGAATAAGTCAGAATGAGATGCTATTAAATGAATTCCAAGATATGGGATTGATTTTTCTGCCCATGTGAATGGGAGTGCAGCCCTAGCCGGGATCAATTCCATGTTTGTGAGTGAAATATTAAGCACTAGGCATTTCTTAGGATTAATCGTAAGGCCGGATAGGGCTGCAAATCCATCAAGAGCTGGTATTAAGTTAGGACCAGAGACCTGTGGTGATGATAGAAAAAGTAATATATCGTCTGCAAATATACATAATTTGTGTGTAATACCTCCTACTTCAATGCCAGTTATAGTTTGGTATGTTCTGATGTATTGGGCCATGGGTTCGAGTACAAGGGCAGATAATAAGGGAGATAATGTGCAACCCTGTCGGGTACCTCTTTCGATATTAAAGGCATCAGATTTGTATCCAGCATATTTTATATAGGCTTTGGGTTTATTATATAATGCTTTGATCCATGTTAAAAAATGGGGTCCAAAACCCCATTTTTGTAATGAATATTGCATATATTGCCAGGATACTGTGTCAAATGCCCTCTTAATATCGAGAGATAGAAAACATAAAGGGATTTTCCGTTTTTTAGCAATATGTGCCAATAACACTGCCCTGCGTATATTATCGCCTGCCTGTCTATTTGGCATGAAGCCTACTTGATCTCTATGTATTAATTTTCCTATAATGCTATTGAGGCATTTTGCTATTATTTTTGCTAATAATTTAATATCAAGGTTTAACAGAGAGATAGGCCGATAATTCACACAGGAAGTATCATCAGAAAGGAGTTTTGGGATCATACAAACAATTGCCATTAGTGTTTCTTGCCGAAAAGAATGTCCATCTAGAAGTTTGTTAAAAGTTTCAGTGAGAATGGGAGAGAGTATTTCTGAGAATGTTTTATAGTATAAAGCCGAGTAGCTGTCTGGGCCTGGTCTTTTGTTAAGTTTTAGGTCTTTTATGGCGTTAGCAACTTCATCTATAGTTATAGGCTCATCCAAACTGCTTTTTTGATTCTGAGATAACTCAGGTAAGGTTATTTTTGAGAAGAAGGATTCAGCCTCTGTAGGATTAAATTCATTGTTTGTCTTGTATAAAGTTGCGAGATGTGAGTGAAATTTATGGACTATTTTAACTGGATTACAAGTATAAACATTTTTTGATAATTTCAAACGTATTGGTTTGAAAGATTTGTTAGTTGAATTTAAAGCCCGAGCCAAATATGTACCTGGTTTGTTTGTATTCATGTAGAAATTTTGTTTGGAGCGTTTGAGGGATTTATCAACTGACTCAGTGAGAAATAGATCGTATTCCAATCTAGATTTTTCCAGATGAGATTTTGTACTCTGAGATGGATTATAATTATGAATTATATCTGATGCAATAATTTCTGGTATCATTCCTATTGTTAGAAAAATATGATCTATTCTGGTGAAGGTTTGATGAGGGTGCGAGAAATAAGTGAATTTCTTTTTCATTGGGTTACTTTCTCTCCACGAATCTACCAGATTGTATTTGGAAAGAAGTTGAGAAAAAGGTAATCTAGAGGTTATTTTGGATGGTGTAAAAGGTGATTTATCTAGAAATGGGAGGAGGACCTGGTTCGAATCCCCACACATTATCACTGTTCCTATTTTGTGTGTATTAATCACTTGTAATATATGTGAGAGGAATGGTGTAGGTTGTTTGTTAGGAGCGTAGTAGGAAATCACCGTGATTGCTGTATCCATTATATAACCCATGAGTATCAGGTATCTACCTTCTGGGTCTTTAATTTCTGATGATAAGGTGAATGGTGTGGATCGGTGAAATGCAATTAGAGTTCCCCTTTGCTTGGTACAGGCAGAAGCCGTGTAAATTTGTTGATAAAAAGGAGAAATATATTTTGGAGTAGAATCTTTGGTGAAGTGTGTTTCTTGGAGGCATACTATGTGAGCCTTCTTGTTATGGAAAGCACGGAAGGCTTTGGTCCTTTTTTGAGGGACATTTATTCCCTGAACATTCAGGGAAAGTATATTCAGTGGTGCCATGGCAACAGATCAAATAGTTTTGACTTACTTTTTGTTATGCAGAGCTGACTGCGCAGATCAACCTGTGTGGACTGAAGAGATGAAAAGCTAGAAAAGAAACCAGTGAATTCTGGAGTAGAGAGTAAACAAAAAACATATGAGATTAGATGATGCAAAAAATAATTTATACAATGTAAGTAATCACAATTTACCCATGAAAGAGAATAAATATCTCTCTCAGGGGAATAAGTGCCTTTGTCACACTCCCACATAATATGGTTGGGAGAATGAGGAGGGCTAATGGGGGTACACGGATCTTCCGCTTACAGGAGAGAAGTGCTATGTCAAAAGACATCAAAATGATGTTTCATTAATTGGAGTGCAGAATATAGTTTTTGTTGAAATTATTTATTCCAGGGTGGTTGTATATGGTTAGTCTTGCCCTAGGCTAAATAATTCAGTTAGAAAGGTACTGTTAATAACTTTGGTATTGATGAAGATAGTTTGAATTATTTTGGGATTTTAACCCTTTTAGAGTAAATAATTACATATTTTATTCATATGTAACTGTTTAGATATGTTAACTCATAAAATTGAGGTTGTATTGCTTCAGATTAGAATAAACAAAAACATAATTCTAGGAACTAGTTAGGAGAATCGATGGAGGGTAAGTACAGCGCTGCACCAATACTAGAGGACGGTTACACAGCAAGCAGCCAACACTCCTCTTAGACAAAGAGAAAATAAAAAATTAAAATGTGCTGAGTGTAGCGCTAAATGTGTAAATAAGTGAAAATAAACTAGCCCAAATCATTCATGGAGGGCCCACAAAACCAGTGAGAAAGTGTGGTTCAAAGTTGCATATAAATAAACACAATCAAAAATAAACTAAGTGTCATACACTGTCATATAAATTGATAATATTAAACCAGTGAAAAAACAAAGTGGAAAACAGTGATGTAAAGGTGAAGAAATAACAAAATGTCCATAATGTTGAAAATTATGATCTAAATGAAACTCCTCATCCACCACCCAAAAAGTCTCTGAAGGTGAAATGATAGGGACAACGATGAAGAAATTTTTCTGCCGAGTGAATAAATAAAGCACCAAATAAATCGTCTAGATGAGTGTCAGGACCACCACCAAAGCATCAGAGGAGGCTTACCGGAACCTGGTGACTTGATAAGACATACGTCTTACAAGTCCCAGAGAGCTTGTTTAGCCACCGAGGCTGGCAAATTGATCCTCAGATGTCCTCAACTTCAAATGGAGGGGGGGGGAGGGATAGAAACCCGTCACAGCTTCAGCCGTCCAGACTTATCAACAGGCCAACCGGATGATATTACATGCCATGGGGAAAGAAAGCTCACATGGCATGATATCGTTTAAAAATGTAATTTATTAAACATTAAGAAAGGAACACTCACATGTTAGGAGATCAGAATAAGCTCAAAACTGTATCGTAATCGCGGTGATCGTAGGGAGTCCACCCAACATGTTTCGGCTAACAAGCCTTCATCTGGGGTGTGGAGCCCCCCTACCTCACCGCTATTTAAACTAAGAATGACCCCCACTGGGAGTGTCACAACACAGGAAATGCCCCA
This sequence comes from Lithobates clamitans, assembly GCA_037952925.1. Lineage (NCBI taxonomy): Eukaryota > Metazoa > Chordata > Amphibia > Anura > Ranidae > Lithobates > Lithobates clamitans. The sequence goes on along the minus strand of JBBGZY010000062.1, from coordinate 1,747,025 downwards.
ATGATGTCACTTCCGGTTCGGTAAATGAATCAAAGATGTAAGTGTAAAATATGAAATATTGGTCAGTGGTGTGATGCCTCTGGTCTCAGTTAATAGTTTTCCAAAATGTGAAAGGAACAACGAAATAAGAGGGGAGACATCTGGGTAGTTCGTACGGCCAGCCGACCCGGAAGTGCTCGGAATTAAACCAAGCCTCGGTGCCAGCATAGCCAGTTAGACAGACCGGGAAGCCGTCATGATCCGCCCCGTGGGCGTGTCCAGACAGCGGGGCCGTGCGCAACAGCGGAAGTCAACGGAGGACGCTTTTCTTGTTGTGTCCCAGGTCTCTACCATTTTCACCTCTGCTGACACTTGGCTCGGGCTTATGAGGTTGCCGGGATGCATTTCCGGCCTCCCCTAGCCTATCTGGGCCTTCCTTTCTACGTGGAGGAAGTGTGCGAGTTGTGGGCGTGGTGATGTGGCTGGGTCCCGAGTGCCGAATGCGCGTGCGCAGCATTCGACAAACACGGGCTCTACTTTTCAGAGGTTGAGTCCTAGGGGCGTGGCGTGATGACGCTCCGACCTATTGATTCGCCTACTGAGAACGAGGCTTGGTGCGCAAGCGGACGTCCTCCGTTGACTTCCGCTGTTGCGCACGGCCCCGCTGTCTGGACACGCCCACGGGGCGGATCATGACGGCTTCCCGGTCTGTCTAACTGGCTATGCTGGCACCGAGGCTTGGTTTAATTCCGAGCACTTCCGGGTCGGCTGGCCGTACGAACTACCCAGATGTCTCCCCTCTTATTTCGTTGTTCCTTTCACATTTTGGAAAACTATTAACTGAGACCAGAGGCATCACACCACTGACCAATATTTCATATTTTACACTTACATCTTTGATTCATTTACCGAACCGGAAGTGACATCATTGGGGCATTTCCTGTGTTGTGACACTCCCAGTGGGGGTCATTCTTAGTTTAAATAGCGGTGAGGTAGGGGGGCTCCACACCCCAGATGAAGGCTTGTTAGCCGAAACATGTTGGGTGGACTCCCTACGATCACCGCGATTACGATACAGTTTTGAGCTTATTCTGATCTCCTAACATGTGAGTGTTCCTTTCTTAATGTTTAATAAATTACATTTTTAAACGATATCATGCCATGTGAGCTTTCTTTCCCCATGGCATGTAATATCATCCGGTTGGCCTGTTGATAAGTCTGGACGGCTGAAGCTGTGACGGGTTTCTATCCCTCCCCCCCCCTCCATTTGAAGTTGAGGACATCTGAGGATCAATTTGCCAGCCTCGGTGGCTAAACAAGCTCTCTGGGACTTGTAAGACGTATGTCTTATCAAGTCACCAGGTTCCGGTAAGCCTCCTCTGATGCTTTGGTGGTGGTCCTGACACTCATCTAGACGATTTATTTGGTGCTTTATTTATTCACTCGGCAGAAAAATTTCTTCATCGTTGTCCCTATCATTTCACCTTCAGAGACTTTTTGGGTGGTGGATGAGGAGTTTCATTTAGATCATAATTTTCAACATTATGGACATTTTGTTATTTCTTCACCTTTACATCACTGTTTTCCACTTTGTTTTTTCACTGGTTTAATATTATCAATTTATATGACAGTGTATGACACTTAGTTTATTTTTGATTGTGTTTATTTATATGCAACTTTGAACCACACTTTCTCACTGGTTTTGTGGGCCCTCCATGAATGATTTGGGCTAGTTTATTTTCACTTATTTACACATTTAGCGCTACACTCAGCACATTTTAATTAGGAACTAGTTAGGTAATAATATATTTGTTTTAAGATAAGAAAGAAAAAGCTTCCATTACTTCTGGATTATTGAACATATTTGTCCTAAAAAGTAATAAATCTATTGTTATTACCTGATAATATATAACTGAACAAGAATTTCCTTATTTCACTTATATATTCCAAGGCTATATGAATCAGAAGTAATAAGAAATATAACTGGAATGTAACATGATCCCACACAGTGTGTGACTATCAGAATGCAGTTACATTCAGTTATAAATACAGGTTTTTTATAGAGAACCATCTCTTAGTATAATAAATGAAGAGATATCAGGAATTAGGATGTCAGTCCATTGAATCTTCTTGGTTCATGGATAATGTGGCATAACGGCCTCTTTTGTGAGAATGATGATTCCCATTTTGTTCTGAAATTTTCTGGGTGCTGCCTGAAGGTGAAGATGATGCCATTCTTCTGTGTGTGGGAGAGTTGCTGCTTGTGGGTTCTGTCAGATTTAATTTTAAAAGGGTCTGTTGTAGTTCATCTGCTGATCTGCTTCTGTAAATTGTACCTTGGTAGTTAAATCTGACTGAAAAGGGGAAGCCCCATTGATACATAATGTTGTGGGGTTGCAGTTCCATTAGTTGGGGTTTCATGGATCCTCTTTTAGTAATAGTAAGTTGGGATAGGTCAGCAAAAATTTGATAATTGTGTCCTTGAAAATTAAGTTCCTTTTTTTCTCTTGCAGCAATTAGTATTTGTTCTTTCGTTCTGTAATAATGAAATTTTGTGATTATATCACATGGGGGTCCATCTTTCTTTTTGGCTGTGAGGGCTCTGTGTACTCTGTCCAGTTCTAAACGTTCAATAGGGATTTCTGGCTTTAGTTCTTGTAATAGAGCAGTAATAGTAGATTACAGGTCTGTCACAGTTTCAGGTATTCCCCTTATGCGCAAGTTTGAACGTCTGGCTCTATTTTCGTAATCTTCGAGCTTAGTTTGAAGTATTAAATTCTCTTCTTTTAATTGTTCCAATTCTGTTATATTTTCTTGGGTTGTAATTTCAATTTCATCCATTTTTATTTCTAAGGCTGCGGTGCGGTTTCCCAGCTCTCTTATTTCTTTGGTTAGGCTTTTTGTTATTTGGTCTGAGGTTTGTTTTAAAGCCTTTTGAAGCATCTTTTCAAATTGTAATAATATTATTGGGGATGCTGAGGAGGCTTGTGGAGAAGTTTGTGAGAGGATTTGTTCTGTATCTGACTCAAATGGAGAGTCTTGCTGTGACATTTTCTGTCTGTGAGAGCTCCCTGATGCTGTATATTGTGAGGTGACTGGAGCTGCTTTAGTTGCAGTGAGTGCCTGTGAGCTCTTTGTGAGGTGATTTTTATTTCTGCCCAGTTTCCTCCCAGTACCATATTTCCTGCCCAAACTTTCACAGTTTGTTCCCTGGGGCAAAAAGGTTCAAATGGATACCTTTTGAGCCTGCAGGCTCTGTTTCGTCCTTCTCTTCTCTCCTCAGCGGTGTGGAGCTCTAACAATGCATGTCTGCTCTGCTAGGCTCTGCCCATCTCCCCTCAACTAAATGTTTTTTATACTAGTAAGTTTGAATTTCTAAACACTAATAAAAATTGGATATTTTTTACATATTATCTCTCAGACTGCCCTTTCTGACCTAAAATAGCTATCTTTTTTATCCAAGGGATACCCAATCTGTGGTTTTCCCAAGGATAACCTTTTTTGTATGCGTTTGGTATAAGCTACGGCCAGAACCTCTAAGATGGAGGAGTGACAGAGAGAAAAAATATAAATTCCATAAACAATAGAGGATACGTGATCATATGGTCCTTTTGTAGTTGTTGGTTGTTCCTTGATTGCCACCTGGATGTCGGTCGCAGAATCTTCATCCACTTTACCTGATCCACAGAACAGGCATCCTCTGTTTTGGTATAAAAGATTTCCACAGTTCCAGAGGAATTTAAATCTTTGAATTATCCATAGTATAAGCCGAACACCTCAGTGGGAACAAAGCGGGAGAAACTCCATAGTGCAGATGTGTATTTAAAAATGTATTAAAAAAACTTTTTCACAGTCACTTCAAAAAATTCCACTGCAGTTGATCACAGCATTGACACACAGCACACTAGGAACCGCAAATCAACAACTTCAAAGGTGCACAGCAAACGGGAACCAGATAAAAAACAGCTAAAAAATTCAACTACAAATTTTAGCAGACATGCAGCGAGGGAGCAAAGCGACTGACTGCATTGGGAAAAAAACAAAAAAACGTGATGGCGTCACAGCCTCTAGCTCCACCCGATGCAATTCCCCCTAAACAGGCTTCCACTGGGAATGGAGACATGGCTGGATATTGACACATCACGTTTATATACTCACAAGGCAGGAGGGACACCGGAAGTGACATTTCCACCCTTCCTTCTTGTTGTCATTTAGTATATAGTCATTTTCTTTCCAAATTTACTTTAAAAACTAAAAAATTGTTATCACTCCTTATCCCATACAAGGGAGAAGGGGAAGGTGAAACTAAAAATTACTATTACAAAAAAAATACTTTTCCTCAAAAAATATTTTCTAAAAAAATTCCTTTTTAAAAAGGATTACCACACATAGAATTTTACATATATATATATATATATATATGCATATCTGAGTATATTATTAGCGTTCTTGATTTGCATTTCCAATTATTATATATATACATATAAATTCAATTTTTGACATGCATCATAAGGGTTATTTTGTCCTAAGGTTATGCAGCACTCTAACCAAAAAAAAAAGGGGGACTCCAATCCCTTCATACATTAACTCATTTTCATCAAAAATTAGAAAAAGTTATATAAAAAGTTATCAAAAATTACAACCTTTAAAAAGGGAAAAACATCTCAATTATTAAAAAGTTCGGAAGACTTTTATCTGGTATCAATGTAGCAGTTAATATACCATTCTACATTGAGTCCCAGGGGTTTGTAACTTTGGAGGTCGTATATCCATCTGGTTTCACGATGAGAGATGGACCTTCTCAAATTACTCCCTCTCCAATGTGGGGTATATTTTTCTATCGCTATCACCTTCAGTAAAGCAGTATTCATGTTATGGTGGGTTCTAAAATGTCTTGACACACTATGTCCTATGAAACCTCTCCTAATATTCCCCAAATATTCCCCTATTCTAATGTTGAGAGCACGGGTGGTCCTCCCCACATACTGTAACCCACAAGGGCAAATAAGCAGGTAGACCACTCCCACAGTACTACATGTAATAAAATCCTTTATATCATATGTTTTTATTGGTAACATTGGAGGTAAAAGTCGAGGTTCTTATCGTCTGAGAGGTCCTACATACCTTACACCTCCTGCATGGGTAGAACCCTTTGAGGTTCCCAAACATACTAATCTTAGGGGGACATTCAATGGCACTTGGTGCTAATTTATCCTTCAACGTCTGTTTTTTTCTAAAAATGATACTAGGTCTAAAAGGGAGAACAGGTCCCAGGATCTCATCCCCCCTCAGAATATTCCAAAGTTTCTTCATAATTCTGTTTACCCACCAATGCTGTGATGAGAAGGTGGTGATAAAGGCCCACTCAAAATTCTTCTTTTTACCTTCATCCAAATTTTTAATTCTGGGTTTCAGGAGTTGTTCCCTTTCAATATTGGCTATTTTTTCAAGTTCTCCTTCCAATATTTCAGATCTATACCCTTTATCCTCAAACCGTTTTTTTAGGACTTCAGCCTGAACCCTATAGTCCTCAATATGAGAACAGTTCCTTCTTACTCGCTGGAATTGGCTTTTAGGTATAGCTTTAAGCCAATCTGAATGATGGCAGCTTCCGATAGGAATGTAGCCATTCCTATCAGTTGTTTTAAAAAACGTTTTGGTGAACAATTGTCCCTCACTCTTGGTAATCGTGAGGTCCAGGAAGTTAACTGACATTTCACTATATTCATATGTGAAACTTATGCCCCATTTATTCGAATTAACCTTATCCATGAAGGACTTCAATGATTCTACATTCCCTTTCCACAGAAAGAAGGCGTCATCAATAAACCTTCGCCAAAAAAGTAGGTGGGGACAGTCCCATGCAAAGATATGGTCATTTTCCCACAGTGGCGAGGCTGGGGGCAAACTTTGCCCCCATTGCCACGCCTGTATACTGTAAGAAATATTGGTCATTATAGAAGAAAAAATTATGTTCCATTGCAAATTTCAATAATTTTAGAACAAACTCTCTCGTTCACTGCTTGATGGAATCATCTCTACCCATATAGTATCTGGCTGCTGAGTAACCTAAATCATGTCGTATATTTGTATATAATGCGGAAACGTCTGCTGTTTCTAGTAGGACATCATCATCCACTTTCATCTGTGAAATTTCATTGATAATCTGTGATGAATCATTTAAGAAAGCTGGAGTCTTAGTTACCAGCAGTTGTAGAAAAAAATCTACAAACTTACCAAGCCTAGAAGTGAGGGAGTCTATACCCCTCACTATCGGTCTACCTGGTGGCCGCACTGGGTTCTTATGTATTTTTGGTAGGTAATAAATAATCGCCATTTTTGGTGCCAAATGTATCAGAAACTCCATTTCTTTTTTGTTGATAATACCTTTTTTGAAACCATCCTGAATTATCATATTAAGTTGCTTCCTATATCCCACCGTGGGATCCCACCTCAAAATGGTATATGTATTCCTGTCAGATAATAAATGATTAATTTCCTCCAAATAATCCTGTTTTCTGAGAAGGACAATTTCTCCCCCCTTATCCACAGGGCGTATTATTAGTTCTTTTTTCTCACATAGAGTTTCTATACCTTTATGAATTTCCTTCTGTTTGTTATTATTGCAATTCTTAAAACGTACCTTTTGTAAATCTTGCATTACTAGGTTTTTGAAAACTGCTATACTAAGAGCAGGTTTTTCAGGGGGATTAAAAAGGGAAGCATTTCTAAGTCCTGTTCACTCATATATCCTATTCATCTGTGATCCTGAATTTTTAATGATGGGATTAGATAAGAAGTGCTGTTTTATGTTTAAATTCCTCACATATTTTGGGAGGTCTATAAACATTTGAAATTTACTAATACTCTGCTTGGGAGCAAATTTCAGACCCAAGTTCAGAGTTTTACGTTCGGTTTCAGTTAGTTCTATACCACTTAAATTAAAAATTCCCCCACCTTCTATCTCTTTCTTTTTTTGGGTGATCTGTTTTCCTCCCCTGCATCCTCTTTTTGTCTTCCTTTTTTGTTCTGATTTTTCCCTAAAAAACTCTCTGGTTTATTTCTAAGTGGGGCCACATTGAGGGGGCCTCCCATAGGGTTCTGGATTGGAATTTCCATATCCCCAATAATTTTCCCCCCCAGAAACTCCAATCCAAGAGTTTTTTAGGGAAAAATCAAAACAAAAAGGAAGACAAAAAGAGAATGCAGGGGAGGAAAACAGATCACCCAAAAAAAGAAAGAGATAGAAGGTGGGGGAATTTTTAATTTAAGTGGTATAGAACTAACTGAAACCGAACGTAAAACTCTGAACTTGGGTCTGAAATTTGCTCCCAAGCAGAGTATTAGTAAATTTCAAATGTTTATAGACCTCCAAAAATATGTGAGGAAATTAAACATAAAACGGCACTTCTTATCTAATCCCATCATTAAAAATTCAGGATCACAGATGAATAGGATATCTAGGGGAACAGGACTTAGAAATGCTTCCCTTTTTAATCCCCCTGAAAAACCGGCTCCTAGTATAGCGGTTTTCAAAAACCTAGTAATGCAAGATTTACAAAATGTACGTTTTAGGAATTGCAATAATAACAAACAGAAGGAAATTCATAAAGGTATAGAAACTCTATGTGAGAAAAAAGAACTAATAATACGCCCTGCGGATAAGGGGGGAGGAATTGTCCTTCTCAGAAAACAGGATATTTTGGAGGAAATTAATCATTTATTATCTGACAGGAATACATATACCATTTTGAGGCGGGATCCCACGGTGGGATATAGGAAGCAACTTAATATGATAATTCAGGATGGTTTCAAAAAAGGTATTATCAACAAAAAAGAAATTAAGTTTCTGATACCTTTGGCACCAAAAATGGCGATTATTTATTACCTACCAAAAATACATAAGAACCCAGTGCGGCCACCAGGTAGACCAATAGTGAGTGGTATAGACTCCCTCACTTCTAGGGTTGGTAAGTTTGTAGATTTTTTTTCTACAACCGCTGGTAACTAAGACTCCAGCTTTCTTAAAGGATTCATCACAGATTATCAATGAAATTTCACAGATGAAAATGGATGATGATGTCCTACTAGTAACAGCGGACGTTTCCGCATTATATACGAATATACGACATGATTTAGGTTACTCAGCAGCCAGATACTATATGGGTAGAGATGATTCCATCAAGCAGTCAACGAGAGAGTTTGTTCTAAAATTATTGAAATTTGCAATGGAACATAAATTTTCTTCTATAATGACCAATATTTCTTACAGTGTACTGGCGTTTGCCCCCAGCCTCGCCAATTTATTTAGGTCACTGTGGGAAAATGACCATATCTTTGCATGGGACTGTCCCCGCCTACTTTTTTGGCGAAGATTTATTGAGGACGCCTTCTTTCTGTGGAAAGGGGATGTAGAATCATTGAAGTCCTTCATGGATAAGGTTAATTCGAATAAATGGGGCATAAGTTTCACATATGAATATAGTGAAACGTCAGTTAACTTCCTGGACCTCACGATTACCAAGAGTGAGGGACAATTGTTCACCAAAACGTTTTTTAAAACAACTGATAAGAATGGCTACATTCCTATCGGAAGCTGCCATCATCCAGATTGGCTTAAAGCTATACCTAAAAGCCAATTCCAGCGAGTAAGAAGGAACTGTTCTCATATTGAGGACTATAGGGTTCAGGCTGAAGTCCAAAAAAAACGGTTTGAGGATAAAGGATATAGATCTGAAATATTGGAAGGAGAACTTGAAAAAATAGCCAATATTGAAAGGGAACAACTCCTGAAACCCAGAATTAAAAATTTGGATGAAGGTAAAAAGAAGAATTTTGAGTGGGCCTTTATCACCACCTTCTCATCACAGCATTGGTGAGTAAACAGAATTATGAAGAAACTTTGGAATATTCTGAGGGGGGATGAGATCCTGGGACCTGTTCTCCCTTTTAGACCTAGTATCATTTTTAGAAAGAATCAGACGTTGAAGGATAAATTAGCACCAAGTGCCATTGAATGTCCCCCTAAGATTAGTATGTTTGGGAACCTCAAAGGGTTCTACCCATGCAGGAGGTGTAAGGTATGTAGGACCTCTCAGACGATAAGAACCTCGACTTTTACCTCCAATGTTACCAATAAAACATATGATATAAAGGATTTTATTACATGTAGCACTGTGGGAGTGGTCTACCTGCTTATTTGCCCTTGCGAGTTACAGTATGTGGGGAGGACCACCCGTGCTCTCAACGTTAGAATAGGGGAACATTTGGGGAATATTAGGAGAGGTTTCATAGGACATAGTGTGTCAAGACATTTTAGAACCCACCATAACAGGAATACTGCTTTACTGAAGGTGATAGCGATAGAAAAATATACCCCACATTGGAGAGGGAGTAATATGAGAAGGTCCATCTCTCGTCGTGAAACCAGATGGATATACGACCTCCAAAGTTACAAACCCCTGGGACTCAATGTAGAATGGGATATTAACTGCTACATTGATAACAGATAAAAGTCTTCCGAACTTTTTAATAATTGAGATGTTTTTCCCTTTTTAAAGGTTGTAATTTTTGATAATTTTTTATATAACTTTTTCTAATTTTTGATGAAAATGAGTTAATGTATGAGGGGAGTGGAGTCCCCCTTTTTTTTTTTTTTGCTTAGAATGCTGCATAACCTTAGGACAAAAAAACCCTTATGAAGAATGTCAAAAATTGAATTTATATGTATGTGTATATATATAATAATTGGAAATGCAAATCAAGAACGCTAATAATATACTCAAATATGCGTATATATATATATGTAAAATTCTATGTGTAGTAATCCTTTTTAAAAAGGAATTTTTTTAGAAAATATTTTTTGAGGAAAAATATTTTTTTTGTAATAGTAATTTTTAGTTTCACCTTCCCCTTCTCCCTTGTATGGGATAAGGAGTGATAACAATTTTTTAGTTTTTAAAGTAAATTTGGAAAGAAAATGACTATATATTAAATGACAACAAGAAGGAAGTGTGGAAATGTCACTTCCGGTGTCTCTCCTGCCTTGTGAGTATATAAATGTGATGTGTCAATATCCAGCCATGTCTCCGTTCCCAGTGGAAGCCTGTTTAGGGGAAACGTGTCGGGTGGAGCTAGAGGCTGTGATGCCATCACGTTTTTTCTGTTTTTTCCCCATGCAGTCAGTCGGTTTGCTCCCTCGCTGCATGTCTGCTAAAATTTGTAGTTGAATTTTTTAGCTGTTTTTTATCTGGTTCCCGTTTGCTGTGCACCTTTGAAGTTGTTGATTTGCGGTTCCTAGTGTGCTGTGTGTCAATGCTGTGATCAACTGCAGTGGAATTTTTTGAAGTGACTGTGAAAAAGTTTTTTTAATACATTTTTAAATACACATCTGCACTATGGAGTTTCTCCCGCTTTGTTCCCACTGAGGTGTTCGGCTTATACTATGGATAATTCAAAGATTTAAATTCCTCTGGAACTGTGGAAATCTTTTATACCAAAACAGAGGATGCCTGTTCTGTGGATCAGGTAAAGTGGATGAAGATTCTGCGACCGACATCCAGGTGGCAATCAAGGAAGCCGGCAGGCTAATGCAACAAGCTTGTTTGATCTCTCTAACCTGAGATCCATCTGATCCGGTAAGCGGCCTTTTCTACTATATTTTTGAATGGGAAGATCATCGCTGTATTCCAGTAGAAGATTTATGTCATCGTCAGCATAATATATATTCTTATGAGGACTGAGCTTGATTACATATATTTTTTTATTGTTTAATTTTTTACACAGGATATTCAGGGAGGAGAAGTTCTCACTGACAGACTGTTTTTTTAGCACTATTTTTGAGGTGTTGAGTGGATGCTACATTGTTGCTGACTAAAAGGTCCTTTTTTCAACATTGTGGCTGGTGTCACCATACCACTATATTTCACTATATTATGTTCACAATATTATTTGGAGCACGTTAACTTATTAGATAATGTCTTAATAATATTCAGACGAACTATAGCAATTTCTTCTAAAAAGTTTTTTCACATAAAGTATTTTTTGATTTTTATTATTCAATATCACACCTATAGGGTTCAAAACCACTAAGGATTACACACACTGTATAATATACACTGTGTCAGAATGCGCGCTTGTCACTATTTATAAAGAATGCAATAATAAATGTAAGGGTGCAATTAGGGCGACTAAGATAGAACATGAAAGCAGATATCGGGGGAGAGCAAAAAAAAATCCCAAGAAATTCTTTAAGTATGTAAACAGTAAAAAAGGGAGGACAGACCATATTGGTCCCAAAAAGAATGAGGAGGGACATCTGATTACAAAGGATAGGGAGATGGCGAAGGTATTGAATTTATTCTTCTCCTCAGTCTTCACGAGGGAATCGGAGTGCTTCAGTAACCAAAACTGCAGTGTTTATCCTTATGACACATCACAGGAAGCACCTCCATGGTTAACAGAGGACAAAGTTAAAATTAGACTTTGGAAAGTTAATATTGATAAATCACCGGGACCATATGGCTTGCATCCGAGGGTACTTAGGGAACTCAGTCAAGTAATTGCCAGACCATTGTTCCTAATTTTTACTGACAGTCTACTGACTGGAATGGTACCAGGTGATTGGAGAAAAGCCAATGTAGCACCAATTTTTAAAAAGGGCCCAAAATACATCCTTGGGAATTACAGACCAGTTAGCCTAACATCAATAGTATGCAAGCTCTTGGAGGGGATGATAAGGGACTATATACAAGATTTTAGTAACGAGAATGGTATCATTAGCAGTAAGCAGCATGGATTCATGAAGAATCGTTCTTGCCAAACAAATCTATTAACCTTCTATGGGGAGGTGAGTTGCCATCTAGATAAAAGAAGGCCCATAGACTTGGTGTATCTGGATTTTGCAAAGTCATTTGACACAGTTCCCCATAAACGTTTACTGTACAAAATAAGGTTTGTTGGCATGGACCATAGGGTGAGTTCATGAATTGAAAACAGGCTACAAGGGCGAGTTCAGAGGGAGGTGATAAATGGGGAGTACTCAGAATAGTCAGAGGTGGGTAGTGGGGTCCCCCAGGGTTCTGTGCTGGGACCAATCCTATTTATTTTGTTCATCAACGACCTGGAGGATGGGGTAAACAGTTCAATCTCTGTATTTGCGGACAATACTAAGCTAAGCAGGGCAATAACTTCCCCGCTAACAAAGCAAACAGAATATTGACATGCATTAAAAAGGGATCAACTCCATAGATAAAACGATAATTCTCCCGCTCTACAAGACTCTGGTCCGGCCGCACCTAGAGTATGCTGTCCAGTTCTGGGCACCAGTCCTCAGGAAGGATGTACTGGAAATGGAGCGAGTACAAACAAGGGCAACTAAGCTAATAAAGGGTCTGAAGGATATAAGTTATGAGAAAAGGTTGCGAGTACTGAACTCATTCCCTCTGGAGAAGAGACGCTTGAGAGGGGATATGGGTTCAATTTATAAATATCGTACTGGTGAAGTGACCCCACAATAGGTATAAAACTTTTTTGCGGAAGGGAGTTTACCAAGACACGTGGCCACTCATTAAAATTAGAAGAAAAGAGGTTTAACTGTAAACTATGTATAGGGTTCTTTACTGTAAGAGCGGTAAGGATATAAGGTGGTAAGGTGGTGGTCTCAGTGGGGGGGGGGGGCATCAATAGTTTCAAAAAACTATTAGATAAGCACCTAAACGACCATAACATACAGGGATATACAATGTAATACTGACATATAATCACACACATGGGTTGGATGGACTTTTTTCAACCTCACCTACTATGTAACTTGAAAAAAAAAAAATGGGGATATGTGTGTGTACCAAAATGGCTGTCACACGGGGACCAGCAACTGTGACTGTACAACTGTTACATCCCAATAGACATAAATAGGACTGGCTGCATGTGAATGTATAGAGCACTTGTGCATGACAAGGACAGCCCTTCATATGGGTGTATGCATAAGTACGAAATTCACAGATTCAAAAGAAAGCTTGGTTCACTATAGGCTAACATTCACCCCATATTTCTTGTCATTGACAATTACCAGCATCTCATTTGCCATTTTATAAATATGAATATTGTGATTGTTGACAATTGTACAGTGAATGTCAGCAAATGATTCACTGAAGTTTTATGTTATTAAATACAGTATATCCCATGGTATTACCTATGTATTTACCATAGTATTACTTGTATACAAATTGCAACAATAAATAAAACATGTATGAACAAAAAAGCATAATCCAGAATTATGTGCTCACATCCAAAAAAGCTAAATGGGAAGTAGAACCAAGTCAGCTCATATGCAGAACAGACAGTTCCTTAGAGAACAGCTACCCCTTTGTACCAGGGTACCTCAGATTGAACAAAACCAGTACTAACTAATGCTTTACCTGAAACTTTAATAATGGCTCAGCCTCAGTACTCTGACAGATACATATCAAGAAATAATATGCAGTGCTCAGACATATACACAAAAAAATTATAATACCAAGCCGAGTGACTAGAACTAAAACATAAAAAGGAGGGTTGATGTGAAAATGCACAGTGGTGTGAATTAATACAGAGCAGAAGATTATATACCCATTATATATCCATATAATAACTCATGTGTTGCACAACTCATGTGATAAAAAGAAAAAAAAAGAAAGTCAAGAGTTCTTCATAAAAAAAGTGTACAGATCAACTGAATGACTCCACTGGAACCACGTTGAAAAAAACTGTGAGAAAAGTGTAATACATTGCAAACAACCACCACCGACTGTGCAGGGGCTTACCGGAATGTATGGACTTAAAGGGGTATACACCGCTTAAGTCATAATAGCTTGTGGTGTCAAACACCGTGTGTACAGAGATATGGCATCTATGATCACTATCCCAGATCAAGATCAGACACTCCTCATCAACAGATTTTTGGTATGGTGTGCAGAAGTATGTTCCATGGATGGAGAGAAGCCCAAAACAAAGCAATATATAGAATATACTGCTTCGCTTGTCAGGCCCTCAGCTTCACCACTGACACCCAGGCAGAAGTGAGCTCCAAGCCCAGTCACTCCCATCTCAATCGCCGCACAGTTACTTCAGACTGGCAGGCTGCTCGTCAAATGGCGATGCGTGGTGGGCGGGCACTAGCAGTAGCCTCGATCTTGGTCTTTTTTTTTTTTTTTTAAATAAATTTTTATTGAAGGATGTAACATACAGGGAATGACATCAATAGACAGTATCATTGTTTTTTTTGTGATTTTTTCCAAAAAAAAAAAAAAAAGAAAATCCAAAGTAAACATTAGCTGTATACAAAATAGGAACATAAAACAGCTGATAGAGATAGATAGCAGAAGGGAGGAAATAAAGGGGAAGAAACTGGATGGATCTAGGTGGGGGGGGGAGGGATTCCCTGAAATTGCTAGCACAATGTTACTGGAAGTAATCCGCATAGGGTGGAGGAAGGGTTGAGTGGGGGAAGGCCAGGTAGATGTAGAATGTCAACATCAGACATCAAGGGGGGTGGGGGGGGTGGGAGGGGAGAGCACCAAGAGCGTGCTTTAGGTGGTGTAAAAACAGCCTGTGGGTATAAAGTACAGGTTAAATGGTAACAAATAGGTTGACGTGATATGGATAGTGATAATTGCGGTTTTAGTGGTAAGGTATTGATGTCCTTAGTTGCAGTTGCGGTGTCCATTTTCCTACAAGGGGAGAAATAAGAGGTCCTGAGGAGCGGGAGGAAGTCCTGGATCGTGTTGTGATGTTTGGTAGGAGTTGGGTTCCTTATGTTGAGGAATCTTGGTTTGGAGGGATCATTCCATCTGCGGTGGGGGGGGGAGGTTCCTGATAGAGGAAAGAGAAAGTCTCAAGATGCGCTATATCCGTGGGAGAGAGTGTCGAGGTCATGAAGGCCCCCCATTTGTGGTGGAAGCGCGTCCTGGTTGTGTCGTTCGTAAAGTCCATGTTGATCCTATCTTTGTACAGCAACTGTAGGAGGTCCCTTTTGATTTGAGAGGTATTGGGACATGCATCGGATATCCAATTGTTTAAAATGGCTCTTCTGGCGAAAAGGAGGCATATCAGGATCCAGTCCTTGTAGGAAGGTGCAGGGTTCGGAGACCAGGGTAGCAATTGGGGGTCCCAGTGACCGAAAATGAGGAGAAGGGGGTCTTTGGGAATTTTCAGCAGGGTTACATCGAATATGTAATGGAGGACCTTGTCCCAGAAGCTGGAGATGTAGCTGCATGACCAAAAGCGATGGGTCAGAGTAGGCCTGGGGTGTCGGCATAAGGGGCACGTGGAGGAGGTTTGAGGTTGTTTGTTCGAGAGGAAGGGTATGTGGGCTCGATGGACGATCTTAAGTTGGGTTTCCCTCCAGGATTCGTTGGGCACCAGATTGTGAATAGTGTTGAGGCCTTGAAGTATTTTGTCGACCAATTCGGCATCAGGGAAGTCTTTTGCCCAGTTAGCTGCTGAAGATGTCTTCAGTGAGGGAATGGCTTTTAGTAGGAGAGGCTGGTATATGTCTGAGATTTTGTAGGAGCCCTTTGTGAGAAGAGAGTCCGATAGGGACGTTTGAAATCTTTTGTGATCGTCTCTGCAGGCATTTTTGAGGAAGCTGATACATTGACCATAGTGGAACATGTGTGACTGTGGGAGTTGGAATGTCTCCGCTAATGACTTGAAAGGGACGGGGCGGCCAGTTTTTAAGTCACAAAGCGAAGAAAAGTTGGAGATGCCTTTCTGCTGCCAGGTGATGTATGGCTGACGTTCCAGACCTGGGGGGAAGCTCGGGTTTCCTTGTATTGGAAGGTGTTTAGATATAAAGGGTGAGAGCTTGAGGCATTTCCGGGTCTCCCTCCAGGCAATGGCTGTGTCCCGAAGTAGTAGGTTATGTTGAAGGGGTGGGGGGGTGGATTTCCATTTGCAGTGTAGGAGAGCTACCAGGGAGTATGGATTGACCATTTCGGTTTCCAAACAAAAGTTGGAGTATCGAGATGTTTGCGCTACCCAATCTAGACTTATCCTCATGAGGCAGGCTAAATTATAAATTCTGACATTAGGGAGATTAATACCCCCTTCGCGCCTGGGAAGGTAAAGTTTAGTGAGTGCAATTCGCGGCCGCTTATTCCGCCATAAAAATTTGGATATTGCCTCGTTAAGAAATTTTGTGTCTTTATGCTGTAGGAGTAAGGGAATGGTTTGTAATGGGTAAAGTAGGCGGGCGAAGCTGACCATTTTCACTAGATGACATCTTCCCAGTAGCGAGAGGGGGAGATCCATCCAGTTTGTTAGTTCCTGAGAGATTTTTTTGAGTAAGGGTGGGTAGTTGAGGTGATAGAGGGAGGAGGGTAGTTTGCCTATTCTTATGCCTAAGTAGGTGATGTGGGAGTGTGCTACCGAGAATATGGAATTCTGTGTCCAAGGAGGGTTGGATGCGGTACCTAGGGGGAGGATTTCGCTTTTGTTGTAATTTATGCGAAGGCCCGAGCATAATCTAAATTGGTCAAAGATAAGCTTAATCGTGAACATGTCAGAGGAGGGGTTTGCTGTGAATATAAGGACGTCGTCGGCAAATAGTGAGGTGCGAAGCTCCTGTTTGCCGATGGGGATGCCGTTTAGTGGGGCTACGTGTAATAAGTATCTAGATAATGGTTCTAGTGCTATGTTAAAGAGGAGTGGTGATAAGGGGCAGCCCTGCCGGGTCCCTTTGTGTAGGCGGAATTCCTCTGATAGGAGGCCTGCTGCTACCAGTCTAGCGGCTGGGGCGGTGTACATGGTGTTTATGAGATGAGCGAAGGAGCCGGAGAATCCCATTTTGTTCATGACCAGAGAAAGCCATTCGAAGCTTACATTATCGAAGGCTTTCTCCGCGTCCAGAGTGATGATAGCATACTTTCCCTCTGAATTGCATTTGGCATGTTCTAGGGCCATCATTACCTTCCTGATGTTCATGGTGGCAGTTCTGCCTTTCACGAACCCTGATTGGGCAGGATGTATCAGGGAGGGTATGATGTCTGCTAATCTTGTGGCAATAATTTTGGAAAGGATTTTGACATCTAGGTTTAAAAGTGAGATTGGCCTATATGAGCCTGGTTCTTGGGGGTCTTTACCTTTTTTGGCTAGTAATTTGATAGTGGCTTGATTGCCCGTGGGTAGGTATGTTCCCCCTGTCCAAATGTGCTGATATACTTCATGTAGTGTGGGTTCTACGAGTGGTTGTAGTGACTTGTAGAATTCTCCCGTGAAACCATCAGGACCTGGGGCTTTCGAGGGAGCTAGGTTTTTAATTGTAGTGGATATTTCGTGGAGGGATATTGGGGCGTTTAGAGCTTCTAACTGTGTGGGTGATACGTGCGATAGGGTTACCTTTTCAAGAAATGATTGTGCTGTTTCAAGGTTTATGGGATCTGGTCCATATAAGGATGAGTAATATTGTAACATGGTATCGTTTATATCCGTTTGGGTGGTTTTTATGTTACCCCGAGAGTCCCGGAGAGATGAGATATGTGTCGGATGGTAGGGTCCCTTACATAAATTGGCGAGGAGTTTGCCTGCCTTATTGCCGAATTTGTGGAGGGTGGCATCCATGTGGGCTTTTTTCGTTTGTTCTAGGGTTTCGGCCCAAGTGTCAAAAGACTGTTTAGCTGATTGCCATGCCTTCCTGCTGTCATTGGAGTTGTTTGTGTATAGTATTCTTTGGGCTAGGTGTAGTTGGGAGCTGGCTTGTTTGTATTTTTTGAGAGCGTTTCTTTTAAAGGATGCTGCATAGGAGATTATACGGCCTCTGAGGAATGCTTTGCCTGCTTCCCAGAATAAATTGGGGTTGTCGGAGTGTTCAGCATTGGTCGATGTGTATTCAGACCAGACGTTTTCGATGTATTTTCGAAAGTCAGCATTGTTGTGGAGATAAGAGGGGAAACGCCATATTTTAGGATTTGGGTGTAAGTCAGGGTTATCAAACGTGGTCGAGATTGGTGCATGGTCGGATATGGCAATGTCGTGAATGTCCGCATCGGATATCATTGGTAAAAGGTCGTCTGAACAGAAGAGGTAGTCAATTCTGGTGAAGACATTGTGGGGATTGGAATAAAATGTAAAGTCTCTGTCAGCTGGGTGTCGTAGTCGCCAGATGTCGTGTAGATGGAGGGATTCCATCGTGGAGGCTAGTAGAGTTTGTGAATCTAGATCTGAGGGAAGGAATGTGCGCTTAGAAGTGGATCTGTCGTCTATCGGGTGTATTGTGGAATTAAAGTCTCCACCCACTATGTGTGGGAGAGTCGGGTCGCTGAGGAGCCATGTTGAGAGTTCGCTAAAAAATTGTTTTGTGGGGTTATTGGGCGCATAGATGTTTGAAATTATCAGTTCTTTGGTTCCTAATTTGATGTGGGTTGAGATGAGGCGCCCCTGAGCATCTGTTTTGGAGGATAGGACCTCACATGGTAGGTTTTTGTGGATGAGTATCAGAACTCCTGCTTTGCGTCCATTGGAATCTGAGCCTATTACTGTACCTACCCATAATTTTTTCATTCGGTGGAAGTCAGGGGTGGAGAGGTGGGTTTCTTGGAGTAGGGCAATGTCGGTTTTGAGTCTTTTGAGGTGACGGAGGATTTTCATTCTCTTATTGGGTGAACGAAGCCCTTTAACATTCCAGGAGACTAGTTTCATATAGGGGGGGTCACTGGGGGGGTATGTGAAGATTTTGTATGGTTTTCACATGTTGATATGTGGAGGTGTGGCATGGAATTAGGCTGAGTTCTGGGGGGGGTTATTTTGTTTAAAATAGGGATTTTGTAACCGCTAAGGGCATATGTGCAATGAGGTGGGGGTGCATAGTATAGGGAGGGGTACAGGAAGGGGAGGGTAGAAAGGAGAAACAATAAAACATATTGAGTAAACTTCGCTTTTTTCCGCATGGAGTCGACTGTGTAGTCCAACTCCCAACGCAGGACTCAGCGACTGCTGTATTTTAGAACCCGCATTTAAGGGGGTGAAATGCATTGGCCGCTTGTTTTGTGCAGCACTAGAAGAAGGAGTTGGATACACAGGAGAACCAGGGGAGAGAGGCAATACCTTAGTTGTAACAAAAACCAGATTTACCAGTTAGTTAAGTATAAACAGTACGTATTAAACATGAAAGAAACTGCTTGGCCTACCAGTATCAGAATTGCCTGGTGAGGAAGAGTGGACAAGCTTGAAAGAGAAAACATTTTTTAACTTCGTCTCTTGAGTGGGATATCCCGTTAAGAGTTGGGCCACCATAGCCGTAGAGGCGGGGCATTGAGTGGTAGCAATGTGTGAATATGGTCGTGTTCCTCAATGAGGAGTAGGACGGTGATGGTCCGGTGCTGAAGGTCTGAACCGTTTTGGAGAATCTTTGCGTGGGCTCCTTTGGTCTAGAGCACGGTTGACAGGAGTCGCTCTAGGAGAGGGGCTGAGGTTGGGGCCTGAGTGTAGCGAACGCAGGAAAGCTTCTGCTTCTTTTGGGTCTTGGAAGGAGAGTTGGTCGCCATTTGGGGCTTTGAGTCGAAGGGTAGCTGGGAAAGCCAACGTGAATTTGAGTTGTTGATGGTGCAGTTCCGAGCAAATCTGTTGAAAGGCTTTTCTCTTTTGGGACACTTCAATGGAGTAGTCTGCGAAAATCAGGATTTTCATGCCGTCAATTTGGAGAGCTCTGGATTGCCTGAATTTTTGCAAGATGTAAGCTTTATCTGAGTAGTTGAGGTATTTTGCTATTATGGGACGAGGCGATTTGCGTTCTGCGTTGAAGGTTCCCATGCGATGGGCCCGTTCTACTGTGCAGGGGCCTGGCAGGCCTAGTGCTTCGGGGATGCGCCTGGCGCATAGGTCAGAGAGAGCTGAGGATTGTAGCGACTCTGGGATGCCTACAAATCGCAAGTTGCTCCTTCTGGATCTATTTTCCAAATCGTCCAGTTTTTCAAGGATATATTTGTTGGTTTTGTCCTGGGCCTGCATTGAGGATTGAGAGTGGTACATATCTTCCTCAATATTTGCTATGCGGTGTTCAGCTTCATTCAGCCTGGAGGCATGTTCCCCTAGCTGGGCCTGGATTTGTTGCATGCCTGCGTTAACTGCCTTCTCCACCGAGGCTGTAATCATTGGGGAGAGGAGGGCTGCCACAGCCTGTGCTATCATTTCAATATTGAATGCATTGGATGGGCTGGATGGGCTTGTGGGGTGTGGAGCTGCATCAGCAGGTGAGGAGGGGGCCGCAGCGCCGCTTACCTCCATGTCAGGCTCTGACTCTGTGGGAGGCTCCGTGTAGGCCGAAGCCGGGGCCTCGATTTGCGGCTGTGGGGTCCGCGCCGCCGCGGCCGCGTACGATCGCGTGCCGGTTTTTTCCACAAACCGGTCCATCCTGTGCCCTGGGATGGCGTGGGGTGGGTGCCGGTGTTTTTTTGGGGGTTTTCTGGCTTTATATGCCGATTTTGGAGTCGAGCTGCGGGAGCTGGTGAAGAGAGCAGCTACTCCATGCGGCGCCGGAACCGGAAGATGATCTTGGTCTTTGAAGCGTGTTAGGTAATGTAAAGGCGGGCTGCGTGTGACACATAACACCCGACTCAGGTCCTAAAACTATGTCTAAATATAGTACTGATGTGTAGGAGGGTTCCACCACAATTGTAAATCTTGCCAGATACACTATCTAGCCAAAAGTATTGAGACATCTGCCTTTACACATGAACTTTAATGGCATCCCAGTCTTAGTCCATAGGGTTTAAATTTGATTTGGCCCACCCTTTGCAGCTATAATAGCTTCTGGGAAGGCCGTCCACAAGGTTTAGTGTGTCTATGGGAATGATTGACCATTCTTCCAGAAGCGCATTTGTGAGGCCAGGCACTGATGTTGGATGAGAACGCCTGGCTCGCAGTCTCTGCTTTGATTCAGCCAAAAGGTGTTCTATTGGGTTGAGGTCAGGACTCTGTGCAGGCCAGTCAAGTTCCTCAACCCCAAACTTCCTCATCCATGTCTTTATGGACCTTGCTTTGTGCAATGGTGTGAAGTCATGTTGGAACAGGAAGGGGCCATCCCCAAACTGTTCCCACAAAGTTGGAAGCATGAAATTGTCCAAAATGTCTTGGTATTCTGATGTATTAAGAGTTCCCTTCACTGGAACTAACAAGCCAAGCCCAACCCCTGAAAAACAACCCCATATCATAATCCCCCCTCCA
The DNA here is from genome assembly GCA_037952925.1 of Lithobates clamitans. Taxonomy (NCBI): domain Eukaryota; kingdom Metazoa; phylum Chordata; class Amphibia; order Anura; family Ranidae; genus Lithobates; species Lithobates clamitans. The sequence goes on along the minus strand of JBBGZY010000062.1, from coordinate 1,725,848 downwards.
CCAAATGATTTGGACCAGTGCCCAAAGCAGGGTCCATAAAAACATGGATGAGTGAGTTTGGGGTGGAGGAACTTGACTGGCTTGCACAGAGTCCTGACCTCAATACAGCAGAACACCTTGAGGATGAATTTGAGTGTAGACTGTAAGCCATTCCTTCTTGTCCAATATCAGTACCTGACCTCACAAATGCACTCATAGAAAAATGGTCAAACATTCCCATAGACACACTCCTAAACCTTGTGGACAGCCTTCCCAGAAGAGTTGAAGCTGGTATTGCTGCAAAGGGTGGGCCAAATCAATTTGGAACCCTACGAACTAAAATTGGGATGCCATTACAGTTCATGTGCGTATAAGGGCAGGCGTCCCAATACTCAGGACAATATATTGTCTATTGCTTGTGACACTGCGCATGGCTATGGACTTAGGGCTGGTTCACACCACAGAGATGCAGACTACTTGTGTGAGGATACCTGCTGGCTAATTGGGTAGCAATTCTTTCTAGCAGCACTGGGGTTGCTGGCTCAATTCCCCAAGATGCTAATGCTTGTGTTGAAGTTTATATGTTCTCCCTGTGTGGGTTTCTCACCACAATCCAAAGACATGCCGGCATTTTATTTGTCTCCTGTCGAATTAGTCTCTGATGTAAGAAAGTTAGTTTAGACTTTAGATTGGAAGCTCATTGCAGCCAGGGACTGACGTTAATGTTTGTTAGCACTAATCATGCCCAGGGACTTGGACATTTAAACATATGCACCAAAGCTCTCTCTCCATGTTGAGGGCAAGTGGCCTGGTATGATTCAGGAGGGGGGGGCTCGCTCGTCCTCCCCTTTCCTGGCCTGTCATGGCCGCTTGCTCAGATAAGGGTCTGGTATGAATTTTGGGGGCCCCCCACGCCATTTAAAAAAAAAAACAATTGGCGTGGAGTTCCCCTTAATGCCCATACCAGACTCGAAGGGCCTGGTATTGACTGGGGGGGGCACATGCCATTTTTTTCCTTGATTTTTAATATATATTGCCATATCCGGCAATACATTACAGCTGCGAGCAGTTTTAATTGACATTTTTTCCTTTAGAAATGCCATTTGCTGCAGCAATGTTCAGCACATCGGCCAGATGCGCTACTTTACAGGCAGACTAAGGACACTGCCCAGGCACGATATTTAAAGGGATTTTTCATTTTTATTGTTTCACTTTAAGCATTACTAAAATCACTATTCCTGAAAAAATGGCAGTTTAAAAAAAAATTCCATTGATACATGTCCTCTGGGGCAGGACTCAGGTAACCATACACTTTCTATGGCAAAGAACTTGCATACAAGAGATCAGCGAGAATTTTGGATTTTGCAGGTTCGAGCCCCATTAACTTCCACTATTCCCACATATGCGATCTGACAGGCATGTTCGCTGGCAATAGCGCACTTCCCATTTGCATGTGTACCCAGTTTCTGAGAGTTGAAGTCCTAATTGGCCTTAATTGGGCGCTATTTTCCGGGACTGCAGAATCATATATTTGCGCTATAGTAAATGACCCCCAATGTGTTCTTACTACTTTCCTGGTTAGTCATTGTATGAAATCTTTAAAAAAAGCACAATTGTATTGTAAAAAAAAGAACAAAAAGCCTTATCAATGGACAGAACAGGCCTGTCTTACAAACTTTAAATAAATCATGTAGTTATGCAAACCCACTGTTGTGCCATGTAGTCTGCACACCACTGAAAGCCTCTCCACCACTGCTGCTGCAGATTCCAATATTATACTGCATGTCTCAAGCTGCAAAAAAATGGATGGGGCTTGCTTTATTCTGGCTCATAGAAAAGACCCTACCCACTCAAATGTGTGTTCCTACACATACAGTGGGGTTTATTTACTAAATTTGGAGAGTGCAAAATAAGGCTCACCTCTGTGTAGAAACCAATCAGCTTCTAACCTCAATTTGTTCAAATAAACTTTGGCAATAAAACCTGTAAGCTGATTGGTTTCTATACAGAAGTGAGCCTTATTTAGCATTCTCCAGCTTTAATAAATCCCACAATATGTAGCTTGGGGCATACTTGTGGAAACATCCCAGCATTGAATTTATGGCCATTGGTAGGGAACCCATCAACACAGCATGTAGGCCAAACAGTGCAATGATCGGCTTGCAAACTGACTATTTATGATATTCAAGGCAGTCCAGTAATGCCTGGTTCATGATTTCTGATAATTTGTACAGCTATACTTGAACTAGTAGACCATGGCCATTTGTACATCAATGATCTCTAAATGTGTATCAAAATATTATATTACATAATTATGGTAGCAAAATAGTCACAAGCTTCTAGCATAACAAAAAATTGCACCATGTTGTGCACTTGAGGTACAGTATCATTTAATGGTCGTCCCTACACATGCATAGGTCATCTTGACTGCATAGGATATTCTTTACAAAATAAAAAATTCAATAAAGTCAATAGACTGTTTGGACTGTTGACTAAAATAAATAGTTATCTGGGCTGTGTATAGAAAAATGCAAAAACAGCTGTTTATTGTAAAAAGTGGTCAGAACATACAGTAGAAAAAGACTATTCTATTTATGTGTAATTACAAGTAATTCATAACCAGTCAACAGAAATGGTTTATAGAAGAATGTGAATGGTAGCACTATATTTGAATAAAGGATTTACTTTTATATAATTAAATTCACAAGTCAATTACACAATTTCATAAAAGGAAACGCCTTAGCCTTTCAACTTCAGAGGTGTTGGATTAGAATCTGCAAGACATACTATTAATAATGCATGCGTTAAACAAAATATACATATATCATGGCAAGTTACTTTTTTCTCAGTTTTTGACAGTTCTGATATTTTACGGCTTTTGTGCTATTATCACTTAGCTCCTGTCACTCATGGCTGACTTTGTGAGTTAATATGTGATTACCTCACAAACACACATTGCATATCAAACAGTAAAATATTCTGATAAATGTACTCTTATCAGCTCTCAATGCTCGAGTGATTATGTGAGCTAATCAAGCTTGTTCCTCAAAATATTTAATACATTTCCAGCTGACGTTTTGTGGCTAACTTCCTTTTTTGTACAGTAAGTTATGAATTCTTTTTTCATTTTTATAATTAAATCACAAATGACTGTGTATTAGGCTTGCTTAGAGATATAGAAACATTGTAAGACCAGGCTTAGCATGACTTGTGGCAGTGGTATAATGCATGGGATTAAAGGGGCCCTGTTACAGGAAGCAACAACCAAAACCTTTGAAGGTATAAAGTCCAGACACTTACTAATGTCTGCATATACCTGTAGCAGCCTTACAAGCTCTCATGTCACTGCTGGGTTGTTCTGACAAGGATTTGGCACTTAATAGTCTGCATTCTGTATATTGTTTTTTACCAGTGAGGCCAGTGGCATCACTAGGGTTGGTGTCACCTGGTGCAATAAAACATGGAGTGAATCGGGGGGCTTCAGTAACCAAAACTGCAGTGTTTACCCTCATGACACAACACAGGAAGCACCTACATGGTTAACAGAGGACGGAATTAAAATTAGACTTGAGAAACTTAACATTAATAAATCACCTGGTCCAGATGGCTTGCATCAGAGGGTACTTAGGGAACTCAGTCAGGTGATTGCCAGACCGTTGTTCCTAATTTTTACAGACAGTCTATTGACTGGAATGGTACCAACTGATTGGAGAAAAGCCAATGTAGCACCAATATTTAAAAAGGGCCCAAAAAACATCCCTGGGAATTACAGACCAGTTAGCCTAACATCAATAGTATGTAAACTCTTGGAGGGGATGATAAGGGACTATATACAAGATTTTAGTAATAAGAATAATATCATTAGCAGTAATCAGCATGGATTCATGAAGAATCGTTCTTGCCAAACCAATCTATTAACCTTCTATGAGGAGGTGAGTTGCCATCTAGATAAAGGAAGGCCCGTAGACGTGGTGTATCTGGATTTTGCAAAAGCATTTGACACAGTTCCCCATAAACGTTTACTGTACAAAATAAGGTGCGTTGGCATGGACCATAGGGTGAGTACATGGATTGAAAACTGGCTACAAGGGCGTGTTCAGAGGGTGGTGATAAATGGGGAGTACTCAGAATGGTCAGGGGTGGGTAGTGGGGTCCCCCAGGGTTCTGTGCTGGGACCAATCCTATTTAATTTGTTCATAAACGACCTGGAGGATGGGATAAACAGTTCCATCTCTGTATTTGCAGACGATACTAAGCTAAGCAGGGCAATAACTTCTCCGCAGGATGTGGAAATCTTGCAAAAAGACCTGAATAAATTAATGGGGTGGGCGACTACATGGCAAATGAGGTTCAATGTAGAAAAATGTAAAATAATGCATTTGGGTGTCAAAAATATGAATGCAATCTATACACTGGGGGGAGAAACTCTGGGGGAATCTAGGATGGAAAAGGACTTGGGGGTCCTAGTGGATGATAGGCTCAGCAATGGCATGCAATGCCAAGCTGCTGCTAATAAAGCAAACAGAATATTGGCATGCATTAAAAGGGGGATCAACTGCAGAGATAAAACGATAATTCTCCCGCTCTACAAGACTCTGGTCCGCCCGCACCTGGAGTATGCTGTCCAGTTCTGGGCACCAGTCCTCAGGAGGGACGTACTGGAAATGGAGCGAGTACAAAGAAGGGCAACAAAGCTAATAAAGGGTCTGGAAGATCTTAGTTATGAGGAAAGGTTGCGAGCACTGAACTTATTCTCTCTGGAGAAGAGACGCTTGAGAGGGGATATGATTTCAATTTACAAATACTGTACTGGTGACCCCACAATAGAGATAAAACTTTTTCGCAGAAGAGAGTTTAATAAGACTCGTGGCCACTCATTACAATTAGAAGAAAAGAGGTTTAACCTTAAACTACGTAGAGGGTTCTTTACTGTAAGAGCGGCAAGGATGTGGAATTCCCTTCCACAGGCGGTGGTCTCAGCGGGGAGCATTGATAGCTTCAAGAAACTATTAGATAATCACCTGAATGACCGCAATATACAGGGATATGTAATGTAATACTGACACATAATCACACACATAGGTTGGACTTGATGGACTTGTGTCTTTTTTCAACCTGTTGTGAATTCCTGAAGAAATATATTTTATATTTCCTGGCAGAAACATGAGAGATGCTTAGCCCTCAAAAACCAGATGAACTGTTGCCCTTTCATCGACCTTTAAGGACAAATTAGACGCTCTCATGTTTTCCAAGTTTTACTACTTCTTTAAATATTGAAGACTTTTACAAGCATGTATTGTAAAGGAAGCTGTTGGAACAAAGACTATTCCTGTCACAAAACAAGGAGATACTTACATGGTATTGTGAATAAACGAAAGCTGCCAAAGGACACAAGGAGACATAGACTTTTATAGCATAGAGATAGCCTCACTCATTGTGTTCAAATGAAGAACTGTTTAAATAGCTAACACCTTGGTAATAGAACCATTGTATGAACTTTAAGGATAGTTTAGACAAACAAGTCAGTTCTAAACACCCAGTGAGAATGTTCAAGGTCCCTCTCAACACATTAGAGAAAGTTGAATAGTGTGCTAGTTAAAATAAAATAAGGTATCAATAAGGTTATCATAAGTCATTTTAAACTATCTCTGACATTGTAGGTCACAGAGACATTATAATGTTGGCGTCGGCGGACCCAACAACTTTGCTATGAAGAAAATGTATATGAAAGTGTGATTTTATAAGTAGAAGTGTTTTAGGTAACGAATTAGTATTAGGAAAAACATATAATCATGATTATAATCTTATAAGATTGTAGCCTACACTTAAGATAAACAAATGTTCAGTGGAAATACCAGAAGTTATACAGGTATCCATATAAATAATCATTTTATGTGGTATTGATGAAATATATAACAATGTGTGTGTTTCCTAGATAGACCAGTTTACAGATATACATTTATAGAGATACAGTTATATAACCAAGTTATGTAATGATGATTAATCAAACTTATCCTGAGTGTATTTTACATTAGACTGAGTACCAGAATATTTAAAAGTATATACCTATCCTTACCATTATACACCTTATGAAAATAGGACGTATTAATTTAAAAGGATGGACTCAAAACATGTGTGAGACACCTGGTGGTTGAAGGTGGTATTATTTGAACTCACTAAATTTCCAGAGTAAGTTAATAATTAAGTCTCCTAACCCAATGGGAAGTGAGCCACCTCCTTTTGGGCAGAGCCATTATAATTTTTATGGTCTTATTATCTGAAATGGTATTTAGAGGCAAGGAAGATGGGAGAGAGGAGGACGGACCAACGAACGAACGGAAGGAGGAGAGAGCTCAGGGGGAGAGCTCAGGGATCCACCCTGAAGGGGGGACACTGGGGGACACACACACTCCCAGACTAACACTCATGCACCATGCATGAATACATCTCTTTACATTCATGAAAATTCCTCAACACCTAATACTTAGAACTCGGAGGTCACAAGAAGTAAATCCTCTTTAGGAGTATCCATTTTGAAACTACGGCAGCCATCTTAACTCTGGTAACTAGCCCATAGGAATTGCAGCCATCCTGGAATGGGTAATTATGTCATGTTGATTTTATTTTGCATGTTCTCTCAAATATTGATATGTTCTCACAGTTATTGATGTATTGAATATTATACAGTTGATAATCATTCTCCCGAATCAATAACCGCCTTGTAGATTTTTCTCTAAAGATTCAAATTTTTCATTATATTTTTCTTTTTGCATAGTTGCCACATTTATTGATAATACAAACGTCTAATTTATTTCACAATTTTAACCACTTACTTACCTGCAGCAAAGTAATGGTTGTACGTGTGAAATACAGATGTTCTGTTTAATTGTCAAGTTCACAAGGTTATTGATTCTACCGAGAAGTTATCATGGTGGTATTATGTCAAAGGGACGGTACGCCCATTTTTGCAAGTGTTTTTATTGATTTTCAAGACGTTCATGTAACGCAATCGGTATCTTAATTTCATGTGATTATTTGTGTTTGTTTACCAATAAAATTTCTATTTTGTGTGACCACACGTCTCCGTGAATAAGTTTCACAAGTATAGACTGCGTCACATAGATTGATTTTGTATCTTAAAAATATCTTCGTTAAAAATTACTCAAGGATAATTATTGTGCGGGAAACCTGTCCTTAAAAAGGCACAACTTATTCTGACTGAAAATTCACGACAAACCTCACCTACTATGTAACTATGTAACCCCCGTCTATCCTGCCCAGCGCTGTGCAGGCAGTGCACAGTCAAGGGGCGCACCCCAAACTGGCCCCTGTAAATGATAGTATAGGGTGGTATAGTGGCAGGTTACGGTGGTATAGGGCATGTTAGGGTGGTATATGGCAGGTTGCGGTGGTATAGGCCAGGTTAGGGTGGTGTAGGGCAGATTAGGGTGGTGTGGGGCAGGTTAGGGTGGTATAAGGCAGATTGGGGTGGTATAAGGCAGATTGGGGTGGTATAAGGCAGATTGGGGTGGTATAGGGCAGGTTGGGGTGGTATAGGGCAGGTTAGGATAATATAGGGCAGATTGGGGTGGTGTAGGGCAGGTTAGAGTAATATAGGGCAGTTTAGGGTGTTATAGGGCAGATTGAGGTGGTATAGGGCAGGTTAGGGTGGTATGGGGCAGGTTGGGGTGGTATAGGGCAGGATAGGGTGATATAGGGCAGGTTAGGGTAATATAGGGCATATTGGGGTGGTATTGGGCAGATTGGGGTGGTATAGTGCAGGTTAGGGTAGTATGGGGCATGTTGGGGTGGTATGGGGCAGGTTAGGGTGATATGGGTCAGTTTGGAGTGGTATGGGGCAGTTTGGGGTGGTATGGGGCAGGTTAGGGTGATATATGGCAGGTTGGGGCGGTATAGGGCAGGTTGGAGTGGTGTAGTGCATGTTAGGGTGGTATGGGCCAATTAGGGGGGTGTGGGGCAGGTTAGGGTGGTATAAGGCAGTTTGGGGTGATATAGGGCAGGTTGGGTGATATAGGGCAGGTTAGGGTGGTATAGAGCAGATTGGGGTGGTGTGGGGCAGGTTAGGGTAATATAGGGCAGTTTGGGGTGGTATAGAGCAGGTTAGGGTGGTATGGGGCAGGTTGGGGTGGAATTGGGCACGTTAGGGTGGTATCATTCAGTAAGGGGTGGTATGGGGCAGATTAGGGTGGTATGGGGCAGGTTAGGGTGGTATATTGGCAGGTTAGAACTCTGTGGTCACAGTGAGCAGTAATTTACCTCATGCCTGGAGATGAGGACACCTGGGCGCTCCTGTGTCCTCGCCTCTTTCTCCTATTTCAGCCGCGGCATTAGCCAGGGTGAAGGAGGAGTGGAGGAGGCAGTCACACCCCCAGCTCCACCCACCAACCCTGGCTACCTCAGGAGATATTTGAGATCCGAGGGATGCTTCACATGGTTTAATGATGGGGGAGTGTTATAGGCAGCCTCCCCTGTATGGCTGCGCGTCCTGCTCGCATCCGCTCCAGCTCTGCATGTGCACGATGTAGCAGCGGCCCCCCCATCTGGCGGGTGTCACCCGGTGCGGGCTGCACTCCCCGCCCTCCCATAGCGACGCCACTGAGAGAGGCAGTCCATCATAGTGCTGAACCAAGAGGAATGCGTGGGTGGTGGGTCTTAAGCAGCCTGTAGATTATGCTATTTTCTTTCATTCCATCATGGGTGGAAGAAAATAAAATTGCTTGATTCCCCCATCAATATCCATTGTGCCTCCTGAATTGCTATTATGTTTTGCTGGTGGGGGGGCGTGGGTAGCCTGCCCGGCTGGCAGAACACAATAATTACTGCTAGCAGCTATATCGCTTTTGGCAGTGATCGCGTGTAAAAAATCTGAAGGCTGGATGTATCCAAGTTGATCAATGGATCGACTTGGGTACAACCAGCCTGCTCGTAGATGGATCGAATCTCGGCCGGTCCCTGCTGAACAATTTGATATTTGATCCATCTATGGCCGGCTTTAGTTGCAAGCTCTGACATCACCTAGAAGTATTGATGTTTTATTTTTGACAAAGCATCCCAGAATGCAGCTATGACAGGAGGATCTGGGAAACTGCTACAATATTTTGGCATTTCCACTATTCCTGAGCTCAAGAATATGAGCTCCAGGAGCATTTACCGCATGATAGCTTACATGAATTTGCATCTGACATTTGTAAGAGGTAGTGTAACTCAGTAATTATGTGGATATGCACCCAACACATCAACACACAGGTAGCATCATTGTGCCTTAGATATTCTGATAGGCAAAACATCAACTCCAACTGATTGCAGACTGGGAGGGACTGCCTTCATTGTAACCACCAGGTAAAATGTCAGAAAATCCATGGGTTGCCAAATTGCACAGAAGCAACATTTGACTTTTTTGACAATTTTTGAAACTTAAAGCATCTGTGGATTTAAATGGAAATATACTTTTTAATGACATTAAAATGAACTCCAGGCTGAGATAAAAAACACAATTTAGTCTAGCTCTGTATTCATTGTTACAGTAAATTTAATGAATAACATAATATAGACTTTTGAAATACAAACAGTATAAGTACGGGAATTTGACTTGGTATCAGCCTCTTGCAATCCCCTGTGTGGCAGAGCTCAGAGACTATTAGAGGAATAAGCAGTACATGAAGTGTTTTGCAGTGCTTAAACTGTAACAAGGAACATGCTGGTAGGAGAAGACAGCAGAGTGATAGACAGATTAGCTCATGAGTCCAGTCACAGATGGGGGGAGGGACAGGAACTGTAATGCCTCGTACACACGGTCGGATTTTCCGATGGAAAATGTCCGATCGGAGCGTGTTGTCGGAAATTCCGACCATGTGTGGGCTCCATTGGACATTTTCCATCAGATTTTCCGACACACAAAGTTGGAGAGCAGGAGATAAAATTTTCCGACAACAAATTCCGTTGTCGGAAAATCCGATCGTGTGTACACAAATGCGACGGACAAAGTGCCACGCATGCTCAGAATAAATAAAGAGATGAAAGCTATTGGCTACTGCCCCGTTTATTGCCCCGACGTACATGTTTTACGTCACCGTGTTTAAAACGATCGGATTTTCCGACAACTTTGTGTGACCGTGTGTATGCAAGACAAGTTTGAGTCAACATCCGTCGGAAAAAATCCTAGGATTTTGTTGACGGAATGTCCGATCAATGTCCGACCGTGTGTACGGGGCATAAGTGTTGCTAAATTGGCAGGGTAGGAGACTTTATTTTCTTTGTTGCAGATAAAACTGAGCAGTCACGGCTCGTCCATACAGGGCACAGGGGCGCCGCCCACCTAATCCATGCACCTGGCCCCTAATCTACATGCAGGGCACCAGACGCATGGATTCCAATGGGTTTTTTTTTTTGTTTTTTTAGAAGCACGTGATTAGAGCCTAAGGCTCTAATGGCTTCAGAAATGCAGTGCTCTGTGGGTGGATACAGAGCACTGCGCCCCAAGCCCACCCATTTGTGTGACAATAGAGAATTAATATTCACTATTGACTTCCTGATTCTCCTCCCGGCCAATCAGGAAGCAGGTCCTGAGACCCGTCACCTGATTGGCCGAGAGGACAAGTGATTGAGAAGTGATCTTATATTTTTATCCTTTTTGTACCAACTTTCATTGTATGTGTCCTATTAGCCCCCCTCCCCCTCAAGCTGGAGGTAAGTAATTAATCCCACATACCTGTATTGGTTTGGTTGATTCCTGGTTAGACAGGTATGTGTTGTATATGTTGTGTGGGTATTTATGTAAATGTTTTTGAAATAGCAACAAATCGCGGGACGCCCGTGCATTCCCTGTAAATTCCAATGGCACCCCAATCGTAGCACAATTTTACCGCAATTCGGCGATCATGGTAAAATCATGCAAACAGAATCGTGGGACGCATGTCGCCCAAAAGAAGTACAAGAGCTTCTTTTGGACGACAGGCATCCTGCGATTCTGTTTGCATGATTTTACCGTGATTGTTGCCTGCAAAACATGGTAAAATTGTGCCATGATTGGAGTGCCACTGGAAGTCACAGGGAACGAACGGGTGCAATTTGTCGTTATTTCGATTCTTGGGCCGAATCGTGGCAATAATGACCATGATTCAGAGTGGAGATGTGAACAAAGCCTTAAGCTTTGACAGAAAGCTGGAAGCTGATTGGTTTCTATGCAGAGCTGCTTCAGATTTTGCACTCTCCAGTTTTAGGAAATCAACTCCATGGTATTTCATTTAAAGCACTGAATGTAAACAATTTGGTTTGTCCTTATATACCAGTTTTTAAATACGCTTCCTTAATTGTAGCAGCAAAAATATATTGAAACTAAAATGCATTTCAAGTAGAAATCACAGTATCCCCTATGTGGTTGGTTCACATCTCCTGAAAGTAAGCTTAAACATAAAAAAACCTGGAAGCTGATTTGTTTCTATACAGAGCTGCGCCAGATTTTGTACTCTCCAGTTTTAGTAAATTATCCACTATGTGTTTTACATATTTTTTAGATAAAATTGTTCTTTAAAAAAAAAATTAATATGAAAAGAAGACTCTTTAATATTTTGTCGTATAGTGAAATTTTCATGGACATATGTTCTACCTTTAAATTTGCACGACAACAACTTTGAAGACTGAAACCTAATCCTCTATATGTATGTATGTTTGTGGTGTTTCAATACAATAAGAGCCCTTTCACACCTGGCCACCCATATCGTCGTTAAAATGCTGCTATTTTTAATGGCGTTTTACCGCCAGATTAGCGGCTCATTTTGGCCGCTAGCGGGGCTCTTTTACCCCCCGTTAGCGGCTGAGAAAGGGTTAAAACCGCCCGCAATGTGCCGCAATAGCGACCTTTTGCCGGTAGTATCCCAGCGCTGCCCCATTGATTTCAATAGGGAGCAGCGGTGGAGGAGCAGTAAACACACCGCTCCTTCACCGCTCCAAAGAAGCTGTTGGCAGGACTTTTCCTGACGTCCTGCCAGCGCAGCGCTCAGGTGTGAAAGCCCTCGGGCTTTCACACTGGAGACAATGCTGCAGCTGTTTGAGGGCGGATTGCAGGCACTATTTTTAACGCTATAGCGCCTGCAAAATGCCCTCGGTGTGAAAGGGGTCTTAATGTGTGATTTAATCTGTGTGTATATTTGTATGTATTCTATGATATTGATCTCCTAGGGTTTATGGTTAAAGTCCCTTTTGTTCCTGTGGCTACTATGATTCGTGCTGGGATGATGCCTTCAGGACGCCTTATGTTTTTGCTTGATTAAATTCAAATTCCACCTTCTATGCCAAAGTTATAGAAAGCAGAGGTGGGGGACTCGAGTCACATGACTTGACTCGAGTCAGACTCGAGTCACCTGTTTGAGGACTTGCGACTTGCTTGACAAAATTAAATAAATGACTCGACTTGACTTTGACTTGCCACTAATGACTTGTGACTTGACTTTGACTTGGGCTATTTGACTTGCAATGACTTGGCACCACCAGTGCTGTGTCTTGGCCTAGGCAAAAGCCGCCCCCCCACAAAAGAAAGCTCCCCGAGTCCCGGCTTCTGCCCGCACAAATACAGCTTGCTAACATTGTGGGCGGGGATCGCATAGGTGTCCGCGAGCGGCGCTTGCAGTGTACGCGGCCGCCGCAGCCTTTTTTTTAGTTGATGATGACTGCGCTGCAGTCTCTCCTCCTAGGCTGTACAGGTCTCTGTATTCCGTCCGGCCAGGCCTCGGCGCCGCCCCCCTCCTGCTGCGGAGTGATCTCTGAGGGAGGGGCTGGGCTTCTGTGCAAGTGTGCAGAGCCAGCAGCGTGAGTCGCGGGCCTCACGGTGGGGGAGGAAGAAGGAACTGGAAGTTGCCCAAGGAGCCAGCCAAGCCTAGCCGACTGTCTGAATCTGAGTGGAGTCCAGTCCAGCAGCTATAGAGTAAGTCATGGCAGACTATTATTCTTCTACTGAGGGGGCACTGGAGCAGGGACAGTCACACGACTCAGGGAGAAACTGGTCTGAGAATGGGGGTCAGTGCAGTGGTCGTCGCAGCACAGAGGAAAAAGCACAGAGCCCGGAGCCGAGGAGGAGGAAACAGAGTTGCAGAAGCTGCAGGTTTGTTTGATGCAGTGCTTCTGCAAATCTGCACTAGTGATGTAGCAGCTAGCAGGGCCCTGGGCGCAGGGCCCTGGCCAGTGGCCTGTACTGATGATTGCAGGATGCAAATATGATTGCAGATGCAATCAATCATCAATATCATTGCACATGCTAAAACTATGAACCTAGGTAGGTACAAACCTTCTTTCCTTGTTTTCTCCTCCTCCTCGGCTCTGTGCTTTTTTTCTCCTGCGCTGCGACGGCCACTGCACTGACCCTCAGTCCCAAACCAGTTCCTCTCTGAGTCCTTCACTAATTAACTATTACTTGTACGAAGTACAAAGTGCTCAACGTGAATATTACATAAAAATCATATTGCTGAATTAAGTTCTCCATGCGTACTACAAACTCATTAAACAGTCCACATCCAGTGAAAGTTCATGTACTGCAGTGCTCCATGCATGCTGAAATCAATGCAAACTTTAGCACTGGTCACTGTATTGGTGTCACTGGTGCCCAAAAAGTGTCACTATGAGTCACTAATGTAATATTCTAATCTGGAATGATAAACGTGTCACTGTTTTAAACAAGGTTAGGTTAGGACCGTATATATATAATACATCAAAAATTGTTCTGTAAGTACTAGTGTACTAAGCAGCAACACCTTATTTTCTGGCAGTGCTCGGGCCATCCCGACAGCAAACTCTGGATCCACCCCTGACAGATCAACGCACAAGGCAGCTATAATGGAGGGAGCGATTCCAAAAATAATGAAATTTGGATTTAAGGATTATGTTTTAGATGTTGGTGAAAAGAAGAGAACGGCGATATGCAAGGTCTGCAAATGAAAAATAAGAGACACGTCCACCACAACATCCAACTTCATCCGTCACTACAAAACCCACAAAGAAAAGTAGGTACAGTAACGTCACGTGTATGTATATGTGTATATATATATATATATATATATATGCAAATTAGGCCTACATCCCACTTTAGGTGGGAGCAGAGTGTATTGTTGTTCAAATCAATAAATCACATAGCTAACTTTTTTTCTATCTCTCTTCTGTTTACTCTATAGATATGAAGAGTACATCCATACCAAAGGGACTTTTGATGATACCCAACCTCAAATCTCACAATTCATCGCACAGGGGACTGTGCAGCTATACCACTGCAACCACCAGCAGCAAAAGGCAATTACAAACTCAATCCTGTCAGACCTCATTATAAACTGCAACATGCCACTGTCCATCATTGAACATCAAAGCTTTCGTCGCTTTTTGTCAATAGTAGACAACAAGTACTCTCCAGTAAGTAGAAGAACAATTACTGGCAAGCTTGACAATCTGGTGGCAGATAGGAAAATGAAGCTGAAAAATGAACTCTAAGTGGTAGATCATCTGTCAGTGACTGTAGATATATGGTCAGACCGCAGGATGAGAGGCTTTCTTGGAGTCACAGTGCACTGGATCAACATTGAGGATGACCGTCTTCAGTTAAAATCACAGTTGCTTGCGTGCAACCGCTTCAAAGGTCCCCATACAGGGGAAAGAATTTGTGAGGAATTTGAGCATATATGTGAAGAGTACAAGATTAAAAAAAAGGTAGACCACATCATCTGTGACAATGCCGCAAACATGAAAAAAGCATTCACTACATGTTTTCCAGGACAGCTAGATGAAGACGATGACCTTGATGATTCAGACATTTGGAATAATCTGTCAGTGGAAGAACAGGAGATGTTTGACAATTATTTGAGTGCAAAAACCCAGACTAGACTTCAATGTTCAATCAATGCACACACGCTTCAATTGGTAATAGGTGATGGACTTAAAGAGACTAAATTAGTCAATGCAGCTCTCGCCAAAGCTTTCAGGTTGAGCTCCTTGTTACACACAAGCACCTCTTTCAAGGAAAAATTTGAGGAGGAGTTTGGACAGCGTGAAATCCCCGCCTCTGTTACCACACGCTGGAATTCCACACTGAGGCAATTGAAATCAGTGGTTAGCTGTGACCAGCTGAAACTGACTAGAATGCTTGAAGATGGGGGACACAAAGAGACTGTATTCACAGCTAGAGAGTGGAATCAGATTAAGGAACTCGTGGATGTCCTTCAACCTTTTGGAGAAGCCACAGACCTCTCACAGGGAGAAAAACTTGTGACAATAAGTGCTGTTGTACCCTGTATCCTTTCTCTGAATCACCACTTGGAAAATCATAAAGAAAGCATGCGCTACCTTGGTGGCTTGATCCGTAGCCTGCAAGAATCACTCCAAAGATGATTCGAAGGGATCTTTGTCAATGTGAGGATGACAGATGAACAGAATGATGTAGCAGCCTTACCCTTCTCTGACCCTCTATACCTAAAAGCTGCTCTGCTGGATCCTTCATTTGGCACCATGTGGTTGACCCATGATGTTTTGGCTACCGAAAATGTCAAGGAGGCTGTGTCTGCGATGATAAAAAGTATGTTATGTTTTTGGTAATAACCCTTTTGCAGTAATAACACCTGAGTGCATTGAGTCACTGTTTTATGCTTGTGTTTTTCAGACTTGATTCTCAAAGAGGACTGCAAGCCCACCCCAACAACCACCGATGAAGACGAGCAAATGCCAGTGGCAGAGTCAGAGAGTCAATCTGGGCTGTTCACAGCATACCGCAAAAAACAGAAGAGAGATTCATGTTCCAGTCCCCAAATTCAGCTGAACCAGTATTTAGACATTTGTGATGGACAGAGCTGCCTTCAGTTTTGGGCCATGAACAGGCACATGCTCCCCTCTTTGTTCAGGGTAGCGGTAAGAGTAATGTCAGTCCCTGCATCAAGCGCACTTGTTGAACGTGTGTTTAGCCATGGTGGGGTGATAATGCGACCCCATCGCTCACAACTGAGCGAGAAAGTACTTTCAAATTTAATTTTTTGCAAATGCAATGCATTTTAGGTGGCTTTTCTGAGAATAGCCACTTAACATGCATTGCATTTGCAAAAAATAGTATTCTGAGAAGTGAGAATACTATTTTTTGCAAATGCAATGCATTTTAAGTGGCTATTCTAATAACTAAGAAAAAAGGAATAGAAGTAGATAGGCGCTGTTTCCAAGCCTGGTGAATTCAAATGTGTTATTCCCTTAGTGGGAGGGCAGTATGGAGTGGGAAAGATTGTAAAGATGTTGCCTATAGTATTTAGTGAATGTTTATCCCGTGGAATTACTATAAAGGTCCTGGATGTGCATAAGTCAAGTTGGTTGTCTGACTTAATAAAGTGCAGTGTGTGCTCTAAAAAAGATATAACTTAATCCGTATAAATATAATATATCCATATATAAATGAACCCTATTTTTAAATTAAAAATATTTGTGCAAAATTATGTGATCCATAACGTAATCGATAATGTACATATGTAGTGAACAAACAAATATATATAATCAAGTGCTTTCAGTGCTACTACAAAAAAAACCCCCTGGATTCTGATGGATATTCCAATGAGTAAACCTTTCAGTGCGTGCCTTAATCCGTGTTCTAATAGTGATTGATTGCACTCACCAGATCCTAGCAGCACTGAAAGCACTTGATTATATATATTTGTTTGTTCACTTCATATGTACATTATCGATTTACGTTATGGATCACATAATTTTGCACAAATATTTTTAATTTAAAAATAGGGTTCATTTATATATGGATATATTATATTTATACGGATTAAGTTATATCTTTTTTAGAGCACACACTGCACTTTATTAAGTCAGACAACCAACTTGACTTATGCACATCCAGGACCTTTATAACACATTTGAATTCACCAGGCTTGGAAACAGCGCTATCTACTTCTATTCCTTTTTTCTTATATATCTTACTCCACCTAGTGGAAGTAATCGGTAGTGGCAGCAGTTCCAACAACATTCTTTAATTTTTAATTTTTTTTTCCATTGAATGCATCTCATTGCGTGGGTGTTTCTCCCTCTTTTTTCTATTCTAATAATAAGCTCAAAGTTTGAACTTGACACAATGCCAAATTGCCAATATCTGGACACTTGAAGAATGGTGATGGGAATACTATTATTCTCATCACCATTCAAGTGTCCAGATATTGGCATTGTGTCAAGTTCAAACTTTGAGCTTAGTTATTTTCCCCCTCAGCAAGGACTACATTTTTTTTCAGGCTTGTTGGCCATTTATTTGCTGAGTGTTCTGCTCCTTGTCTGCTGTTTGGGCATTCAAAGTGTTTCTTTAATATGCCAAGAAAAAAGCACTAAGCAGTTTTGTTAATGTTGAAAATAAAACAAAACCTTTCCTGAAAACTGACTTTTAACTCATTTAAAGGATGGAAATGGGGTAGATCAGTATTTTGACTTAATTTGTGACTTGACCAAAATAAATGACTTGACTTGACTTGCTTGACTTCTAGCAGGGACTCGACTTGACTTGCTTGCTTTTCGCCACAGTGACTTGGGACTTGCTTATGACTTGAAGGTTAAGACTTGAGACTTGCACATGTGTGACTTACCCCCATGTCTGATAGAAAGTGAACTGGTTTCTTTTCCCTGCATAGAAAAAGCATACTTCAAAACTATTCATTTTCAGTGTTTAGTTAATTCCTAAAACACTCTTTTAGGAATAAAATAAGAAGCAAACAATGTCTTAGTAAACATCTAAGCAGCATCAATATTATCAAAAAGTAATTTGATTTTGTTGGAAGAAAGTGCTTTAGGAGATTGGGAATGGGGTATGTGAATAAAATACCATGAACTAACAGATGAAAGTTAATATGTAAAACATATCCTCATAAAAACTATGTTTCTAAACAGCTGTTTTAAATTGATGATTGACATATAATGGTTAACATCCTGTGACAAATAGGAAGAAAGCAGAAAGTTGAGAACAAATGTGTGCATATTTTGCAAAGTCATTAATTAAGTCTCTCGGCAGCAAAAACAGAGCAACAGAAAACATTAATCTAATTAGGTGGTTTGTACTATGCCAGTTTCACTTTGCACTGCAGAGACATTACTAAGTGCTTATTGTTGGGAAGTTTTGTTTTTGGAGTGTATCATGAATATTCTATGCCATTCAACAGTAGAAAACAAAGAACACAACAGCCTGCCTACTACATCAACCACTGCTGGGATACAGGGTTAGATTTATTTAATCGTTCTTTCATTTCATTCCTTTTTAAATGATTTCAGGGGGCCCCTAATGAGACACTGATGAAGTGAATCTCTGAATATTATCTCAAAATGTTACAGAACTGCTGATCATACAGTGCTCCAATGGGTATTATAGGTGAGGGTTATTCTTTGACGATTTCAAAAAAGACAAGCAATATTCATATCATTTACAGCAGTAAGCACACAGAGCACACTGAGTCAACAGAAAATCAATTTGCTTAAATCATTTAAAAGCAGCAAAGTTGTGCTAGATAAAACATGGCAGTTTTTATAGCAGACCTCAAACAAAATAAATAATATGGAAAACATTTATATACAAGTGTGCTAATACTAAATGGAAATACAATTATGGCATATGTTCTCAATTTTAAAGCAATGTATCAATTTAAGTAGAGACTAATCTGTAAGTCATATACTTAGGCTTCAACTCCTATAGCATTTTTTGCGAGCAGCTGGAATTATGGTTTCATGTTTTAGCGCAATGCATGGTGTTCCATGAGTGTTCCATGAGTGTTGTTGTAGAAAAATAAAGAGATTTTCTATACTGAATATCCAGATCCTTTCACATGTTGCTCCAATTACATGAAAAGCCTCTATCCTCTATATCAATGGTTTGGGTGTATGCCTGCAGCTGCCACTCCAACTGTCTCTCTTCTCACAGTCACCACTCAGCCACTCTCTCTTCCCCAGCATAAGCTTTGGTTGCTGGGTAACAGGCCCTGCCCTGCCAGCAATATCCGCTCCACTCCCATTGCTGCCCCCCCCAGACCCTTGCTAGGATAAAAGATTATGCCACTGATTGTCACCTGCCTTGAACATTCCTTGGAGTGCAGACTGTGCCAAAGCAATGATACCTGCAAGCTTGTCATCCAGCTAGTCTCTAGTCCTGTTTACTTCTACATACCGCACCTACATTGAGCCATTCCTCATCCAGAAGCCATATGACACAGTACATAAATTCTCTCTCTGGGTTTGCTGGGAAGCATCACAGTTCTGAAATATAGCACGCACTGCAAAGGTTAAGGAAAGTAGGTCACTTAATCAGCAATTCATGGTGTGTGTGTGTGTGTGTGTGTGTGTGTGGGGGGGGGGGGGGGGTTGTGTTGGTAGGGTGACAGGATATAGGGCAGTATTTAGTTTAGTTGTATATTCCCCTTTTCTTGCATTTTTTGGAGATTTGGAGTAAACCTTGAGGACCCCATCTGGAACTTAGCAGGCCACTGAGGAAGTGTTTAACTTGGGAAAAATGTAGGAATTGTGTTGGAGAATTGTTATATTTTTGCTAAAGGTACTCTATCCCTTTTGATTTCGATTGTCTAAACACCGAGGACTAAGAACACTGAGAAAACACTAGAGAGGCCACAGGAGGCATCAGTGGCAAGATGGGTCCTGGGAACTTTAACAAAACAGCAGACAGTTTTTTTTTTCCTTTTGGGATAACATTTTTTGCATGAATATTTAAAAGCTGATCATGTTATCCTAAAACTCACAAACATTTGCTAACAGCTAAATCCAATGGACACTATTCTGTACTCCTACTCCTGGTCCTCTCTGCTGCCTTTGACACAGTGGACCACCCCATCCTCCTCAAAGAACTCTGTGACTGGACTATTCGCTGGTTCTCATCCTACTTATCCAACCGCACCTTTAGCTTAACTTACAATTCTACTTCCTCCTCTCCTCTCCCTTTTTTTGTCGGGGTCCCCCAAGGTTCTTTCCTTGGACCTCTCCATCTACAGCTCCTCCCTGGATCAGTTGATAGCCTCCCATGGCTTTCTACACTCATGACACCTAAATCTATCTCTCTACCCCTCAGCTCACTCCTTCAGTCTCCTCATGCATCATTCATTTACTAACAGACATATCAGATTGGATGTCACACCACTTCCTTAAACTCAATCTATCCAAAACCAAGCTCATCATTTTTCCTCCTCCACGTGCCTCTTCCACTGATTTCTCTGTCAAGATCGATAGCACTACTATCAGACCGTCCCCACATGCCAAGGTTCTAGGTGTAATCCTGAACTCTCCTTTCAGCCCCACATCCAATCACTGTCCAAATCTTGCCGCCTCAACCTCCACAACATCTGCAGAATATCTCAAAGCTCCTAGTTCACTCCCTGGTCATCTCCCCCCTCAACTATTACAACTCCCTCCTCACGGGATTACCTTTACATAGGCTATCCCCCCTTCAGTTCATCAAGAATGCTGCTGCCAGACTCATCCACCTTACCAACCATTCAGTGTCTTACACTCCTCTCTGTCAACCCCTTCACTGGCTTCCATTTACCCAACAAATTAAATAAAAAATATTAATAATAACTTACAAAGCCATCCACAACTCTGCCTCCAGCTACATCACTTATATTGTGTCTCAAAATACCAACCAAATCGATCTTTACATTCCCCCCAAGACCACCTGCCCGCTAGTTTCCTTGTCACTTCCTCCAATTCTCACCTTCAGGACTTTTCTCCCATTCTCTGGAACTCCCTACCTCAATCTGTACGAGTATCTCCTACTCGGCTTGCTTTTAGGCGATCCATGAAACCCTTCTCTTCAGAGAGTCTTATTCTGCTCCTGCCTAACAGCTGTACACTTACTTTATCCATCAGATCGTTCCACACAGTAATTACCTTTTGTATAATTTGACCCTCCCTTCTAGATTGTAAGCTCTAACGTGCAGGGTCCTCTGATTCCTCTTTTATTGAATTGTATTGTAACTGTACTATCTGCCCTCATGTTAAGTACTGCGCAAACTGTTGGTGCTATATAAATCCTGTATAATAACAATGTTATTCACTCCAGCCAGTGTTAAGTGGTTTGCCTAATCCATGTAAACTGATATATTTTGCTGGAGACTTTGTGCTGTGAAAAACAACAGACCTGCTGGCTGAATCACCAGATGAAAATAGAATAAAGGAAACTAATACACCCATCGCATCCAACACTTGGTAATACTGCTTTCTCACTATGGTTGAAAATGAATGGCAGTTTGACCGCATTAACAATTAGAAAATTGAACAAGCATTCCAAAATAGAACATTTTCAAATGAAATTCTACTGGTGTTTGGTCAGCTTTACTGTATAACCAAAAAAGAAAAAAAAAACAAAACAAAGAGAAACAAGGAAATTATTCACAATGTATACATGAAAAACCGCATACATTTGAGTTACAATAAAAAAAAATGATATAATAACTTGAAATGGGCTGCTCATTTGGTTCATACCCAGGTTCTGACTGCATTTTGCTTGTTTGGAGATTTGACAAATGGGCAAACTAAACTGGCATTTGGCCAAATTGAACCTCTGGTGGCAATGTGAATGGATACATTTTGCAGTGGTATTACCGCCACTATTTATAGTGACAGACACCCATCGTGTTGGTTGTTAGGAAACCAGCAATGGCCAGCTTCCTAATAACCATCCATGCTTGACCCATTCAACAGTCAGCTGGGGGTTCCTGGCTGAGAGCAAAATATAAACAAAGGGGAGGAAAATTAAAAAAAAATGGTGTGGGGTCCCCCGTAAATTTCAATACAAACACTTCAGGCCTGGTATGGATTTAAGAGGCTACCCCACACAAAATACACTGTAGACCCTGATATGAGCATGAAAAGTATATAACCAACAAAGGGGGGGACCCCAGGGATTTTGTGGGTGGGAGGGAGATGGAGAGTATAAGTATATATAAAAGGTGAAAGATAGCAAAGCATATAAAAAATAATAATACTTTATTCAAAATTACATATAAATATAAAGGATTTAAAAACATTCAGGTATACAATAACTGCAATTGATCATAAACATACAGGTTCTATAGGAGAAGAACTCATATGTGAGTGATATATATGGAAAAGAAGAAGGAATTTACCCCTGAAGAAGGAATTTACATCCCAAATATTCCGAAACATGTTGGATTATTCCATATATATCACTCACGTATGAGTTCTTCTCCTATAGAACCTATATGTTTATGATCAATTGCAGTTATTGTATACCTGAATGTTTTTAAATCCTTTATATTTATATGTAATTTTGAATAAAGTATTATTATTTTTTATATACTTTGTTATCTTTCACCTTTATATATACTTATACTCTCCATCTCCCTCCCACCCACAAAATCCCTGGGGTCCCACCCTTTGTTGGTTATATACTTTTGTTGTTGTTTTGGGATGTGGTGAGAGGTGAGCTCCACCTTTGCGTTTACCTGATGGTCTATATAGACCGATTTGGTGGTGCAACCACATTTATCTGATATGAGCATGCAGCCTAGCTGACAAGGAAAAGGGGGGAATTAGTGTCTGCCCCCCAAGTCATACCAGGTCACATGCCCTCAACATAGGGGGGTACCTTTTCGCCAACTTACTAAAAGGAAATACCCAATGACTGCCAATAAAGTCTGCTCAGCTGCTCACTCACCATAAATGCCATCTTCTGTTCCCTGTCACTAGAAGTAAACAAAGCTGTGGCATCTCCTGGGTTATGTCAATGACCAAACATGGGCATATGGACTTTCTTTTTGCATGGGGCATCCCTGAAACATCAATAAAGACCCTCATCAAGGAAAGGGTCTAATATGTATTTTTAAGAGGAACCATACACCTGTTTACTCATCTAGACACTCATCTAGAATAAGGGTCTGGTATAGATAAATGAATCCCTGGCCATTGGTTGTAAATGTCTCCCACTCCTGTTCTGGTAACAGCTCATATTTTGTATTTTCTCCCACTTACTGTCCAGGTGACAACAGTCACCAGAAAAAATAGAGAGGGTGAACCTCCCAGTGAGAACACAGATGCTCACAGAGGAATTGTACAATTCCAGCTGCACTTGAAATATTGATTGTGCTCCTTCAATGGATTTATATGGGGGTTGTGTTTCATGATACTAACCCACTGACTGGCTATGGGAAAGGGTGGGATAACACAAGGGAGGTTAGGAAAGCATACAAAATTCTAGTAATACAAAATGAGGAAAAACTTTGCAAATATCCTTCTCAGCTAGTTTACCAAGAACCATCTGATCTTAATCCCATCTCAATTGTTGACTGTTGTCAGCACACACATTAAAGTGGTTGTAAAGGCATTCTATGCATTAAGATAAAAGCCTTCTGTGTGCAGCAGTCCCCTTCAGCCCCCCTAACACTTACCTGAGGTCCCTCTCTGTCCAGCGATGTCCACGAGTGTCTCAGCTGTCCAAGATGTCCTGAATGGCTGAGACTCAGCAGTGGCACCATTGGCTGCCACTGCTGTCAAGCAAAGTCAGCTAGCCAATTAGGGAGAGAGGGGTTGGGGCGGGGCTCCATGTCCTGAATGTCCACATGTCGCCCCCATAGCAAGCTGCTTGCTGTGGGGGCACTGAACAGGAGGGAGGGCCCAGGAGCACAGTAGAGGGACCCGAGAAGAGGAGGATCCGGGCTGCTCTGTTCAAATCCACTGCAACAGAGCAGGTAGATGTAACATATTTGTTATTTTTATAGGGAAAAAACAAGACTTTACAATCACTTTAAATGATATGTGTGAATGCATTTCTTCATTTGTTTAATTAATATTTTTTTCAGTTATGATAATGATAATAGTAGTAGCAGATGTATTTTATACTTTGATAATTTATCAGTGCACTACTGTCTTTTAAGAGGTGCTTATAATTTAATTGGTTTGTGGTGTTCTAGGAGCACAGAAACAAAAGCATCTGCCACTGCTCCTCATAATGACTCTAGCAACCTGTGGTTATATATTAATAAACTGCATCTTTCTTACTACATAGCCTTAGAGAGCAAATGATATTTTAAACAGCTGGCCAAAGAAATATTTGTGGTTTTAGTCAATAGTCTATTTATACCTGCGGATTTAAAAGACACATTTCTTAAAATGTTGTTCATTGTTTACATTTTGTTACCAACGGTGCTAAAAAAAGCAAAAACCTTAGCTTCTAAAATTATTTATGAAAGTTTAAAGCATTCCATAAATACATTGGTTATTGTTTCATTATGCATTTATACGTTTATAAAACGTTCTTTCTGTCAGATAGTTCGTTGAGTAATTTCATTATAGAAATAAAGAAGATTTTGTTGTGTAACACTTTCTTGAAAAAAAAGACATTTGCTATTATTTTAAACACTCAGTCAATGCTGAAATAATACCATATAGACCAGAGCTTTTTTTTTAACAGAAAACAATACATTTTTGCTCACAGTAGGGATGAAGTTTGGTTCAAACACAAGCTTCAGGTTTACTTTGAACAAGCGTTTGACCTGCATCAAAGTGAACCTGGTGAACAAATGCAGCTGTTCCACGTTATGGCAACAAATTATCAATAATGCACTTCCTGGCCATTAAACTAGGGTTAGGTGTAGGGTTGCCACCTCATCCCTTTAAAACTAAACACATATTAATTATGCAGTTTCTGTGGCCGATTAGGGTGATAATTAAACTCACTTGGTGCCTTATCTGCATGAAATTAGCCTCAGAACCTGTGTAATTAATAGTTGTTTGGGTTTAAAGGGATGAGGTGGCAACTCTAGTCAGGTAGCTTACTTAGGAAAATAATGGGGGTTTTCTTATGTTTCAGTCACTTCTCTAAAAAAGTCAAGGTTTCAGCAACCTTTTATTAGTTTGTGCTGGAGATTGCTGGAGTGGATAGGGAGAGATTACAGAATGTTTGCAGAGAGATAGCTGCTGCTGTACTATACATTGCTGGATTTACCATAATTTATTATGGATGAGGTTCAGTCTGAACACAAGTTTGGACCAAACTTTGGCTTGGGTGTTTGACCGGCGCCATAAGAATAAACCTGCCGATTTGATGTTACATAAAATCTTTAAAAAAAAAAAACAGCACTCAAGGAAATGTCCCACTATTCAATCAAAGTCACTCAACTGTGTATGCAATAAATGTTTTCTCATGGGATCTTCACCAGAGATAGACCCCTCATGGAATTGGGTCCAATAATGCTTGCAATATCAAATGTGGCAGTGTGTCTTGTTTTGATTTTATCCGCTTCTTCTCTTCTTTGTATTCTCACCACATTCAGGTGTCAGGTGTCATAAAGTAATATATAAAAAAAAAAAAAAAAGCATATAGTGCGGTATGTTATGAGTGATAATATAACCATTCCAGCTCAATTGTGCTCACATTAATGTGAAAAAATGTGCCACAAATCAGGGCTCTTCTATGCAGACCACTTTCCCCTTTGTTCATCTACCTTGTCAAATAATTAAACTTTTGTGCTTCTAATAAATCACTTGCCTCAATTGTCCTCGTTATGGTGAGTATTTCACCCAAAAATGTCTTACATAGAGTAGTAAGATAAAAATCAATTGTGCTCATATTTAAATAAATCACATACACCATACAGCAACACACTACTCAGTCCTTCACCTGGCACCTGAATGTGTTGAGAATACAAAGAGGGCAAGCATAAATCAAAACAAGAGCTGTTTTTTTTTCAGATTATATGTTTATCCTGCCTGGGGGGCATTGTGCTGCTATCTGCTGGAGATTGTATATGATATTGGATTCTCATGTGCAATGCTATTGTTTTTGAGATTGCTGTTACACGTCTAATCAGTGGCGGCTAGTGCTCAAAATTTTTGGGGGGCACAAACAAACTGAAAAATACTGAAACACACCCCCCATCAATTACAGCCACTGTGCCATCAAACGCAGCCACTGTGCCCATCAATTTCAGCCACTGTGCCATCAAATACTGCCACTGTGCCCATCAAATGCTGCCACTGTGTCATCAAATGCTGCCTCTGTGCCATCAAATGCTGCCACTGTGCCCATCAAATGCTGCCACTGTGCCATCAAATGCAGCCACTGTGCCCATCAAACGCAGCCACTGTGCCCATCAAACCTCGCCACTCAGCCCATCAAACGCAGGCACTGTGCCATCAAATGCTGCCACTGTGCCCATTGAATGCTGCCACTGTGCCATCAAATGCACCCATTGTGCCCATCAAATGCTGCCACTGTGCCCATCGAATGCTGGCACTGTGCCCATCGTATGCTGCCACTCTACCCATCAAATGCTGCCACTTTGCCATTAAATGCCACCACTGTGACCCCCCCGCCTACTCGCCGTCTCCTCTAAGCGTCTTCTCCCACCCTCTCCTCCCATCAGGCGTCCAATCACAGCGCCTGTCATTTCATCCAATCAGGTGATGGGTAACAGACCCGAGCACCTGATTGGCAGAGAGGCGGTTCAGTGTTAGGAAAGCAAATATTCATTCGCTGTTCTAACACACCTGGGTTAACCATGCTTGGCGCTCACAGGTCACTTTTCTTTGATGCCTATTTGTCAGAAACCATGAATCAGACTGAGACAGAAGTACAGTTAAATCACACTTGTTTAATAATAATAAAAAAGGTAAACAGAGTAAACGTAGTCAAAACATAGCCAGAGTTCAGGAACCGGAACAGATAGTCAGACAAGCCAAAACGTCAGGGAGCCAGAGTGGAGATAAGAAGATTCCTGGATTGCCGCTATGAGTAAGCATCCAATGATGTGAAATTCGTTAGCGATTATACCCCATCCTGTCTCTGTTTATGTGACTGTACTTTGGATTTTTTAAATTCTACAATAAAGATGTTTTTCTTCAGAGTTTGGCAATCCAGGAATCTTCTTATCTCCACTCAACTTGTGCAACGCCAGCACCTGGATTAGTTCATACTAGGGCAAGAGCGGTTTAAGGTTTGGAAGCTTTGCAAGCGGCACTCTCCTTTGGTCAGGGAGCCAGAGATGAGCATAGTAGAACAGCAAGCAGGATCTGGAGGCAGAAGGAATGTCAGCCAAGCAAGTCTTTAACAGGAACACAGGAGAGCATCTCTAGAGATGTGACCAAGGCGAAGACAAAGATCATCTGGACTGGATAGCTTAAGTAGGCAGGACTGACAAGTAGGATATCATCAACAGGTGAGTCACTGTGGAGAGATAGGAGCTGGCAATTAGCCAACAGCTGAGTGGCCAGCTTTAAAAAGGAAGGCCTGAGCCCCCTGACACTATGGCTCTAATCAGGTGCTTTAAAAACATCCCCTGCTGCTTTAATTCAGGCACTGGAAAAGGGGCTGGGTGCCTGAATAGGGGATGGCAGCGGCAGCCATGGATAGATTTATGCTATGCATAAATCTATCTATTGGTCATAGAGGGGGCATCTGGAGAGAGGGGGCGGCGCCCGTGCGCCCTTCTGGACGCACTACCACTACATCTAATCATGTTGTTTTACTCCTGCTGAATGACATATCTGGAGGATAAAAACTTGACAGGTTTTTTTTTTCTGCTGGCTCTGGTGGGTGGCATCAGTAATTGTAACTGGCGTTTATCTATATTGCTGGATGACGTGATTTATGGTGGATGGGAGTCCTAATAAAAATTGCAGATCGCCACCATTACTAGTAGTAGTAGTAAAAAATAATAAATAACAAAAAATGCTATAAATCTATCCCCTATTTTGTAGACGCTATAACTTTTGCGCAAACCAATCAATATACGCTTATTGCAGTTTTTTTATCAAAAATATGTAGAAGAATACATATTGGCCTAAACTAAGAAAAAAATTAGCTTTTTTGAAAAAAAAATGGGGATATTTATTATAGCAAAAAGTACAAAATATTGTGTTTTTTTCAAAATTGACGCTCTTTTTTTGTTTATAGCGCAAAAAATAAAAACCACAGAGATGATCAAATACCACCAAACGAAAGCTCTATTTGTGGGAAAAAAAGGAGGTCAATTTTGCTTGGGTGCAGCATCGCAACACTGGGGAATTGTCAGTTAAAGCGTAGTGCCGAATTGCAAAAAATGGCCCAGTCATTCAGCAGCCAAATCTTGCGGAGCTGAAGTGGTTAAGAGGGTTTCCAGATCCTGATAAGCCCCCTGCTCAGAGACCTCGATGACCACGGGCCAGGTATTGCAGGGAAAATGCCCTTGCCCTCATCAGCATTGGGACAAGGTGCTTTGCCAGGGGTGTCCAATCCCATGCAGGATACCTACCCATGTTGAGGTTATGTTGCCTGGTATGGTTGGGGGGAGGGCAAGGAGGCATATCCCAATACCCCCTTTTTTTGTTGATTTTTTGAGTAGAGTTCCCCCTTAAAATCTATAATTTTGGGGGGCATACAATGTCTATTTTTCTTTGGTCCTGAAGTGCCTGATATGAATTAAGGGTTGAAACCACATGCTGTGATACTAGTAAAATTAAAGGTAATCCCCATCTACTTCATTTACAGTACAAACAGAACAAAGTGGCCAGGAGCTGTTATTTCGCTAAAATTATTTAAGTTCATTTTTTTTCCTCATTAATGTACACACAGCACCCCATATTGGCAGAAAAACACAGAATTGTTGACATTTTTGCAGATTTATTAAAAAAGAAAAACTGAAATATCACATGGTCCTAAGTATTCAGATCCTTTGCTCAGTATTTAGTAGAAGCACCAATTTGATCTAATACAGCCATGAGTCTTTTTGGGAAAGATGCAACAAGTTTTTCACACCTGGATTTGGGGATCCTCTGCCATTCCTCCTTGCAGATCCTCTCCAGTTCTGTCAGGTTGGATAGTAAATGTTGGTGGACAGCCATTTTTAGGTCTCTCCAGAGATGCTCAATTGGGTTTAAGTCAGGGCTCTGGCTGGGCCATTCAAGAACAGTCAAGGAGTTGTTGTGAAGCCACTCCTTTGTTATTTTAGCTGTGTGCTTAAGGTCATTGTCTTGTTGGAAGGTAAACTTTCCTCCCAGTCTGAGGTCCTGAGCACTCTGGAGAATATTTTTATCCAGGATATCCCTGTACTTGGCCGCATTCATCTTTCCCTCGATTGCAACCAGTCGTCCTGTCCTTGCAGCTGAAAAATACCCCCACAGCATGATGCTGCCACCACCAACGCTTCACTGTTGGGACTGTATTGGACAGGTGATGAGCAGTGCCTGGTTTTATCCACACATACCGCTTAGAATTAAGGCCAAAAAGTTCCATCTTGGTCTCATCAGACCAGAGAATCTTATTTCTCACCATCATGGAGTCCTTCGGGTGTTTTTTTAGCAAACTCCATGCGGGCTTTCATGTGTCTTGCACTGGGGAGAGGCTTCCGTTGGGCCACTCTGCCATAGAGCTCCGACTGGTGGAGGGCTGCAGTGATGGTTGACTTTCTACAACTTTCTCCCATCTCCCAACTGCATCTCTGGAGCTCAGCCACAGTGATCTTTGGGTTCTTCTTTACCTCTCTGGAGAGACCTAAAAATGGCTGTCCACCAATGTTTATCATCCAACCTGACAGAACTGGAGAGGATCTGCAAGGAGGAATGACAGAGGATCCCCATATCCAGGTGTGAAAAACTTGTTGCATCTTTCCCAAAATGACTCATGGCTGTATTAGATCAAAAGGGTGCTTCTACTAAATACTGAGAAAAGGGTCTGAATACTTAGGATCATGTAATATGTTTTTCTTTTTTAATAAATCTGCAAAAATGTCAACAATTCTGTGTTTTTCTGCCAATATGGGGTGCTGTGTGTACATTAATGAGGAAAAAAATGAACTTAAATAATTTTAGCGAAATAACATGATTTTAGCAAATGGCTGCAATATAACAAAGAGTGAAAAATGTAAGGGGGTTTGAATACTCCCCCTCCCCCACTGTATATTGCATCATCAATATTCCTCTCTTTGTGAATTGAATAATTTGCTATTGCATGCAATGTTTCAATAAATTGAGTCATGTGCTTGTCATATCACATTCAGTATCTTTTAGTGAACTGACCCCAATGCTGTATACTAGACCCCACTTTTGGAAACTGGCCAGCACCTCTGAATTCACAATAAAAATAAAAATGAAGATAGCTTTATAGAGGGTAGGAGGAACTGAAGTAATTGGGTGATACCCACAAATCCTTGATATCAATATTACATAAAAATAGAGGATCAAGCATATGAATTAGGAGAATTTTGAGTAAGTTAGAGACATAACCTGGAAATGTTGCAACATGAAGTTGTAAATATTTTACATTCAAATGAAATTTTTAGGGATTTTTAACATCACTTATTGATTACCTACAGTGAAATATTTTAGGGGCCATTAAATGGTGTACAGTAAAAGAAAAGGGTGCTTGGGGATGAAGGAAATACTAGGCAGAGTAACAAAAGCATTTAGTGACTAAAACCTGACATAGACTAATCACTCAAACTCCTGATGCTAACTACTGATTATGACTCTTGGCACTGACTTAAGTTTCTGAAAACAGACACCCCACATTGACAACTGATAAGTGAGTCTGACTTTGTGCAAGTGATTCTGACTTTGGTTTGATGGATAGGGTTGAACATGGTTTGCTAAATACCTGATTTAAAATTTGAAGAAAGATAATAAAGTTTTGTATGGGGATCATGGAGAAAATTGAGATATGTCCCCAAATGTACGCTGTACAGGAAACCAATCATTATTGTAAAATTCATATGTAACATGTACAGGTAAAAGCCAGTAAATTAGAATATTTTGAAAAACTTGATTTATTTCAGTAATTGCATTCAAAAGGTGTAACTTGCACATTATATTTATTCATTGCACACAGACTGATGCATTCAAATGTTTATTTCATTTAATTTTGATGATTTGAAGTGGCAACAAATGAAAATCCAAAATTCCGTGTGTCACAAAATTCGAATATTACTTAAGGCTAATACAAAAAAGGGATTTTTTAGAAATGTTGGCCAACTGAAAAGTATGAAAATGAAAAATATGAGCATGTACAATACTCAATACTTGGTTGGAGCTCCTTTTGCCTCAATTACTGCATTAATGCGGCGTGGCATGGAGTCGATGAGTTTCTGGCACTGCTCAGGTGTTAGGAGAGCCCAGGTTGCTCTGATAGTGGCCTTCAACTCTTCTGCGTTGTTGGGTCTGGCATTCTGCATCTTCCTTTTCACAATACCCCACAGATTTTCTATGGGGCTAAGGTCAGGGGAGTTGGCTGGCCAATTTAGAACAGAAATACCATGGTCCGTAAACCAGGCACGGGTAGATTTTGCGCTGTGTGCAGGCGCCAAGTCCTGTTGGAACCTGAAATCTCCATCTCCATAGAGCAGGTCAGCAGCAGGAAGCATGAAGTGCTCTAAAACTTGCTGGTAGACAGCTGCGTTGACCCTGGATCTCAGGAAACAGAGTGGACCGACACCAGCAGATGACATGGCACCCCAAACCATCACTGATGGTGGAAACTTTACACTAGACTTCAGGCAACGTGGATCCTGTGCCTCTCCTGTCTTCCTCCAGACTCTGGGACCTCGATTTCCAAAGGAAATGCAAAATTTGCTTTCGTCAGAAAACATGACTTTGGACCACTCAGCAGCAGTCCAGCTCTTTTTTTCCTTAGCCCAGGTGAGACGCTTTTCGCGCTGTTTCTTGGTCAACAGTGGCTTGACACGAGGTATGCGGCAGTTGAAACCCATGTCTTTCAAGCGTCTCTTGGTGGTGGATCTTGAAGCACTGACTCCAGCAGCTGTCCACTCCTTGTGAATCTCCCCCACATTTTTGAATGGGTTTTTTTTCACAATCTTGACTAGGGCGCGGTGATCCCTATCGCTTGTACACTTTTTCTGACCACAGTTTTTCCTTCCCTTTGCCTCTCTATTAATGTGTTTGGACACAGAGCTCTGAGAACAGCCAGCCTCTTCAGCAATAACCTTTTGTGTCTTTCCCTCCTTGTGCAATGTGTCGATGGTCGCCTTTTGGACAGCTGTCAAATCTGAAGTCTTCCCCATGTTTGTGTAGGCTTCAGAACTGGACTGAGAGACCATTTAAAGCCCTTTGCAGGTGTTTTGAGTTAATCAGCTGATTAGTTTGTGGCACCAGGTGTCTTCAAAATTTAACCCTTACACAATATTCAAATTTTGTGACACACGGAATTTTGGATTTTCATTTGTTGCCACTTCAAATCATCAAAATTAAATGAAATAAACATTTGAATGCATCAGTCTGTGTGCAATGAATAAATATAATGTACAAGTTACACCTTTTGAATGCAATTACTGAAATAAATCAAGTTTTTCAAAATATTCTAATTTACTGGCTTTTACCTGTATATATGTTTTTTTTTTCTTGTACAAACAAATAACTTATGAATGGAGAAGGCCAGAGCAGGGCAATTATTATTGCAGAACCTATGTCTGCATGATGCTGCAGTTTCTATAGTGGCATAGTTCGACAGAAATGTAATGCATTAATAAGTGTTCCTGTGTATGGAAACGGTCATATAAATACACCCTGTGGAAATTTCTTGTGGGACCATAGACAGCTTGTCTAACCTTTCCCTGCTGTGTCCAAAACAAATAAAAAAAACTTTGGCAAAAGTCATATAAGAAAACAACTATTGCTTAAATACTGCAGAATTCTTACTTAAAGTTTTATTTTGTCTGTTCACGTCAAGCAGTCACAAACAAATTATTATCCCTTGACCTCAAAGAACCATTATCATTTATAAGGGTATTCCAACTCTCAGCAGTGGGTCATCAATCACCCTTGATGGTTAATGACTTTCCAAAAATCTGGCACTCAAATCCTAAGCTTGAAATAGACAAATCTTCATAGTTAAATGCTAAGCTCAAGAGATTCCACTGCTGCTTCTGTACACTGAACTATCAGTTCTCTGAAAGACAGGACATATTTGTTAGAAATGCTGGAATTTATTACTTTATCTGTGATGGGGTTTTTAATAATGATGTACCTGAATGTGGACACAATAAATAACGCAACAATAGTTATTATCGACAAGTGAATAATTCTATGTAACAGTAAATGCTAACTTGATTTTTTTTTTTTTTTGGTTTGTATGTAGGTTTACTGTAAGTGACTGGCAAAATATAGTACTGAAACACAATTTTATATAAATGTTAAATATAAGCAAGCATATTTTTGATACTTTATTACAGTATAAATGAGCAATAGTAGTATTGAGTACACACATATTTGCAATATTAGCATAAAAAGACTAATTTAATATCCGTTAAATTCTGTTTCATTTACCTGTGGTTGGAAATGACATGCCTTACATCTTGGCATATTTACCACCCATCCTCTTTTACTGCATGCTCCTCAAATGTCACCTTCTGCATATTTTTTGCCTCTACAAGTCTTAAATGAAAGTGGTTCTAAAGCCCAAGCAGTTTTTACCTTAATGCATTCTATGCATTAAGGTAAGAAATGCCCTGCTATTGATCTCCTCCACTCCCGTCAGTAAACACTGAAGAATCAGGAACCATTGGCTCCTGATGTTGTCAGTCAGGTCTTGTGAGATGGGAGTGATGGAGGGGGTTGACTGAGCTGTGCTGTGTTTGTCTATGGCTGCACACAGCCGGCTTTGGATCACACCTGCAAGATGCACCTGCTAGAGCACAAAGGTGAAGGAGAGCATGGGCACTTTTTGTATTCAATATCTACACCATGGTGGAATAGCACTTAGAAGGAAATAATCTTTTTAAATCAAATGATTACTTTATATAATGTTTCATTTTATCCCTTGAGATTGGTGGACACTTTGCACTTTATTTTATATACATAAATTTAAGGACACTTTGCACTTTATAATCCGTTTGATTACAGTATTACATTATTGAATGCACATAGTTGTGTGTTTATATACTACTGCACCTTATATTGTGCATATTTATTGCATATTTTTAGTGTTGTACATACATACATATACCATAGAATTGATCTATGGTACACAGTTTATGCACTAATAAGTTGGAGTAATGCTGCACTGATTTTTGGTTTATAAACCTGCAAGAGTATCCCAAAAGCAGCCAGCTTGCAGAAGAGGCTAACTGGCTTCTTTTTGTCTATTGTCTATTGCATAGACAATAAAAATTAGTGATCAGTGCCTCATGGGCTAGCAACACAACAACAAGCTTTGACCCGCTACTGCAACCACACTCTCATATAGCCCTGGCAATTGAGCTTTCCCACCCCTAAGATGCCCCACAGATGCCACATCATCCCTGCACCCCCTCGTATGGACATATATATTCTAAAACCTCCATCCAAGTTCATACTGTAGTCACAAGGAGACTGCAAGTGCTGGCAAGACAAAATGACAGACTGCGAAGAATTACAGCACACCTCACAGGATGACTCTTGGGGATAATCACCCTTGTCTCAAGGTAAAATGCAGTTTAATTATAGATACCTGGCTACCCAGGTAGCAAAACATCTTAAACCTGAACTCTCTGACCTCATAAGGGGCAGGTCCCATTAAAAATAAACTATCCACTTACACTAAACCACTACAAGATTTAGAGCACAGGGTGGGCACAACAGTTGGCTCTATTTCTGAAGCTATTTGTATACCTATGAAAATTATGCAATGATCTCTGTGGTGACTGTTTACTATAATATAAGAAACTCTGTGTAAATAAGAGGTTGCCAAGTAAAGTAAACCTCTATTACTACATTTGCCTATTGCTGAAAGGTTATGCTGCTTTGAAAATGTCACAGACGTTGTACTGTCAGTCACTGTAATGAATTAGCGGAGAAGTACACCAAAAATAATTCTTTGTTGAATCACACATATATATTGCTATGCCAAGATCTCAAACAGCCAAAAAACATCATATGAGCATCTGGAATCAATAATTTGGCATGGTCTTCACAGGAAACAACATAATTAATCATAAAGTAATTAATGTAACTTCTCATGGGCTTCCTATAGTTTGATCCTGCCAGACAAACCAGATTATAATTTTCAAGATTCATGCTGTGACTCTAAATTTGGATGTAGTTGATGCAACAGGTGGTATATATTGGCAGTTCATCCTATGTCAAAAAGAGATAGCATAATCTAGAGCGATATCACAATTTACATACCCACTTTATATTCATAAGTGCACTTCATTATAATACTTGGCTAGACAGCAGAGATTAATATTACTCAACCTAAATGTAAAGAAAGCAAAGTGAATGGATGAAAAAAAATAGCAGTGTTGTACATTTGTATGTAGCTTGACAGTGTATGAGATTTATTACTGTTTACCCTCTTTGTAAACAGCTATTGTTTTGTTATTCCGCTTTTCTTAATATGCCTATCAGTGTTGTATTATTTTGCTTCAGAATAATTTAGGATTTAAATATCAAACAGCAGGAATCTATTAATGAAAAAGGGTTTTTAAAATACATATTTAAATTAGATACCTGCCGAGAGCCTCAAGTTTTATTTTAAACATGGCTCAGCGGGTTTCTCTTTCAAAATATATAAAGATCTGCACTCAACAACAAGCACAAAATGTTTATAAGAACTAAGACATAAGGTTTAGAGAATGTTCCATACATCTCCACAGCAAGCTTTATATTAATATAGAAATTACTTTTACGAACCTGAAGCATAATATATAAAGGGGGAATTATAAAGGCTTCTGCCTATTTTTAAATTTACCAATTAATAAATTGATATTTATGTTTTGTTTTTTTTAATAAAATCCACAGTTAACAGATAAGCATTTGGTTTGCAAAATATGCTGGACTTACTATGATACATTTAGCTGTCTGTTTCTAGAACAGTTGTAGAAAGATCATCTTCTGCTTGCGCCTCTCTTGTGATAAGTGTGATTTTTGAAAGCCAACCAAATCCACAAATCAGCAGATTTTGTTTATTCTCCTGGATATACAGTATGCAGGAAGTTTTGCCCAGTCTGTAGAACATCCTATCATTGAACATATTTGATTTCCAAAATGATGTGATCTTCTATAAAGCAGGTTGCAAGTGAAAATGTATAACAATAATGTGTGATAGTCCATATTCACTTTAAAGTGTTACTAAACCCACAACAGTAAAATCTGTATGTACTGTATTTGCAGTAAAGCATGCTTGCTTTACTCACTGTGGAGCCTAAGGGGTTAATCCTCCGCATTGTGCAAAAAGGCTATTTGATCCTGACTTTTCTGATCCTCCCCTTCTTTTATTACCCCCAATCAATCTGCTGATAGAGCAGAGTATCTCCTAGGGCTCTGTGCTTTCTCAGTTAGGTGTATATTGCTAGAAAGTTTTTTTGGGGAGGGTGCATGATATCAGCACAGGGGATCTCAGAACTGTTCAGACAGATGGCCAGGGGTCATGCAGGTTCATAGGACAGTCAGAGGAGAATAAAACCCCTCCTACAAGCTTTAACCAGTGCTCGGCTTTGCACTGATAGACGTCACAAGACTGTGATATACTGCTGATGAGAAAAGGGATTTAGCAGTTTATATTTACTAATGTTACTAATTGCATTTCCATGTTCTGTGTACTGTGAGAGACCAGATATAGTGAATTTAGACACAATTTTAGACACAATTTTAGACTCCTAAGTTCAGACACAATTTTATAGAAATAAAAATAATTCCTATTTTAGCTATGGAACATAAAGTAAAGTAAATGAATATTTTTTTTTTAATTGTTTATTTATTAAGTATTTTTCAAGTATATATAAACAGAGTATACATTCACATAGAAACATCAAAAAAAGCAGTATAATCTTAATGAAGGAATATTTTTGTAGCATATTATGCATTTAGGAAAGTAACATAAAGTGTCAAATGATTGTCAGACATTACATACACATCATGGTAAAGAATAAGAGGATTAATTAGTGAAACAATTGCAAAGTTGTGGTCATTGGCATTATTTTACTCATACAGTAGAGTAATCTGTCATTTCACCCCCTTAACTCAAGACTACCTGGGGATTCTCTATGTTATATTCAGAGGAGTCCCAGTTCCCCCATATAGCATCAAATCTAGGGAGGGAATCATCAATTATGGCTGTGATACGTTCCATCCTGCGAATATCTGCGATGGCTGACAAAAATTGTGTAAAAGTAGGGGGTACTAGCTAACCAACATTGGGGTATAACTCGTTAAGCTGCTAATAAACTGAAAGCCATCAGTTTCCTGAGGGTTTTTGGCATTTTTGGGAGGGGTAAGCCTAGTAAGAGATGTATAGGTTGGTGGGGTACAGGGATATCTAGGACCTTCTCCAAAAGGGCATGAATCTATGACCAGTATGGCATGATCAAAGGACATTCCCAAAATATGTGGAAATGGGTGCCTAAAGATGAACCACATCTCCAGCACTGCCCAGAGGTTGTCAGTTTCTGTCTTAATAGAAGTTCCGGGGTCCTGTACCAGAACATCAGTATTTTGTAGGTTGTTTCCTTATGAGTCACACATCTAGATATCTTAGATGCACTTTCCCAGATATTCTTCCATTCACTTAATAAGATAGGTCTGTTTAAAATGTGGGACCATTTCTGCATATATGTGTGAGTCTGCTCTGTGATGGGGGAGGCAGCATGTAGGATTTTATAAATAGTAGATATGAGGTGAGACTCATAAGGACCTCTGGAGCACTCCATTTCAATTTCAGTATGTATGGATAGGGTCAGTTGTGGGATTTTGGTGGAAAAAAAATGTTTAATTTGTAGGAAAGAATAAAAAAGGTTTTTCGGGATTTTATATTTAGATTGTAGGTCAGAGAAAGCAAGGAGTTTACGTGTCACTGGGTTAACCAGGTGACGTAGTTGAAAAATACCGGCTTTTGTCCATGGCAACATGGCGTCGTAAGAAAGGCTATCAGGGATCTCTGGATTAAAAGTGATATTTATTAAAGGAGAGCAAGGAGACGAAAGCGTATATTTACTAGAGCAACTTTTCCATATTGCAAGTGTAAACAACATCGGATTCAAACTAATTTTACGTAATTGAGAGATGAATTTGTCCAAGGATGGCCATAACATGCAACATGGGTGTGTGGGTACTGTAATGCCCATTTCTATTTCAGACCATCTATTAGGGGTGTATCTAGACGTCCAAGAGGAGATGGCTCTTAGATGTAAAGCGTAGTAATACTTAATTATGTCAGGTGCCCCCAAACCCCCATCAGCTCGGGTTGCAAAAAGTACTGTGCTAGCTATCCTATGGGATTTATGATTCCATATAAAATTTAAGAAATTTTGTTAGATTAGCTTCAATTGGTGCATTGGAATCTTAACTGGAAGGGTCTCAAAGAGATAGAGGAGCTTAGGGAGCACCGACATTTTGAGGACATTTATCCTTCCAAGAAGGGATAAGGGAAGCTTTGTCCATGTCTTCAATAATTTGTTAATCTCTATAAACATAGGGGGAAAATTGGCCTGTAAATGAGTAGAATATGAGGAGGTCAGGTGGACACCGAGGTACTTTAATGAGTAAGGGCACCATCTTGACTTGAAATTTTCCTGTAAAGTCAAGAGCATAGTTGTTGAGCGGTTAATAGGGAGGGCTTCAGGTTTGGTCGAGTTTATTTTAAAGCCTGAAATATTTCCAAATTGATTTAGGGTTGCATGGAGAGAAGGAAGTGAAATATGGAGGTTTGTCAGTGTTAATAGGATATCATCAGCGAATAAGGACAGCTTGTACTCCCGATGTCTCAGCGCCACTCCCCCTATGTCTGGGTGGGAGCGAATAGCTTCGGCTAAAGGTTCCAGACTGAGAATGAAAAGTAAAGGGGACAAGGGGCACCTCTGTTGGGTACCGTTACTTAAGGAGAATGACAGAGAGACATGGGAAGACAATTATACCTGGGAAGTGGGCGTGGAGTAAAGCGCTTTCAGAGCATATATAAAGAGACCTGAAAATCCATATCAGCCAAAATAGCAAACATAAATAACCAGTTTAGGCGATCAAATGCCTTCTGGGCATCTAAACTAAGGACTAACATGGGTCTTTTAGTTTTAGTCAATAGGTCAATAAGATCGATAGTTCTTCTAGTGTTGTCTCCTGCGTGTCTAGTGGGAACAAAACCAACCTGGTCCTTATGTATGAGTGAGGGGAGAAGTAGGGATAATCTGATAGCTAAAATTTTGGTGAAAATTTTATAATCCGAGTTCAAGAGAGCAATGGGGCGATAGTTGTCTGGTAATGATAAGTCTTTGTCCGGTTTCGGAATAACTGTAATAAAGGCGTGGAGAAATTGGGAGTGTGGAACAACCCCTGACATCAGGGAGGTAGGTTTATCATATGGGGCATTAGAACCGATAGGAAGCTTTTAAAGTATGAATAAGGAAGTCCGTCAGGTCCAGGGGATCTGTGGGTCGGAAGTTGGTTTATAACCGCATTAATCTCTGCAGCAGATATGGGTGCATTAAGTCCTAAGCGATCCTCAGGGGAGAGTGTAGGTAGATTTAGAGACGCAATGAAGGTATCAAATTTTTCTTGAGTAAATTCGGAATCTTGGTCTGTAGCCAAGCAGTTATAGAGTTTTTGGTAATAGTCACCAAAGACCTTGGACATGTGTTGGGGGCAATAGGTGGGTTTTCCGTTGGGTTGTAATATAAAATCAGGGATTGAGGCAGCTGGTCTTGACTTTAATTTATTGACCAACATTCTATGGGGCTTATTAGCAAATTCATAAAATTTTTGCTTGGACCAAAGCAAGGACTTAGCAAATGTATTCAGGTCTAGAGACTTGATGCGGTTACGCAATGATACCACAGATCTAAGGCGCCCCACTGTGGGAAGGCTGAAAAGGGACCCCTCTGCTTTAGATAGAGCATGTAAAAGTGATGAGAGCTTGGTCTCGCTTAAGACGAGAACTTGAGGAGATACATTCTCCCCTGAAGATGGCCTTATGAGCCTCCCACAGAGTGGACGCTCCAGGAACCGAACCCTCGTTGATTTCAAAGAATTCGGTCAATTTTTTCTGAAGATGGGTATAAATGTCAGGTATTTTAAGAAGGGTCTCATTAAGACGCCAATGACACGTCCTAGATGTAGGCTTGGTTATAAGAAGGTCTAGTATTATGGGGGCGTGGTCCGACCATGTAATTGTATTCATTTCTGAGTTAACTACATATGACAATAGTGGCGCAGAAACAAAGAGATGGTCCAGTCTCGTATATAACTTGTGGGGGGCGAATAAAATGTAAATTGTTTAGTTGTAGGATGTTTCACCCTCCAGGAATCAAAGAGGTTGTGAGCTCCGATAAGTTTTCTAAAAGATGCAGTCAATTTTAGGACTTGGGGAGGTGGGGTATGTGCAAAAATAGCAAACCTGTCTTTAGACGGTGACATGCATAAATTAAAATCGCCCCCAATGACCATGAAAGGTTGAGAGAAGGATTGCAGTTTTTCAAAAAATGCCTCATGAAAACCAATCTGTCCTGTATTGGGTGCATACACGGCAAGGGTAAATGAGATGTTTTCGTGATCACAGCTCAGGAGAACAAAGCGTCCCCGGGGGTCTAAATATGTCGATTTGACACGTATGGTAGAATTACCTTTCAGTAATATAGCCACTCCAGCCCTTCCAGAGGGATCGGATGCTCTATAAGAGCTGGGAAAGTGTTTGGAGGCAAATTTAAAAGAGCCCTCTGTCTTGAAATGTGTCTCCTGAACCATGGTCACTTCTGCTTTAGATGCCCTAAACTCTTTCAATGCCAGCCAACGTTTGCGGATGGAACCCAAACCTTTAACATTGCATGAAAATATACTTACAGCCATAGGTCAAGTAAGTGAGTAAAGCATACATTAAATTTAGAAAGTGGAAAGAATATGTATACCATGATGTATAAAACGTATCAATAAACACATCATTAATAACCATGACAGTATTGTGGAACTTTAGAAATATAACTGTATTTTCAATGTGGATCAAAAAAAGATCCTATGTGTGAAGAAAAACTCACCAAAACAAGGAAAAGGAAAACAAAAATAAAACAAAAAAAAAAAAAAAAAACGGGATCCGGGATAATACCAAAAAGGATCTCTAGCAAAAATTAAAAAAAGAAAAATATATCCCAAATAAGTATTAGGCCTGAGGAATATGAGAACCTCAGGAAATCACGGTCTCGATTCAAGACCATGTTAGGGGGGGGCATGGCAGCCTACAAGATCAGTTGTGTAGGCCCCCGCCAATCTCAACAGCTTATAAAAAGGAAAAGAAAAACAGGGAACCGCCGACATGGAGGTTTTGTGTGGAAATGTAGAAAACAGGTATATGTGCGAGGCACTTCAGGGGTGGAAATTTGTCTCTGAGCCCAAAGTCTTAGAACACATAAGTCAAAAATAAGACCTATGTGCAAAAAGGGAATACAAGGATATTTCAAAGATCACTTTCAGGTAGGGCCCTTGAATGGTGTAGCCCTTTGAGGGGTGGCTGGTTACTTCCGTGACCTCTGGCGTACCGGGGTCCAGATTTTCCCAGGCGTGGATACCTGTCAAGATGACGGAATTTGTGTCTGCAGGTCTTCATCTGGTATAGGAGGGAGACCTAGGTTCTTGATAAAAGTCTCACATTCCTGCAGGTCTCGCATGGAGTGTTGTGATCCATCTTTGATGACCGACAGTCGGAATGGGAAACCCCAACGATATGGGACTTGGTTTTGTTGCAAGTGAGAGGTGACTGGGCGTAAGGCACGGCATTTAGCCAAGGTCATGGGTGATAAGTCATTAAAAATTTGAAGCTTTGTGCCTTTAAATTCAACCCTTGATCTGTTTCGAGTAGCAATGGTCAGGGCCTCCTTGCTCTCATAAAAATGGAAGCGGGCGATGATGTCCCTGGGGTTAGCACCGGGAGGAGGTTTGGGAGCCAGTGATCTATGTGCTCTATCAAGGTGCCATTCTATGTCAGGAATATGAGGTACCAACATGACAAAGAGAGCAAGGAGGTAGGGCCGAATTTCTTTATCTGGTATGGATTCAGGGACACCACAAATGCATAGGATCTGGCGGCGTTCTCTATTTTCAAGATCCTCTTGCTGCATCTGTAGCTGTGAGACTGTATTTTTCAGGCCTGCATTTTCTTCCTCTAGGACATGGATATATTGAACCATCTCGTCGAATGTAGTTTCTAAATTATCTGTACATTCACCTAGCTGATCTATTTCACCCCTAAGCTCGTGGGCTAGCTTATTTACTTCTCTCGTGATGTTATGAGTGATGCTGTGAAGCAGAGCCTGCAGCTTGGCATCTAAAACGTCCACTGTCAACGGGAAGTTGTCCCTTTGATTCACGGCTGCTTGAGTACTTGAGGCCGGGGAGTGAGGCCTCTGGAAGTATTTCTCCATTGAGTGGGCTTGCCGGAGCGCGGCCTGTGAAGCTTGTTTTGAGTATATGGTTCGTTGGTCTCCAATTTTACCCATACACCATTCGGAGGGTAGCTGTGGGGTTCCCTGGAAGGTTGGCGTGTCTCCCGAAGTTTAAAAAAACTAGCGTTGTGGAGCGGGAGATTCAGATTTGCGGGAGGAGGCCAAAGCTCAGATCTCAGACGTCTTCCATATTTGCAAGCTGCGTGTGCCCCTTACAATTGTCTGTTGTGAAAGTAATTATTTAAGTAGCTGTGGAAGGGTATAGTATTCTCAGAGGTGAACACCATTAACCACTTAAGGACCGCCTCACGCCGATGTACATCGGCAAGGCGGCACGGGCAGGCAAAATCACGTACATATACGTGATTTGCCTCCCGCGGGTGGGGGGTCCGAGGCGGTCCCGTTTTGTTCCCCGGCG
Source organism: Lithobates clamitans (assembly GCA_037952925.1). Taxonomy (NCBI): domain Eukaryota; kingdom Metazoa; phylum Chordata; class Amphibia; order Anura; family Ranidae; genus Lithobates; species Lithobates clamitans. Next base: position 1,683,098 of record JBBGZY010000062.1, on the reverse strand, counting down.
ATCGGAGACGAGGGGGAGGCCATCCGTTCGTGGCCCCCCCCTCGCGATCGCCGCCGGCCAATGGGAACACTCCTTTGCTGCTGTATGCTAAACAGCAGCAAAGGAAATTATGTCATCTCCCCTCGGGTTGGTAGTTTCCGTTCCGGCCCGAGGAGAGACGACATGTGAGTGAGTGCACCAACACACACACAGTAGAACATGCCAGGCACACATTACACCCCGATCCCCCCCCCGATCGCCCCCCGATCCCCCCCCCGATCACCCCCCCCTGTCACAAACTGACACCAGCAGTTTTTTTTTTTTTTTCTGATTACTGCATGGTGTCAGTTTGTGACAGTTACTGTGTTAGCACAGTTACTGTTACCCCCCTGTAGGTCTAGGGTACCCCCCTAACCCCCCCATATAAAGTTTTAACCCCTTGATCACCCCCCGTCACCAGTGTCGCTAAGCGATCATTTTTCTGATCGCTGTATTAGTGTCGCTGGTGACGCTAGTTAGTGAGGTAAACATTTAGGTTCGCCGTCAGCGTTTTATAGCGTCAGGGACACCCATATACTATCTAATAAATGTTTTAACCCCTTGATTGCCCCCTAGTTAACCCTTTCACCACTGATCACCGTATAACCGTTACGGTTGACGCTGGTTAGTTTGTTTATTTTTTATAGTGTCAGGGCACCCGCCGTTTATTACCGAATAAAGGTTTAGCCCCCTGATCGCCCGGCGGTGATATGCGTCGCCCCAGGCAGCGTCAGGTTAGCGCCAGTAGCGCTAACACCCACGCACGCAGCATGCGCCTCCCTTAGTGGTATAGTATCTGATCGGATCAATATCTGATCCGATCAGATCTATACTAGCGTCCCCAGCAGTTTAGGGTTCCCAAAAACGCAGTGTTAGCGGGATCAGCCCAGATACCCGCTAGCACCTGCGTTTTGCGCCTCCGCCCAGCCCACCCAAGTGCAGTATCGATCGATCGCTGTCACTTACAAAACACTAACCGCATAACTGCAGCGTTCGCAGAGTCAGGCCTGATCCCTGCGATCGCTAACAGTTTTTTTGGTAGCATTTTGGTGAACTGGCAAGCACCAGCCCCAGGCAGCGTCAGGTTAGCGCCAGTAGCGCTAACACCCACGCACGCACCGTACACCTCCCTTAGTGGTATAGTATCTGATCGCATCAATATCTGATCCGATCAGATCTATACTAGCGTCACCAGCAGTTTAGGGTTCCCAAAAACGCAGTGTTAGCAGGATCAGCCCAGATACCTGCTAGCACCTGCGTTTTGCCCCTCCGCCCGGCCCGGCCCAGCCCACCCAAGTGCAGTATCGATCGATCACTGTCACTTACAAAAGACTAAACGCATAACTGCAGCGTTCGCAGAGTCAGGCCTGATCCCTGCGATCGCTAACAGTTTTTTTGGTAGCATTTTGGGGAACTGGCAAGCACCAGCGGCGTAGTACACCCCGGTCATAGTCAAACCAGCACTGCAGTAACACTTGGTGACGTGGCGAGTCCCATAAGTGCAGTTCAAGCTGGTGAGGTGGCAAGCACAAGTAGTGTCCCGCTGCCACCAAAAAGACAAACACAGGCCCGTCGTGCCCATAATGCCCTTCCTGCTGCATTCGCCAATCCTAATTGGGAACCCACCACTTCTGCAGCGCCCGTACTTCCCCCATTCACATCCCCAACCAAATGCAGTCAGCTGCATGAGAGGCATTTTTATGTCCTCCCGAGTACCCCTACCCAACGAACCCCCCAAAAAAGATGTCGTGTCTGCAGCAAGCGCGGATATAGGCGTGACACCCGCTATTATTGTCCCTCCTGTCCTGACAATCCTGGTTTTTGCATTGGTGAATGTTTTGAACGCTACCATTCACTAGTTGAGTATTAGCGTAGGGTACAGCATTGCACAGACTAGGCACACTTTCACAGGGTCTCCCAAGATGCCATCGCATTTTGAGAGACCCGAACCTGGAACCGGTTACAGTTATAAAAGTTACAGTTACAAAAAAAAGTGTAAAAAAAAATAAATATATAAAATAAAAAAAAATTGTTGTCGTTTTATTGTTCTCTCTCTCTCTATTCTCTCTCTCTATTGTTCTGCTCTTTTTTACTGTATTCTATTCTGCAATGTTTTATTGTTATTATGTTTTATCATGTTTGTTTTTCAGGTATGTAATTATTTATACTTTACTGTTTACTGTGCTTTATTGTTAACCATTGTTAACCATTTTTTTGTCTTCAGGTACGCCATTCACGACTTTAAGTGGTTATACCAGAATGATGCCTGCAGATTTAGGTATCATCTTGGTATCATTCTTTTCAGCCAGTGGTCGGCTTTCATGTAAAAGCAATCCTAGTGGCTAATTAGCCTCTAGACTGCTTTTACAAGCCGTGGGAGGGAATGCCCCCCCCACCGTCTTTCGTGTTTTTCTCTGGCTCTCCTGTCTCAACAGGGAACCTGAGAATGCAGCCGGTGATTCAGCCAGCTGACCATAGAGCTGATCAGAGACCAGAGTGGCTCCAAACATCTCTATGGCCTAAGAGACCGGAAGCTACGAGCATTTCATGACTTAGATTTCGCCGGATGTAAATAGCGCCATTGGGAAATTGGGGAAGCATTTTATCACACAGATCTTGGTGTGGTCAGATGCTTTGAGGGCAGAGGAGAGATCTAGGGTCTAATAGACCCCAATTTTTTCAAAAAAGAGTACCTGTCACTACCTATTGCAATCATAGGGGATATTTACATTCCCCGAGATAACAATAAAAATGATTAAAAAAAAAAAATATGAAAGGAACAGTTTAAAAGTAAGATTAAAAAAGCAAAAAAATAATAAAGAAAAAAAAAAAAAAAAAAAGCACCCCTGTCGCCCCCTGCTCTCGCGCTAAGGCGAACGCAAGCGGCGGTCTGTCGTCAAACGTAAACAGCAATTGCACCATGCATGTGAGGTATCACCGCGAAGGCCAGATCGAGTGCAGTAATTTTTCCAGTAGACCTCCTCTGTAAATCTAAAGTGGTAACCTGTAAAGGCTTTTAAAGGCTTTTAAACATGTATTTATTTTGTTGCCACTGCACGTTTGTGCGCAATTTTAAAGCATGTCATGTTTGGTATCCATGTACTCGGCCTAAGATCATCTTTTTTATTTCATCAAACATTTGGGCAATATAGTGTGTTTTAGTGCATTAAAATTTAAAAAAGTGTGTTTTTTCCCCAAAAAATGCGTTTAAAAAATCGCTGCGCAAATACTGTGTGAAAAAAAAAAATGAAACACCCACCATTTTAATCTGTAGGGCATTTGCTTTAAAAAAATATATAATGTTTGGGGGTTCAAAGTAATTTTTTTGCAAAAAAAAATAACTTTTTCATGTAAACAATAAGTGTCAGAAAGGGCTTTGTCTTCAAGTGGTTAGAAGAGTGGGTGATGTGTGACATAAGCTTCTAAATGTTGTGCATAAAATGCCAGGACAGTTCAAACCCCCCCCAAATGACCCCATTTTGGAAAGTAGACACCCCAAGCTATTTGCTGAGAGTCATGTTGAGTCCATGGAATATTTTATATTGCGACACAAGTTGCGGGAAAGAGACAAATTTTTTTTTTTTTTTGCACAAAGTTGTCACTAAATGATATATTGCTCAAACATGCCATGGGAATATGTGAAATTACACCCCAAAATACATTCTGCTGCTTCTCCTGAGTACGGGGATACCACATGTGTGAGACTTTTTGGGAGCCTAGCCGCGTACGGGACCCCGAAAACCAAGCACCACCTTCAGGCTTTCTAAGGGCGTGAATTTTTGATTTCACTCTTCACTGCCTATCACAGTTTCGGAGGCCATGGAATGCCCAAGTGGCACAAACCCCCCCCCCAAATGACCCCATTTTGGAAAGTAGACACCCCAAGCTATTTGCTGAGAGGTATAGTGAGTATTTTGCAGACCTCAGTTTTTGTCACAAAGTTTTGAAAATTGAAAAAAGAAAAAAAAAATGTTTTTTCTTGTCTTTCTTCATTTTCAAAAACAAATGAGAGCTGCAAAATACTCACCATGCCTCTCAGCAAATAGCTCGGGGTGTCTACTTTCCAAAATGGGGTCATTTTGGGGGGTTTTGTGCCACCTGGGCATTCCATGGCCTCCGAAACTGTGATAGGCAGTAAAGAGTGAAATCAAAAATTTTCACCCTTAGAAATCCTGAAGGCAGTGATTGGTTTTCGGGGTCCCGTACGCGGCTAGGCTCCCAAAAAGTCCCACACATGTGGTATCCCCATACTCAGGAGAAGCAGCTGAATGTATTTTGGGGTGCAATTCCACATAGGCCCATGGCCTGTGTGAGCAATATATCATTTAGTGACAACTTTTTGTAAATATTTTTTTTTTTTTGTCATTTTTCAATCACTTGGGACAAAAAAAAAAAATATTCAATGGGTTCAACATGCCTCTCAGCAATTTCCTTGGGGTGTCTACTTTCCAAAATGGGGTCATTTGGGGGGGTTTTGTACTACCCTGCCATTTTAGCACCTCAAGAAATGACATAGGCAGTCATAAACTAAAAGCTGTGTAAATTACAGAAAATGTACCCTAGTTTGTAGACGCTATAACTTTTGCGCAAACCAATAAATATACGCTTATTGACATTTTTTTTACCAAAGACATGTGGCCGAATACATTTTGGCCTAAATGTATGACTAAAATTTAGTTTATTGGATTTTTTTTATAACAAAAAGTAGAAAATATCATTTTTTTTCAAAATTTTCGGTCTTTTTCCGTTTATAGCGCAAAAAATAAAAACCGCAGAGGTGATCAAATACCATCAAAAGAAAGCTCTATTTGTGGAAAGAAAAGGACGCAAATTTCGTTTGGGTACAGCATTGCATGACCGCGCAATTAGCAGTTAAAGCGACGCAGTGCCAAATTGGAAAAAGACCTCTGGTCCTTAGGCAGCATAATGGTCCGGGGCTCAAGTGGTTAAGTGAGTATAGAAGTGAGTTGTAATGGATTGAGACAAAAGCAGCCGGGTGTATCTGGAGTCCCAAGATGGCCGCCGACCTCCGTGTGTAGGCCGAAGCCGCAGACTTTCTTATGGGCCGGCCGGCCATGCAAGATCCACTTCGTTTGGGCCTAAGGAATCCTCACTGATCATAGCTAATGGGTCAGTGGGCAGACGCTGTGAGGGGTATTAGCTGTGTGAGGGGGATGTAGAAAGTCCGCTACTCACTGTGCCCATGGGAGGAGGATGTGGCCTAATCAGTAGGCCGCAGGCCACAGAATGACGCCAGACCGCGGTATGTCGGGGCTCACAACTAGGAATCCCCAGGCATCTCGTCCTCGCTGTAGGCTTGTTCAATGTCCTCTGGAGGTGTGCTGCTGGTAAGCTGAGATGGGGTGTTCGCTCAACCTCCAGATCCCAATGTGCAGGAATGAAGGAGCCGGCAGGCCTCAAGATGGCGATGGGCCTCGAGCTCAGAGACCAGGGAGCCGAGCCGAGATACACACAACCAGGCAGAGTCCGCAGCAAAAAAGGCAGGTGTAGCTGTGGTACAAGATATCCTGAGAGGTATGCTGGAGGTTTAAAAGATCTCCGGGGTGAGAGAGAGGGAGGATGGCAACGAATTTTCACTGGCTGTGAAATTAATATTTTTTTATTAATTAATGATATTGTAAACAAATATATTCATTCAAACATCTGTCTATCATTGTAACTAGATATTGCATGTATTGGGAGATTTCTCTAAACAGTAATTAAATTAAATATTATTTCTCTCACTAAGTTGTATGTTTACCACCTTACATTTTCTGCAAAAAAAATGTCTATGTATGAAATAAACAGATAAATCTGTTTGTTTGTGTCACACAAGGAGTGATGATTTTCTGTTAATGTTAGTTTTCTTCATTTCACAATACTTTGAATACCAATATTATTTTCAAGTTCAGCCTGTAAAACAGTGTTAACACAATGTGACAGGCTAATTTAATAAATGCATTCTTTTTCAATGTAATTGTGTATAATCAACAAAAGATCAGTTACTTGATACTTATGCACATTGTTTCACCTGAAATTGGCCTTATTCAGTTGCTCATGGATTAGCCCTGTGACTACCAAGGGTATATTCTATAATCAGGGCAATAGTGGACACAAGCTTGTTTTAAACGTAATAAGCTGTCCGTTTCGTGCTTGGTAGAAGGTAATGGAACACAACCTGTTTCCAAGCTTACCTAAATTCTCTGTGAGCCTGAGCTCTTCTGGACAAACAGTGGTGGGAGATGGCTGAAGCTGAAGCTTTCATCTCCAAAGCAATTTCTGTTTGATTTGTGTGGCTGGCAGTTCTGGCTGCATGAGCTACAGATTATGGACTCTCTAAGGCATCAGGGGGTATAAAAGACCCCTGTTTCTATAAATAATTCATGTTAATACCTGTATACCTTCACAAAAGGAAATGTCAGCCCCTTTGTGACAATAATAAACATTACCTATATTTTGTCGCTAAAATTATCTATTAACTAACTATATTTATAACACAATTTATGGTACAGTGCCTTGCAAAAGTATTCACCCCTCTTGGAATTTTTTGTGTTTTGTTGCCTCACAACCTGGAATTAACATGGATTGTTTGAGGATTTGCATCATTTAATTTGCAGAACATGCCAAAAACTTTGAAGAAGTTTTTTTTTATTGTGAAGCAAACAACAAATATGACAAAATAACAGAACAAGTCAATGTGCATAACTATTCACCCCCTAAAGTCAATACTTTGTAGAGCCACCTTTTGGGGCTATCACAACTCCAAGTCGCTTTGGATTAGTCTCTATGTGCTTGCCACATCTTACCACTGGAATTTTTGCCCATTCCTCCGGGCAAAAATGCTCCAGCTCCTTCAAGTTGTATGGTTTGTGCTTGTGAACAGCAATCTTTAAGACTGACCACAGATTTTCTATTGGATTGAGGTCTGGGCTAGGCCATTCCAACACATTTACATGTTTCCCCTTAAACCACTCAAGTGTTGCTGTAGCAGTGTGTTTGGGGTCATTGTCCTGCTGGAAGGTGTACTTCCATCCTAGCCTCAAATCACACACTAAGTGGTACAGGTTTGCTCAAGAATATCCCTGTATTTAGCACTATCCATCTTTCCCTCAACTCTGACCAGTTTCCCAGTCCTGACTGCTGAAAAACATCCCCACAGCATGATGCTGCTACTACCGTGTTTCACAGTGGGGATGATGTTCTTTGGGTGATGTGATGTGTTGGGTTAGCGCCAGACATAGCATTTTCTTTGATGGCCAAAAGGTTCCATTTTAGTCTCATCAGACCAGAGCACCTTCCTCCATACATTTTGGGAGTTTCCCACATGCCTTTTCGCAAACTCAAAATGTGCCATTTTGTTTTTTGCTGAAAGTAATGGCTTTCTTCTGGTCACTCTGTCATAAAATCCAACTCTATGGAGTGTATGGCTTATTGTTGTCTTATGTACAGATACTCCAGTCTCTGCTGTGGAACTCTGCAGCTCCTCCAGGGTTACCTTAGGTCTCTGTGCTGCCTCTCTGATTAATGCCCTCCTTGCCCGGTCCATGAGTTTTGGTGTGCGGCTGTCTCTTGGCAGGTTTGCTGTTGTGCCATGTTCTTTCCATTTGGTTATGATAGATTTGATGGTGCTCCTAGGGATCATCAAAGATTTGGATATTTATTTTATAACCTAACCCTGACTTGTACTTCTCAACAACATTGTCCCTTACTTGTTTGGAGAATTCCTTGGTCTTCATGGCAATGTTTGGTTAGTGGTGCCTCTTGCTTAGGTGTTGCAGCCTCTGGGGCCTTTCAAAAAGGTGTGTATAGGTAATGACAGATCATGTGACACCTAAATTGCACACAGGTGGACATCATTTCACTAATTGACTTCTGAAGGTAATTGGTTGCACCAGTGCATTTTATGGGCTTTATAACAAAAGGTGTGAATACATACGCACATGCCAATTAACATTTTTTTATTTCTGAAAAATAGTTTTATGTATATATTTTTGTAATTTTACTTCACCAACTTAGACTATTGTGTTCTGATCCATCACATATAATTCAGATTAAAAAACTTTGAACTAAAGGCTGTAATGTAACAAAATAGGTAAAAAGTGAATATATAATATTATATATTATATTATATATATACCGTATTTATCGGTGTATAACACACACTTTTTTCCCCTTAAAATCAGGGGAAAGTCGCAGGTGCGTGTTATACGCCGATACCCTGTGATCCCGAGCTGTCAAAATTTCAAAATCGCCGACCGCGATTTGAAAATGGTGCCGCCGGCGCCGAAATACACAGAGCCGGTCCTCGGCTCTTTCCGGCGGCTCTCGTTTACTTTCAGCTCCACTCGTAGTCCCGAGCGGAGCTATCCGAACCGGCGGCGCCATTTTCAAATCGTGGTCGGCGATTTTGAAGCCCAGGAAGCAGGGACAGGGGATCGAAGGCTGCACTGGGGCAAGGCTGCACTGGGGAAGGCTGCACTGGGGAAGGCTGCACTGGGGAAGGCTGCACTGGGGAAGGCTGCACTGACATGGCTGCACTGACAAGGCTGCACTGACAAGGCTGCACTGACATGGCTGCACTGACAAGGCTGCACTGGGGAAGGCTGCACTGACAAGGCTGCACTGGGGAAGGCTGCACTGAGAAGGCTGCAATGATGGGCATTTAAATGTAAGTTTTTTTCCCTTCAACTTCCCTCCTAAAAGTTATTTTTTCCTTAAAATTCCCTCCTAAATTGGGGTGCGTGTTATATGCCGGTGCGTGTTATACGCCGATAAATACGGTATATATATATATATATATATATATATATATATTATAATATTAATGATTCTCAGAGCACAATGGGTTATCTAAAGTGACAGCACAGCAGTAGCAGTCTTCCTCCTTGCTGACATTCTCTGATGTTAACTTTGGCTTTTTTGAGTCATCAGAAAAGGATAACTTACTGGCATGAGTCATCCAGTTCTGTGTCTAGATTGCTGAAACAATCAGTCCTGAGTGAGCTTCGCGTTCGAGTCAAACCCATGTTCGACTCGAACATCGTCTGTTCGATTGTTTGCTGAATTGCGAACGATATGGGTCGTTCGCGCCAAATTCATGTGGCACTTCACAGCCCATAATTCACTGCGGCATCGCAGTGCATTGCTGGCTGATGAATGGCCAAGCATGCACTATGACCCGCATGCTTGGCCAATCACAGTGCAGTTGGTAGAGAGAGCTGTAATTGGCCAAAGCCAGGGTGGCTTTGGCCAATTATGGCTCAGGGGGTTTAGAACACGCCCCACACTATATAAGGCCGCCTGCACGGCGGCCCCGTGTAGTGTGTTTCGGCGTGTTTAGAGAGAGAGAGAGAGACAGTGTCATTTCATTTGAGTTAGCTAGATTAGGCAGGACAGTCAGTGAGTTAGCTGCACTTACAGTGTATTGTGTATATATATGCACCCCAGGTGTTGTGTATATATGTATATATATATATACACACTGTATTCAGTTTAGCTAGATCCGTTCCTGTTATCTTCCTACTGACAGGCAGGCTTGTTACAGTATTTACAGCAATCTGAAGAAAATTGCTGGTGTTCTTTTGATTTTATTAGTACCACAGTCAGGCAACTAGACTATTTACAGTTAGTGTAGTGCATCCTCCTCACAGTGTTCAGTTAAAGCTACAAGTTAGTTTAGTGTGACCTCTGCACAGTGTTCAGCTAAAACTACAAGTTAGTGTAGTGCACAGTGTTCAGCTAAAGCTACAAGTTAGGGTAGTGTGTCCTCCTCACAGGGTTCAGCTAAAGCTACAAGTTGGTGTAGTGCGTCCTCCTCACAGTGTTCTGCTAAAACTACAAGTTAGTGTAGTGAGACCTCTGCACAGTGTTCAGCTACAGCTACAAGTTAGTGTAGAGTGTCTTCCTCACAGTGTTCAGCTAAAACTACAAGTTGGTGTAGTGAGACCTCTGCACAGTGTTCAGCTAAAGCTACAAGTTAGTGTAGTGTGTCCTCCTCACAGTGTTCAGCTAAAGTTACAAGTTAGTTTAGTGTGACCTCTGCACAGTGTTCAGCTAAAGCTATAAGTTAGTGTAGTGCGTCCTCCTCACAGTGTTCAGCTAAAGCTACACATTGGTGTAGTGTGTCCTTCTAACAGTGTTCAGCTAAAGCTACAAGTTAGTGTAGTGTGTTCTCCTCACAGTGTTCAGCTAAAGCTACAAGTTGGTGTAGTGTGTCCTCCTAACAGTGTTCAGCTAAAGCTACAAGTTGGTGTAGTGCATCCTCCTCACAGGGTTCAGCTAAAACTACAAGTTAGTGTAGTGAGACCTCTGCACAGTGTTCAGCTAAAACTACAAGTTAGTGTAGTGCGTCCTCCTCACAGTGTTCAGCTAAAGCTACAAGTTAGTTTAGTGTGACCTCTGCACAGTGTTCAGCTAAAGCTACAAGTTAAGGTAGTGCGTCCTCTTTACAGTGTTCAGCTAAAGCTACAAGTTGGTGTAGTGTGTCCTCCTAACAGTGTTCAGTTAAAGCTACAAGTTGGTGTAGTGCGTCCTCCTCACAGTGTTCAGCTAAAACTACAAGTTAGTGTAGTGCGTCCTCCTCACAGTGTTCAGCTAAAGCTACAAGTTGGTGTAGTGTGTCCTCCTAACAGTGTTCAGCTAAAGCTACAAGTTGGTGTAGTGCGTCCTCCTCACAGTGTTCAGCTAAAACTACAAGTTAGTGTAGTGAGACCTCTGCACAGTGTTCAGCTAAAGCTACAAGTTAGTGTAGTGCATCCTCCTCACAGTGTTCAGCTAAAGCTACAAGTTAGTTTAGTGTGACCTCTGCACAGTGTGCAGAGGTCAAGGGGATGCAAGGGGAGGCTCTCTGGGACCCTGATTTTAAGGGGGAGGATCTCTGGGGACCCTAATGTAAGTGGGGGGCTCTCTGGGGAACCTGATGTAAGGGGGCTCTTTGGGGACCCTGATGTAAGGGGGGGCTCTCTGGGGGTATATACACACACACACTTATATTACTGTATATACATGTGTATGCCCACCCATGCGTATGACTTTCTTTACTACTCTGCTATGGGCTCTAGCCCCAGATCTTTTGTAGACCTAGCAAAGCCCCTGGTGTAGTGTGTCCTCCAAACAGTGTTCAGCTAAAGCTACAAGTTAGTTTAGTGCGTCTTGCTCACAGTGTTCAGCTAAAACTACAAGTTAGTGTAGTGCGACCTCTGCACAGTGTTCAGCTAAAGCTACAAGTTAGTGTAGTGCGTCCTCCTCAGTGTTCAGCTAAAGCTACTAGTTGGAGTAGTGTGTCCTTCTAACAGTGTTCAGCTAAAGCTACAAGTTGGTGTAGTGCCTCCTTCTCACAGTGTTCAGCTAAAACTACAAGTTAGTGTAGTGTGAGCTCTGCACAGTGTTCACCTAAAGCTACCTGCAGAAGGTTGGTGGTGTTTTCCTGATCCTATCACTACCGCAGGCAGCTAAATAAGCTACAAGTTATTTTTTGGCAAGCTCTGAACAATGTTCACCTAAAGCTACCTGTAGAAGTTTGGTGGTGTTTTCCTGATCCTATCACTACCGCAGGCAGCTAAATAAGCTGCAAGTTAGTAAAGTGCGAGCTCTGCACAGTGTTCACCTAAAGCTACCTGTAGAAGTTTGGTGGTGTTTTCCTGATCCTATCACTACCGCAGGCAGCTAAATAAGCTACAAGTTATTTTTTGGCAAGCTCTGAACAATGTTCACCTAAAGCTACCTGTAGAAGGTTGATGGTGTTTTCCTGATCCTATCACTACCGCAGGCAGCTAAATAAGCTACAAGTTATTTTTTGGGGATCTCTGCACAGTGTTCACCTAAAGCTACTGTAGAAGGTTGGTGGTGTTTTCCTGATCCTATCATTACCGCAGGCAGCTAAATAAGCTACAAGTTATTTTTTGGCGAGCTCTGTACAGTGTTCACCTAAAGCTACCTGTAGAAGGTTGGTGGTGTTTTCCTGATCCTATCACTACCGCAGGCAGCTAAATAAGCTACAAGTTATTTTTTGGTGAGCTCTGCACAGTGTTCACCTAAAGCTACCTGTAGAAGGTTGGTGGTGTTTTCCTGATCCTATCACTACCGCAGGCAGCTAAATAAGCTACAAGTTATTTTTTGGTGAGCTCTGCACAGTGTTCACCTAAAGCTACCTGTAGAAGGTAGGTGGTGTTTTCCTGATCCTATCATTACCGCAGGCAGCTAAATAAGCTACAAGTTATTTTTTGGCGAGCTCTGCACAGTGTTCACCTAAAGCTACCTGTAGAAGGTTGGTGGTGTTTTCCTGATCCTATCACTACCGCAGGCAGCTAAATAAGCTACAAGTTATTTTTTGGTGAGCTCTGCACAGTGTTCACCAAAAGCTACCTGTAGAAGGTTAGTGGTGTTTTTCTGATCCTATCACTACCGCAGGCAGCTATATAGGCTACAAGTTATTTTTTGGTGAGCTCTGCACAGTGTTCACCTAAAGCTACCTGTAGAAGTTTGGTGGTGTTTTCCTGATCCTATCACTACCGCAGGCAGCTAAATAAGCTGCAAGTTAGTGTAGTGCGAGCTCTGCACAGTGTTCACCTAAAGCTACCTGTAGAAGGTTGGTGGTGTTTTCCTGATCCTATCACTACCGCAGGCAGCTAAATAAGCTACAAGTTAGTGTAGTGCGAGCTCTGCACAGTGTTCACCTAAAGCTACCTGTAGAAGGTTGGTGGTGTTTTCCTGATCCTATCACTACCGCAGGCAGCTAAATAAGCTACAAGTTATTTTTTGGCGACCTCTGCACAGTGTTCATCTAAAGCTACCTGTAGAAGGTAGGTGGTGTTTCCCTGATCCTTTCATTACCGCAGGCAGCTAAATAAGCTACAAGTTATTTTTTGGCGAATTCTGCACAGTGTTCACCTAAAGCTACCTGTAGAAGGTTGGTGGTGTTTTCCTGATCCTGTCACTACCGCAGACAGCTAAATAAGCTACAAGTTATTTTTTGGCGAGCTCTGCACAGTGTTCACCTAAAGCTACCTGTAGAAGGTTGGTGGTATTTTCCTGATCCTATCACTACCGCAGGCACCTAAATAAGCTACAAGTTATTTTTTGGTGAGCTCTGCACAGTGTTCACCTAAAGCTACCTGTAGAAGGTAGGTGGTGTTTTCCTGATCCTATCATTACCGCAGGCAGCTAAATAAGCTACAAGTTATTTTTTGGAGAGCTCTGCACAGTGTTCACCTAAAGCTACCTGTAGAAGGTTGGTGGTGTTTTCCTGATCCTATCACTACCGCAGGCAGCTAAATAAGCTACAAGTTATTTTTTGGCGAGCTCTGCACAGTGTTCACCTAAAGCTACCTGTGGAAGGTTGGTGGTGTTTTCCTGATCCTATAACTACCACAGGCAGCTAAATAAGCTACAAGTTAGTGTAGTGCGAGCTCTGCACAGTGTTCACCTAAAGCTACCTGTAGAAGGTTGGTGGTGTTTTCCTGATCCTATCATTACCGCAGGCAGCTAAATAAGCTACAAGTTATTTTTTGGCAAGCTCTGCACAGTGTTCACCTAAAGCTACCTGTAGAAGGTTGGTGGTGTTTTCCTGATCCTATCACTACAGCAGGCAGCTGAATAAGCTACAAGTTATTTTTTGGTGAGCTCTGCACAGTGTTCACCTAAAGCTACCTGTAGAAGGTTGGTGGTGTTTTTCTGATCCTATTACTACCGCAGGCAGCTAAATAAGCTACAAGTTATTTTTTGGCAAGCTCTGCACAGTGTTCACCTGAAGCTACCTGTAGAAGTTTGGTGGTGTTTTCCTGATCCTATCACTACCGCAGGCAGCTAAATAAGCTGCAAGTTAGTGTAGTGCGAGCTCTTCACAGTGTTCATCTAAAGCTACCTGTAGAAGGTTGGTGTTGTTTTCCTGATCATATCACTACCGCAGGCAGCTAAATAAGCTACAAGTTATTTTTTGGTGAGCTCTGCACAGTGTTCACCTAAAGCTAACTGTAGAAGGTTGGTGGTGTTTTTCTGATCCTATTACTACCGCAGACAGCTAAATAAGCTACAAGTTATTTTTTGGCGAGCTCTGCACAGTGTTCACCTAAAGCTACCTGTAGAAGGTAGGTGGTGTTTTCCTGATCCTATCATTACCACAGGCAGCTAAATAAGCTACAAGTTATTTTTGGCAAGCTCTGCACAGTGTTCACCTAAAGCTACCTGTAGAAGGTTGGTGGTGTTTTCCTGATCCTATTACTACCGCAGGCAGCTAAATAAGCTACAAGTTATTTTTTGGCGAGCTCTGCACAGTGTTCACCTAAAGCTACCTGTAGAAAGTTGGTGGTGTTTTCCTGATCCTATCACTACCGCAGGCAGCTAAATAAGCTACAAGTTAGTGTAGTGCGAGCTCTGCACAGTGTTCACCTAAAGCTACCTGTAGAAGGTTGGTGGTGTTTTCCTGATCCTATCACTAACGCAGGCAGCTAAATAAGCTACAAGTTATTTTTTGGCGAGCTCTGCACAGTGTTCACCTAAAGCTACCTGTAGAAGGTTGGTGGTGTTTTCCTAATCCTATCACTACCGCAGGCAGCTAAATAAGCTACAAGTTAGTGTAGTGCGAGCTCTGCACAGTGTTCACCTAAAGCTACCTGTAGAAGGTAGGTGGTGTTTTCCTGATCCTATCATTACCGCAGGCAGCTAAATAAGCTACAAGTTTTTTTTTGGCGAGCTCTGCACAGTGTTCACCTAAAGCTACCTGCAGAAGGTTGGTGGTGTTTTCCTGATCCTATCACTACCGCAGGCAGCTATATAAGCTACAAGTTATTTTTTGGTGAGCTCTGCACAGTGTTCACCTAAAGCTACCTGTAGAAGTTTGGTGGTGTTTTCCTGATCCTATCACTACCGCAGGCAGCTAAATAAGCTGCAAGTTAGTGTAGTGCGAGCTCTGCACAGTGTTCACCTAAAGCTACCTGTAGAAGGTTGGTGGTGTTTTCCTGATCCTATCACTACCGCAGGCAGCTAAATAAGCTACAAGTTAGTGTAGTGCGAGCTCTGCACAGTGTTCACCTAAAGCTACCTGTAGAAGGTTGGTGGTGTTTTCCTGATCCTATCACTACCGCAGGCAGCTAAATAAGCTACAAGTTATTTTTTGGCGAATTCTGCACAGTGTTCACCTAAAGCTACCTGTAGAAGGTTGGTGGTGTTTTCCTGATCCTGTCACTACCGCAGGCACCTAAATAAGCTACAAGTTATTTTTTGGTGAGCTCTGCACAGTGTTCACCTAAAGCTACCTGTAGAAGGTTGGTGGTGTTTTTCTGATCCTATTACTACCGCAGGCAGCTAAATAAGCTACAATTTATTTTTTGGCAAGCTTTGCACAATGTTCACCTAAAGCTACCTGTAGAAGTTTGGTGGTGTTTTCCTGATCCTATCACTACTGCAGGCAGCTAAATAAGCTGCAAGTTAGTAAAGTGCGAGCTCTGCACAGTGTTCACCTAAAGCTACCTGTAGAAGGTTGGTGGTGTTTTCCTGATCCTATCACTACCGCAGGCAGCTAAATAAGCTACAAGTTAGTGTAGTGCGAGCTCTGCACAGTGTAAACCTAAAGCTACCTGTAGAAGGTTGGTGGTGTTTTCCTGATCCTATCACTACCGCAGGCAGCTAAATAAGCTACAAGTTATTGTAGTGCGAGCTCTGCACAGTGTAAACCTAAAGCTAACTGTAGAAGATTGGTGGTTTTTTCCTGATCCTGTCACTACCGCAGGCAGCTAAATAAGCTACAAGTTATTTTTTGGCGAGCTCTGCACAGTGTTCAACTAAAGCTACCTGTAGAAGATAGGTGGTGTTTCCCTGATCCTATCATTACCGCAGGCAGCTAAATAAGCTACAAGTTATTTTTTGGCGAATTCTGCACAGTGTTCACCTAAAGCTACCTGTAGAAGGTTGGTGGTGTTTTCCTGATCCTGTCACTACCGCAGACAGCTAAATAAGCTACAAGTTATTTTTTGGTGAGCTCTGCACAGTGTTCACCTAAAGCTACCTGTAGAAGGTTGGTGGTATTTTCCTGATCCTATCACTATCGCAGGCACCTAAATAAGCTACAAGTTATTTTTTGGTGAGCTCTGCACAGTGTTCACCTAAAGCTACCTGTGGAAGGTAGGCGGTGTTTTCCTGATCCTATCATTACCGCAGGAAGCTAAATAAGCTACAAGTTATTTTTTGGCGAGCTCTGCACAGTGTTCACCTAAAGCTACCTGTAGAAGGTTGGTGGTGTTTTCCTGATCCTATCACTACCGCAGGCAGCTAAATAAGCTACAAGTTATTTTTTGGTGAGCTCTGCACAGTGTTCACCTAAAGCTACTTGTAGAAGGTTGGTGGTGTTTTCCTGATCCTATAACTACCGCAGCAGCTAAATAAGCTACAAGTTAGTGTAGTGCGAGCTCTGCACAGTGTTCACCTAAAGCTACCTGTAGACGGTTGGTGGTGTTTTCCTGATCCTATTATTACAGCAGGCAGCTAAATAAGCTACAAGTTATTTTTTGGCAAGCTCTGCATAGTGTTCACCTAAAGCTACCTGTAGAAGGTTGGTGGTGTTTTCCTGATCCTATCACTACAGCAGGCAGCTAAAAAAGCTACAAGTTATTTTTTGGTGAGCTCTGCACAGTGTTCACCTAAAGCTACCTGTGGAAGGTAGGCGGTGTTTTCCTGATCCTATCATTACCGCAGGAAGCTAAATAAGCTACAAGTTATTTTTTGGCGAGCTCTGCACAGTGTTCACCTAAAGCTACCTGTAGAAGGTTGGTGGTGTTTTCCTGATCCTATCACTACCGCAGGCAGCTAAATAAGCTACAAGTTATTTTTTGGTGAGCTCTGCACAGTGTTCACCTAAAGCTACTTGTAGAAGGTTGGTGGTGTTTTCCTGATCCTATAACTACCGCAGCAGCTAAATAAGCTACAAGTTAGTGTAGTGCGAGCTCTGCACAGTGTTCACCTAAAGCTACCTGTAGATGGTTGGTGGTGTTTTCCTGATCCTATTATTACAGCAGGCAGCTAAATAAGCTACAAGTTATTTTTTGGCAAGCTCTGCATAGTGTTCACCTAAAGCTACCTGTAGAAGGTTGGTGTTTTTTTCCTGATCATATCACTACCGCAGGCAGCTAAATAAGCTACAAGTTATTTTTTGGCGAGCTCTGCACAGTGTTCACCTAAAGCTACCTGTAGAAGGTTGGTGGTGTTTTTCTGATCCTATTACTACTGCAGGCAGCTAAATAAGCTACAAGTTATTTTTTGGCGAGCTCTGCACAGTGTTCACCTAAAGACACCTGTAGAAGGTTGGTGTTGTTTTCCTGATCATATCACTACCGCAGGCAGCTAAATAAGCTACAAGTTATTTTTTGGGGAGCTCTGCACAGTGTTCACCTAAAGCTACCTGTAGAAGGTAGGTGGTGTTTTCCTGATGCTATCACTACCGCAGGCAGCTAAATAAGCTACAAGTTATTTTTTGGCGAGCTCTGCACAGTGTTCATTAAAGCTACCTGTAGAAGGTAGGTGGTGTTTTCCTGATCCTATCACTACCACAGGTAACTACATACGCAGATACATAAGCTACAAGTTATTTTTTGGCATGCTCTGCACAGTGTTCACCTAAAGCTACCTGTAGAAGGTTGGTGGTGTTTTCCTGATGCTATCACTACCGCAGGCAGCTAAATAAGCTACAAGTTATTTTTTGGCGAGCTCTGCACAGTGTTCACTAAAGCTACCTGTAGAAGGTAGGTGGTGTTTTCCTGATCCTATCACTACCACAGGTAACTAAATACGCAGATACATAAGCTACAAGTTATTTTTTGGCGAGCTCTGCACAGTGTTCACTAAAGCTACCTGTAGAAGGTAGGTGGTGTTTTCCTGATCCTATCACTACCACAGGTAACTAAATATGCAGATACATAAGCTACAAGTTATTTTTTGGCGAGCTCTGCACAGTGTTCACCTAAAGCTACCTGTAGAAGGTTGGTGGTGTTTTTCTGATCCTATTACTACCGCAGGCAGCTAAATAAGCTGCAAGTTAGTGTAGTGCAAGCTCTGCACAGTGTTCACCTAAAGCTACCTGTAGAAGGTTGGTGTTTTTTTCCTGATCATATCACTACCGCAGGCAGCTAAATAAGCTACAAGTTATTTTTTGGCGAGCTCTGCACAGTGTTCACCTAAAGCTACCTGTAGAAGGTTGGTGGTGTTTTTCTGATCCTATTACTACTGCAGGCAGCTAAATAAGCTACAAGTTATTTTTTGGCGAGCTCTGCACAGTGTTCACCTAAAGATACCTGTAGAAGGTTGGTGTTGTTTTCCTGATCATATCACTACCGCAGGCAGCTAAATAAGCTACAAGTTATTTTTTGGGGAGCTCTGCACAGTGTTCACCTAAAGCTACCTGTAGAAGGTAGGTGGTGTTTTCCTGATGCTATCACTACCGCAGGCAGCTAAATAAGCTACAAGTTATTTTTTGGCGAGCTCTGCACAGTGTTCATCTAAAGCTACCTGTAGAAGGTTGGTGGTGTTTTCCTGATCCTATCACTACCACAGGTAACTAAATACGCAGATACATAAGCTACAAGTTATTTTTTGGCGAGCTCTGCACAGTGTTCACCTAAAGCTACCTGTAGACGGTAGGTGGTGTTTTCCTGATCCTATCACTACCGCAGGCAGCTAAATAAGCTACAAGTTATTTTTTGGCGAGCTCTGCACAGTGTTCATCTAAAGCTACCTGTAGAAGGTTGGTGGTGTTTTCCTGATCCTATCACTACCACAGGTAACTAAATACGCTATAAGTTAGTGTAGTGCGAGCTCTGCACAGTGTTCGCCTAAAGCTACCTGTAGAAGGTTGGTGGTGTTTTCCTGATCCTATCACTACCGCAGGCAGCTAAATAAGCTACAAGTTATTTTTTGGCGAGCTCTGCACAGTGTTCACCTAAAGCTACCTGTAGAAGGTAGGTGGTGTTTTCCTGATGCTATCACTACCGCAGGCAGCTAAATAAGCTACAAGTTATTTTTTGGCGAGCTCTGCACAGTGTTCATCTAAAGCTACCTGTAGAAGGTTGGTGGTGTTTTCCTGATCCTATCACTACCACAGGTAACTAAATACGCAGATACATAAGCTACAAGTTATTTTTTGGCGAGCTCTGCACAGTGTTCACCTAAAGCTACCTGTAGACGGTAGGTGGTGTTTTCCTGATCCTATCACTACCGCAGGCAGCTAAATAAGCTACAAGTTATTTTTTGGCGAGCTCTGCACAGTGTTCATCTAAAGCTACCTTTAGAAGGTTGGTGGTGTTTTCCTGATCCTATCACTACCACAGGTAACTAAATACGCTATAAGTTAGTGTAGTGCGAGCTCTGCACAGTGTTCGCCTAAAGCTACCTGTAGAAGGTTGGTGGTGTTTTCCTGATCCTATCACTACCGCAGGCAGCTAAATAAGCTACAAGTTATTTTTTGGCGAGCTCTGCACAGTGTTCACCTAAAGCTACCTGTAGAAGGTAGGTGGTGTTTTCCTGATCCTATCATTACCGCAGGCAGCTAAGTAAGCTACAAGTTATTTTTTGGCAAGCTCTGCACAATGTTCACCTAAAGCTACCTGTAGAAGGTTGGTGGTGTTTTCCTGTTCCTATCACTACCGCAGGCAGCTAAATAAGCTACAAGCTATTTTTTGGCGAGCTCTACACAGTGTTCACCTAAAGCTACCTGTAGAAGGTTGGTGGTGTTTTCCTGATCCTATCACTACCGCAGGCAGCTAAATAAGCTACAAGTTATTTTTTGGTGAGCTCTGCACAGTGTTCACCTAAAGCTACCTGTAGAAGGTTGGTGGTGTTTTCCTGATCCTATCACTACCGCAGGCAGCTAAATAAGCTACAAGTTATTTTTTGGTGAGCTCTGCACAGTGTTCATTTAAAGCTACCTGTAGAAGGATGGTGGTGTTTTCCTGATCCTATCACTACCACAGGCAGCTAAATAAGCTACAAGTTAGTGTAGTGCGAGCTCTGCACAGTGTTCACCTAAAGCGACCTGTAGAAGGTTGGTGGTGTTTTCCTGATCCTATAACTACCGCAGCAGCTAAATAAGCTACAAGTTAGTGTAGTGCGAGCTCTGCACAGTGTTCACCTAAAGCTACCTGTAGACGGTTGGTGGTGTTTTCCTGATCCTATCATTACAGCAGGCAGCTAAATAAGCTACAAGTTATTTTTTGGCAAGCTCTGCATAGTGTTCACCTAAAGCTACCTGTAGAAGGTTGGTGGTGTTTTCCTGATCCTATCACTACAGCAGGCAGCTAAAAAAGCTACAAGTTATTTTTTGGTGAGCTCTGCACAGTGTTCACCTAAAGCTACCTGTAGAAGGTTGGTGGTGTTTTTCTGATCCTATTACTACCGCAGGCAGCTAAATAAGCTACAAGTTATTTTTTGGCAAGCTTTGCACAGTGTTCACCTGAAGCTACCTGTAGAAGTTTGGTTGTGTTTTCCTGATCCTGTCACTACCGCAGGCAGCTAAATAAGCTACAAGTTATTTTTTGGGGAGCTCTGCACAGTGTTCACCTAAAGCTACCTGTAGAAGGTAGGTGGTGTTTTCCTGATGCTATCACTACCGCAGGCAGCTAAATAAGCTACAAGTTATTTTTTGGCGAGCTCTGCACAGTGTTCATTAAAGCTACCTGTAGAAGGTAGGTGGTGTTTTCCTGATCCTATCACTACCACAGGTAACTAAATACGCAGATACATAAGCTACAAGTTATTTTTTGGCAAGCTCTGCACAGTGTTCACCTAAAGCTACCTGTAGAAGGTTGGTGGTGTTTTCCTGATGCTATCACTACCGCAGGCAGCTAAATAAGCTACAAGTTATTTTTTGGCGAGCTCTGCACAGTGTTCACTAAAGCTACCTGTAGAAGGTAGGTGGTGTTTTCCTGATCCTATCACTACCACAGGTAACTAAATACGCAGATACATAAGCTACAAGTTATTTTTTGGCGAGCTCTGCACAGTGTTCACTAAAGCTACCTGTAGAAGGTAGGTGGTGTTTTCCTGATCCTATCACTACCACAGGTAACTAAATACGCAGATACATAAGCTACAAGTTATTTTTTGGCGAGCTCTGCACAGTGTTCACCTAAAGCTACCTGTAGAAGGTTGGTGGTGTTTTTCTGATCCTATTACTACTGCAGGCAGCTAAATAAGCTACAAGTTATTTTTTGGCGAGCTCTGCACAGTGTTCACCTAAAGACACCTGTAGAAGGTTGGTGTTGTTTTCCTGATCATATCACTACCGCAGGCAGCTAAATAAGCTACAAGTTATTTTTTGGGGAGCTCTGCACAGTGTTCACCTAAAGCTACCTGTAGAAGGTAGGTGGTGTTTTCCTGATGCTATCACTACCGCAGGCAGCTAAATAAGCTACAAGTTATTTTTTGGCGAGCTCTGCACAGTGTTCACTAAAGCTACCTGTAGAAGGTAGGTGGTGTTTTCCTGATCCTATCACTACCGCAGGCAGCTAAATAAGCTGCAAGTTAGTGTAGTGCAAGCTCTGCACAGTGTTCACCTAAAGCTACCTGTAGAAGGTTGGTGTTTTTTTCCTGATCATATCACTACCGCAGGCAGCTAAATAAGCTACAAGTTATTTTTTGGCGAGCTCTGCACAGTGTTCACCTAAAGCTACCTGTAGAAGGTTGGTGGTGTTTTTCTGATCCTATTACTACTGCAGGCAGCTAAATAAGCTACAAGTTATTTTTTGGCGAGCTCTGCACAGTGTTCACCTAAAGATACCTGTAGAAGGTTGGTGTTGTTTTCCTGATCATATCACTACCGCAGGCAGCTAAATAAGCTACAAGTTATTTTTTGGGGAGCTCTGCACAGTGTTCACCTAAAGCTACCTGTAGAAGGTAGGTGGTGTTTTCCTGATGCTATCACTACCGCAGGCAGCTAAATAAGCTACAAGTTATTTTTTGGCGAGCTCTGCACAGTGTTCATCTAAAGCTACCTGTAGAAGGTTGGTGGTGTTTTCCTGATCCTATCACTACCACAGGTAACTAAATACGCAGATACATAAGCTACAAGTTATTTTTTGGCGAGCTCTGCACAGTGTTCACCTAAAGCTACCTGTAGACGGTAGGTGGTGTTTTCCTGATCCTATCACTACCGCAGGCAGCTAAATAAGCTACAAGTTATTTTTTGGCGAGCTCTGCACAGTGTTCATCTAAAGCTACCTGTAGAAGGTTGGTGGTGTTTTCCTGATCCTATCACTACCACAGGTAACTAAATACGCTATAAGTTAGTGTAGTGCGAGCTCTGCACAGTGTTCGCCTAAAGCTACCTGTAGAAGGTTGGTGGTGTTTTCCTGATCCTATCACTACCGCAGGCAGCTAAATAAGCTACAAGTTATTTTTTGGCGAGCTCTGCACAGTGTTCACCTAAAGCTACCTGTAGAAGGTAGGTGGTGTTTTCCTGATGCTATCACTACCGCAGGCAGCTAAATAAGCTACAAGTTATTTTTTGGCGAGCTCTGCACAGTGTTCATCTAAAGCTACCTGTAGAAGGTTGGTGGTGTTTTCCTGATCCTATCACTACCACAGGTAACTAAATACGCAGATACATAAGCTACAAGTTATTTTTTGGCGAGCTCTGCACAGTGTTCACCTAAAGCTACCTGTAGACGGTAGGTGGTGTTTTCCTGATCCTATCACTACCGCAGGCAGCTAAATAAGCTACAAGTTATTTTTTGGCGAGCTCTGCACAGTGTTCATCTAAAGCTACCTGTAGAAGGTTGGTGGTGTTTTCCTGATCCTATCACTACCACAGGTAACTAAATACGCTATAAGTTAGTGTAGTGCGAGCTCTGCACAGTGTTCGCCTAAAGCTACCTGTAGAAGGTTGGTGGTGTTTTCCTGATCCTATCACTACCGCAGGCAGCTAAATAAGCTACAAGTTATTTTTTGGCGAGCTCTGCACAGTGTTCACCTAAAGCTACCTGTAGAAGGTAGGTGGTGTTTTCCTGATCCTATCATTACCGCAGGCAGCTAAGTAAGCTACAAGTTATTTTTTGGCAAGCTCTGCACAATGTTCACCTAAAGCTACCTGTAGAAGGTTGGTGGTGTTTTCCTGTTCCTATCACTACCGCAGGCAGCTAAATAAGCTACAAGCTATTTTTTGGCGAGCTCTACACAGTGTTCACCTAAAGCTACCTGTAGAAGGTTGGTGGTGTTTTCCTGATCCTATCACTACCGCAGGCAGCTAAATAAGCTACAAGTTATTTTTTGGTGAGCTCTGCACAGTGTTCACCTAAAGCTACCTGTAGAAGGTTGGTGGTGTTTTCCTGATCCTATCACTACCGCAGGCAGCTAAATAAGCTACAAGTTATTTTTTGGTGAGCTCTGCACAGTGTTCATCTAAAGCTACCTGTAGAAGGTTGGTGGTGTTTTCCTGATCCTATCACTACCACAGGCAGCTAAATAAGCTACAAGTTAGTGTAGTGCGAGCTCTGCACAGTGTTCACCTAAAGCGACCTGTAGAAGGTTGGTGGTGTTTTCCTGATCCTATCACTACCGCAGGCAGCTAAATAAGCTACAAGTTATTTTTTGGCGAGCTCTGCACAGTGTTCACCTAAAGCTACCTGTAGAAGGTTGGTGGTGTTTTCCTGATCCTATCACTACCGCAGGCAGCTAAATAAGCTACAAGTTATTTTTTGGCGAGCTCTGCTCAGTGTTTACCTAAAGCTACCTGTAGAAGGTTGGTGGTGTTTTCCTGATCCTATCATTACCGCAGGCAGCTAAATAAGCTACAAGTTATTTTTGGGCGAGCTCTGCACAGTGTTCAACTAAAGCTACCTGTAGAAGGTTGGTGGTGTTTTCCTGATCCTATCACTACCGCAGGCAGCTAAATAAGCTACAAGTTAGTGTAGTGCGAGCTCTGCACAGTGTTCACCTAAAGCTACCTGTAGAAGGTTGGTGGTGTTTTCCTGATCCAATCACTACTGCAGGCAGCTAAATAAGCTACAAGTTAGTGTAGTGCGAGCTCTGCACAGTGTTCACCTAAAGCTACCTGTAGAAGGTTGGTGGTGTTTTCCTGATCCTATCACTACCGCAGGCAGCTAAATAAGCTACAAGTTAGTGTAGTGCGAGCTCTGCACAGTGTTCACCTAAAGCTACCTGTAGAAGGTTGGTGGTATTTTCCTGATCCTATCACTACCACAGGTAACTAAATACGCTATAAGTTAGTGTAGTGCGAGCTCTGCACAGTGTTCGCCTAAAGCTACCTGTAGAAGGTTGGTGGTGTTTTCCTGATCCTATCACTACCGCAGGCAGCTAAATAAGCTACAAGTTATTTTTTGGCGAGCTCTGCACAGTGTTCACCTAAAGCTACCTGTAGAAGGTAGGTGGTGTTTTCCTGATCCTATCATTACCGCAGGCAGCTAAGTAAGCTACAAGTTATTTTTTGGCAAGCTCTGCACAATGTTCACCTAAAGCTACCTGTAGAAGGTTGGTGGTGTTTTCCTGTTCCTATCACTACCGCAGGCAGCTAAATAAGCTACAAGCTATTTTTTGGCGAGCTCTACACAGTGTTCACCTAAAGCTACCTGTAGAAGGTTGGTGGTGTTTTCCTGATCCTATCACTACCGCAGGCAGCTAAATAAGCTACAAGTTATTTTTTGGTGAGCTCTGCACAGTGTTCACCTAAAGCTACCTGTAGAAGGTTGGTGGTGTTTTCCTGATCCTATCACTACCGCAGGCAGCTAAATAAGCTACAAGTTATTTTTTGGTGAGCTCTGCACAGTGTTCATCTAAAGCTACCTGTAGAAGGTTGGTGGTGTTTTCCTGATCCTATCACTACCACAGGCAGCTAAATAAGCTACAAGTTAGTGTAGTGCGAGCTCTGCACAGTGTTCACCTAAAGCGACCTGTAGAAGGTTGGTGGTGTTTTCCTGATCCTATCACTACCGCAGGCAGCTAAATAAGCTACAAGTTATTTTTTGGCGAGCTCTGCACAGTGTTCACCTAAAGCTACCTGTAGAAGGTTGGTGGTGTTTTCCTGATCCTATCACTACCGCAGGCAGCTAAATAAGCTACAAGTTATTTTTTGGCGAGCTCTGCTCAGTGTTTACCTAAAGCTACCTGTAGAAGGTTGGTGGTGTTTTCCTGATCCTATCATTACCGCAGGCAGCTAAATAAGCTACAAGTTATTTTTGGGCGAGCTCTGCACAGTGTTCAACTAAAGCTACCTGTAGAAGGTTGGTGGTGTTTTCCTGATCCTATCACTACCGCAGGCAGCTAAATAAGCTACAAGTTAGTGTAGTGCGAGCTCTGCACAGTGTTCACCTAAAGCTACCTGTAGAAGGTTGGTGGTGTTTTCCTGATCCAATCACTACTGCAGGCAGCTAAATAAGCTACAAGTTAGTGTAGTGCGAGCTCTGCACAGTGTTCACCTAAAGCTACCTGTAGAAGGTTGGTGGTGTTTTCCTGATCCTATCACTACCGCAGGCAGCTAAATAAGCTACAAGTTAGTGTAGTGCGAGCTCTGCACAGTGTTCACCTAAAGCTACCTGTAGAAGGTTGGTGGTATTTTCCTGATCCTATCACTACCGCAGGCAGCTAAATAAGCTACAAGTTAATGTAGTGCGAGCTCTGCACAGTGTTCACCTAAAGCTACCTGTAGAAGGTTGGTGGTGTTTTCCTGATCCTATCACTACCGCAGGCAGCTAAATAAGCTACAAGTTATTTTTTGGCGAGCTCTGCACAGTGTTTACCTAAAGCTACCTGTAGAAGGTTGGTGGTGTTTTCCTGATCCTATCATTACCGCAGGCAGCTAAATAAGCTACAAGTTATTTTTGGGCGAGCTCTGCACAGTGTTCAACTAAAGCTACCTGTAGAAGGTTGGTGGTGTTTTCCTGATCCTATCACTACCGCAGGCAGCTAAATAAGCTACAAGTTAGTGTAGTGCGAGCTCTGCACAGTGTTCACCTAAAGCTACCTGTAGAAGGTTGGTGGAGTTTTCCTGATCCAATCACTACTGCAGGCAGCTAAATAAGCTACAAGTTAGTGTAGTGCGAGCTCTGCACAGTGTTCACCTAAAGCTACCTGTAGAAGGTTGGTGGTGTTTTCCTGATCCTATCACTACCGCAGGCAGCTAAATAAGCTACAAGTTAGTGTAGTGCGAGCTCTGCACAGTGTTCACCTAAAGCTACCTGTAGAAGGTTGGTGGTATTTTCCTGATCCTATCACTACCGCAGGCAGCTAAATAAGCTACAAGTTAATGTAGTGCGAGCTCTGCACAGTGTTCACCTAAAGCTACCTGTAGAAGGTTGGTGGTGTTTTCCTGATCCTATCACTACCGCAGGCAGCTAAATAAGCTACAAGTTATTTTTTGGCGAGCTCTGCACAGTGTTTACCTAAAGCTACCTGTAGAAGGTTGGTGGTGTTTTCCTGATCCTATCATTACCGCAGGCAGCTAAATAAGCTACAAGTTATTTTTGGGCGAGCTCTGCACAGTGTTCAACTAAAGCTACCTGTAGAAAGTTGGTGGTGTTTTCCTGATTCTATCATTACCGCTGGCAGCTAAATAAGCTACAAGTTATTTTTGGGCGAGCTCTGCACAGTGTTCAACTAAAGCTACCTGTAGAAGGTTGGAGTGTTTTCCTGATCCTATCACTACCGCAGGCAGCTAAATAAGCTACAAGTTAGTGTAGTGCGAGCTCTGCACAGTGTTCACCTAAAGCTACCTGTAGAAGGTTGGTGGTGTTTTCCTGATCCTATCACTACTGCAGGCAGCTAAATAAGCTACAAGTTAGTGTAGTGCGAGCTCTGCACAGTGTTCACCTAAAGCTACCTGTAGAAGGTTGGTGGTGTTTTCCTGATCCTATCACTACCGCAGGCAGCTAAATAAGCTACAAGTTAATGTAGTGCAAGCTCTGCACAGTGTTCACCTAAAGCTACCTGTAGAAGGTTGGTGGTGTGTTCCTGATCCTATCACTACCGCAGGCAGCTAAATAAGCTACAAGTTATTTTTTGGCGAGCTCTGCACAGTGTTCACCTATAGCTAATTGTAGAGGGTTGGTGGTGTTCTCATACTACAGGCAGGCAGTTGATTTTGCTAGCTGCAGTATCAGATATATATATATATATATATATATATATATATATATATATATATATATATATATATATATAGATATATATATATATATATATAGATAGATAGATATATATATTATATCCCAGCTTAGTGCAGCTACAGGCCATTAGTATGTCTGGAAGGCTAACAAGGAGAGGCAGACAGCCACAAGCCAATAAAAGAGGGCAAGCAGGCTCTGTGTCTAGAGGCAACAGTGCTGGTCGTGGAGATGGTGTATACTCATCAGCACTTGGCCATGGGACACGCTTGACCTTTTTTTCGGCAGCTGGCTGCGTTGACCCACAACATGCAGAAGACTTGGTCGAGTGGATGACCAAGCCGTCCTCATCTACCTCACCCTCTCTCACCCATGCTCAGGGTACTTTGTCTGGCAAAGCAGCTGCCAACGCGGCCTCTTCCCTCGGCTCAATGTCATCAGTGACTCCTTCCCTAACCCCACCATGTCCTCCTAAGGATTCCCTCTAACTGTTTGACCACAGTGTTGGGTACATGCTCCAGGAGGATGCCCAGCGTTTGGAAGGCTCTGATGATGATGATGATACTGAGCTAGATGAAGGCAATAATGTGAGCACGGACAGAGGGGGTGCCCAAGAAGGACAGCAATCTGGCAGTCATGCTCCCCCTTCTGCAGCATACTGCAAGGTTTGCTCCAGTGATGAGGAGGGAGGGGATGATGAGGTCACTGACTCAACGTGGGTGCCTGATAGGAGAGAGGAGGAGGAGGAGGCACATCACCAACGAGGCAGGATGCCCTCCAGGGGCCAGCCTAAGGGCAGCACACTGACTCCATTCACACTGCGCATTATTCAAAAAGTTCTTTGGTGTGGGCCTTTTTTGAGACGAGTGCATCAGATCGCACCGCTGCTATTTGCAACATATGTCTCAAGCATATCTCACGTGGCCAAAACATCTCCCGCTTGGGCACCACATGCTTGACCAGACATATGTTGACCTGCTATGCAGTTAACCATTAACCGGTATCAATATCTAATAGGCTCGGCCTACCGAAGTGGTCTTATCAATAAATCCACCTGGGAGTTTTTGAATGTTACATCTCCACGTATACCTACACTATACGCTCTCCCCAAAATTCATAAAAGTCAGACTAAACCCCCAGGCCGCCCAATTGTCTCTGGAAACGGTAGTCTCACCGAAACAGCCAGTCAATTAATTGATGACTTTCTCAGGCCCCACGTCGAGGGTTTGGTGTCCTACCTTCAGGACACCAATGACCTACTACGCGCCCTCGATGGGATTTTTCTCCCCGTGGACGCGTGGTTGGTAGCCCTCGACGTGGAGGCCCTATATAATTCCATCCCCCACCAGCAAGGAGTAGAGGTCGTCAAAGATTTTCTCTTTCAAAATCATGAGACACCGTCTCAATATAATGAATTCATTCTGAATTTGTTAATGTTTATCCTCTCCAATAACATTTTCCTGTTTGGGGGATCCCACTACCTCCAGATACAGGGAGTGGCTATGGGGACCAAATGTGCCCCCTCATATGCCAACCTGTATCTGGGGGGGTGGGAACGGGAATTATTTTCCCGTGATGACATGCAACAATATATGGAACTAATCCCCCTATGGAGGAGGTTTATCGACGACATTTTTTTCATATGGATAGGCCCCAAAGACTCTCTTCTGCTCTTTTTGGAAAGCCTAAAAACTAACAGGTACAATCTTAAATTCACGGTGGAATTTAGTCAATCTAGTCTGACTTTCTTGGATACCCAAATCACTGTTAAACCTGACGGCAGTATCAGAACAACCCTTTACCGTAAACCCTCAGCAGGTAATTCTCTATTGCATGCCAGTAGCTCTCATCCAACTCCTTTAATCACAAGTGTGCCCTATGGGCAATACTTGCGAGCTAAACGCAATTGTAGTGATGAGTCTGACTTTGAAATGGAAGCTAAACGTTTACGTTTACGCTTCCTAAACCGGGGATATAGCAAAAAGTGCCTTAAAAAAGCATATCTTAGAGCAAAAAATCAAAATAGAGTCTCTCTCTTACACAACACTAGACCTAAAAAAATTAATCCCGGTGTGAGACTCATCACTACTTACTCCAGCCAGCATAGACAAATACGTGATATTCTCAATAAATATTGGTATTTGTTAATGGGAGACGAAAAAGTGGCAAAACATCTTAACTCATACCCGGAGATCACTTTCAGACGAAGCCGATCCCTGAGGGACTCATTGGTACAAAGCCACTATGAAAATCAAGTTGTCAAAATTAAAGATGCTAACAAAGGCAGTAGACCCTGCCATTGTTGTTCCTATTGTAGATTCATTTTAGCTTCTCGTAGCCTTGTGTTGCCCAACGGGGAGTGTTTCAAACCAAAATTTGCAGTAACGTGTCAATCAGTTGGTATAGTGTACATTATGCTATGCGAATGTAAAATGTTTTACATCGGGAAAACTAAGAGGCCCTTTTTCTGTCGAATTAGGGATCATGTCTCCCTCATACAGAAAAAAAGAATGGAGACCCCTATTAGCCGACACGTAGGCCTACAACATAATTTTGACACTAACTGCTTACATTTCTTTGCTTTGGAACACATTCCCCCTGGGGTTAGAGGAGGAGACTATGACAAGCTCCTCCTACAAAAAGAGGCACGCTGGATACACAAATTGTCAGCTCTTCAACACCCGGGCATGAATGATGCGTTTAGCTTCAAGCCATTCATTTGATTTTTTACCCTGGTTGAGGCTTGCATCTTCCACCATGTATCATCCTTGCTTTTTTCTCCCTTGCCCCCCCCCCCCCTTCTTCTTCTTCCTCTATTTTTGGTCATTTAGTTATACCCAGTATATTCATGCGATGCTATGGTACCAGTCATTTGTTTGAACCATAGAATTTATTTAATAAGAGTTACAATATGACCATAACATCTTTATCTTTATTTCTATGCATGTTATAGTCTCTGCCATTGAATTTCCACTGTTTCTACTGTATTATACCTTACAGGCTGTAGCTGCAAACTTCATTCATGAAGTTTTTCAGGTCTTATACACGTATTAGTTTGTGTTTACTTTAAATTGTTCGCCGGAAATATTCCCACATTGGGATTATCTTTATCATTGACCACACGGACGCCCCGGGCACCCATCACTGGGATGTTGAACCAATCGTCCCTATGATTGGTTGCCCTTAAATTTGAGCCGTGTCATGTCTGATATGGGTTTCGATATTGACTCAATAATAAAAACTTGAGCCTTTATCATCAAAAGCATATAGGGAACATATACAATTATTCTATTACTTTTGAAAGTTAAATTGCCTTAATTTACATCCTATTTGGTCTTTACCTTTCTGTTTCCCTTAACCAAAATGGCGCTTCTGGCGCCCTCATGTATCATGGCGCTTCTGAACCGCGCAGACATGCGCAGTAACCCTTAAGCACGTCGATGACGTCAAAGCTGACGTCACGACGTTTCCCCGCGTCATGACGGGACCGGCCCTATTGAGCGTCCGCATCGCGGCGGCGAACACGGACGCCGCCATGATGGGGGTATATAAAGGCGGCTACACACCGCCCATAGCTCCGTCACCGGTGTAACTCTACAGAGATAGCGAGATGCTTCCCTCAGTCTGCATGCCGAACCATCTGTGAAGTAAGTCCTCCCTGCGTGATATTGTCATCAGTTGAGATTCAATCATACTTTGAATCCTCCATTGATCTTCTATTGTTTTTCTCCTTTATACCTAGAAAATATTTCTGCAGGTGACCGTTTATCCCTGCAGTTATCAGTGGAATTCCCCCTTATTTATTTAGGATGCCTCTTCCCTGTACTTGATATTATTTGCCGATATACTTTCATGTATCAGGTAATATATCCCAAATTGGTTCTATTCTTAGGATATATATTCCCCAAAAATCCCCTTCCCCTCCCCCCCTTCCCCCCTCCCTTCTCCATCTTTTGACAAACTCTGATAAGTTTTGATAAATTCTAAATGGACCTTTTCTTTTCTTAAAGGGCCACTCTCTAAATACTTTATGTTCCCCTGTGGTCATAATATGGCACTGATATCTCCCATATGTGAGAACTTTCCGGTTAGAAATTAGCAATAATACTACTGATCCATTGAAATATTTACACGAATTTAATGTGCTACAGCCTGGTAAGTTATATTAACACAAAAAGAAGTTTTTTGATGATTTTTTTGATTGATTGCTTATTCATATTTGATCTAAGTGTTCAATATGGAAACCTATACGCCTATACTCAAATTTTCTATGTTTATCTGTATTTTAATTAATGGATTTTGTATATATCTGAGGGAGGATATTTGATGCCCTCTACTCTATTGCCAAATATATGTATTGATTTTTGTTTTTTCATCATTTAGAGTCCGTTACAATTACTGCCTATAAAACTCCTGAAGAAGCTCACATCTGGAGCGAAACATGTCGAGAACGGCAGATTGTTTTGGCATCTTTTGAGTAGTTGCTTTTTGATATATGATCCTTATTGTGATATAATCAAGCAACATCCTTTGGGTGACAATGTTTATGTTATAGTATTTTATCTACATGCCTTACTCTTGAAGTATGACATGAATATTTTAGTGTGATTTAATAAATATTAATTTTATTATGTACGGTCGTATAGAATTTTTTGAATATACTGTCTATTAAATAGCACCTTAAAAGTCCCTGGGGAAGATTCTTCCCCTCCCCCTCTTTCTCTAGGCCCAACAGCCTGGAGTTTTTATTCATTCTGCTATGCAGTTAGTTGACAAGCGTATCTAAAAGACCCACACCAAAGAACAAAGGGGACCTCTCCTTGCTCCTCATAAGCTGAGATCTCCAACCCCACTATACCTTCAGTTCTCTCTAAGACCTGCACTGAGAGGAATGAAGGTGTAGAATTAGGTGTGTCACAGCCAAGTACTTGTGGGCAATCTGCTTTCAGTACACTGACGTCAGATTGTACCAGGCAAATTTCCCTGCCCCAGCTGCTGCACCGCCAAAAGAAGTTCGCTCCCAGCCATCCACATGCCCAGCGGTTGAATGCTAGCTTGGCAAAATTGCTAGCACTTCAACTGCTGCCTTTTCAGTTGGTAGACTCTGCCCCCTTCCGTGAGTTTGTGGAATGTGCGGTTCCTCAGTGGCAGGTACCCAAACGCCACTTTTTCTCACGGAAGGCGATTCCGGCTCTCTACCGGCATGTGGAAGGCAATGTCCAGGTCTCGCTGGACAGGGCGGTCAGAGGTAAGGTGCATATTACCGCTGACTCATGGTCCATCAGGCATTGACAGGGACGTTACCTAAGTTTCACCGCGCATTGGGTGACTCTGCTGGCAGCTGGGAAGGATGCAGGACAAGGTGCAGTAGTGTTGGAGGTTGTTCCGCCACCACGCCTCCAAAATGCCACTACTAATGATTGTGACACACCTCTCTCCTCCACCCCCTCCTCTTCTTCTTCCTCCATGGCCTCTTCCTGTGCTTTGTCCTCGAAACCAGTTGTGCTCCGTAGGCGTTCAAGGGGCTACGCAAGTACGCAGGCCAAAAGATGCCATGCGGTGCTTGAGCTGGTGTGCTTGGGGGACAGGAGCCACACTGGGGCAGAGGTTCTGTCAGCTCTGCAAGGGCAGGTTCAGAGGTGGTTGATTCCACACCAACTTAAGGCAGGAATGGTGGTTTGCGACAACGGCACCAACCTCCTCTCTGCCCTCCGACAGGGACAAATGACCCATGTGCCCTGTTTGGCTCACGTCTTTAACTTGGTGGTGCAGCGGTTCTTGGGCAGGTACCCAGGCTTACAGGATATCTGAGGCAGGCCAGGAAAGTCTGTGTGCATTTCCGCTAGTCATATAATGCCAGTGCTTGGCTGGCGGACCTCCGAAAAGAGTTTAACCTGCCCAAGAACCGCCTAATCTGTGACATGCCCACCAGGTGGAACTCAACGTTGGCCATGCTGCAGCGGCTGCACATGCAACAGAGGGCCATCAATGAGTACCTGTGGGACTATGGCACCAGGACAGTGTCAGGGGAGCTTGTTTTTTTTCCCCACGCCAGTGGGCCATGTTCAGGGATGCATGCACTGTCCTGTCACCATTTGAGGAGGCCATGAGGATGGTGAACAGTGACAGTGCATGCATCAGTGACACTCTCCCCCTTGTCCACCTGTTGGAGCACACGCTGCGTGGAATAATGGACAGGGCACTTGAGGCAGATCAGAGGCAGGAAGAGGAGGACTTCCTTAGCTCTCAAGGCCCCCTTTATCCAGACAGTGTTCCTGCGTGCCCACCATTCACACAAGAAAAGGACGAGGAGGAGGAGGAGCAGGAATGTGTCAGTATTTAGGTGGAGCCTGGCACTCAGCATCAGCAGCAGTCTTTAAGGGATCAGTCCCAAGAAACACATGGACTTGTACGTGGCTGGGAGGAGGTGGCTGCGGACCATGTCGTCCTTAGTGACCCAGAGGACTCCGTACCGAATGCCTCAGCAAACCTACGCTGCATGACCTCCCTGATCCTGCAAAGCCAGCGTAAGGATCCTTCATGGTATAAAGGAGAAGGACCAATACTGGCTGGCAACCCTCCTTGATCCACGTTACAAGGGTAAGGTTGTGGACCTTATCTTGCAGTCGCAGAGGGAGCAGAGGATGAAACATCTTTGGGAGGCCTTGCAGAAAGGTCTGTGCAATGCGTTCCCAGAGACTGGGAGGTTACAAACTCCTGTTTCTGGACAACGTGTTGCTGAGGCTTCGGTCAGTCAAAGAAGGAGCGGTGGAGAAGGTGGCCATCTGACCAATGCGTTCAGACAATTTTTTAGTCCACAGCCCAAAGGTATGATCGGTTCCAGCAACCATCGCCAGTGTCTGTTTATTTTGAAATCTCAAATCCCTTCAAAGACTGCCTATGCTGATGCTGAGTCACTATCCTGAGTAATTATCCTCTTCCTCCTCCATGATCATGCTGATAGCTTGTAAGAACATTTTTGGTACAGGGCACCACCACCAGTGCCTAAGGCTCAATTTTTCAGCCCGTTTAACAGGGGCGTGTAATTACAATTTTTATTGCAATACTTTGCAGCAGGGCTCGTTCCTGCGTTCCAACTAGAGTATCTATGAGGGGTTGCAGTGTTGTGGCACCAGCACCAGTGCCTAAGGCCCAATTTTTCAGCCCCTGTTTAACAGGAGCGTGCAATTACAATTTTTGATGCAATACTTTGCAGCAGGGCCCGTTTCTGCGTTCCATCTAGAGTATCTGTGAGGGGTTGCAGTGTTGTGGCACCAGTACCTAAGGTCCAATTTTTCAGCCCCTGTTTAACAGGGGCGTGTAATTACAATTTTTGATGCAATACTTTGCAGCAGGGCCCGTTTCTGCGTTCCATCTAGAGTATCTGTAAGGGGTTGCAGTGTTGTGGCACCAGCACTAGTGCCTATGGCCCAATTTTTTAGCCCCTGTTCAACAGTGGCATGTAATTACAATTCTTGATCTAATATTTCACAGCAGGGCCTGTTTCTGCGCTCACCAAGAGCGAGTGAGGACTTACAGTGTTGTGGCACCAGCACCACCACCACCACCACCAAAGGACCAATTTTTCAGCCCCTGTTCAACAGAGGCATGTAATTACAAATCTTGATCTAATATTTCACAGCAGGGCCCGTTTCTGCGCCCACAAAGAGCGAGTGAGGACTTAGTGTTGTGGCACCACCACCACCATCACCAAAGGCCCAATTTTTATGACCCTGTTTAACAGGGGCATGTAATTACAATTCTTGATCTAATATTTCACAGCAGGGCCCTGTGAGGACTTACAGTGTTGTGGCAACACCAACACCTAAGGCCCCAATTTCTGCAAAGTATATAGGGCAGGCCCCTACTTTCAAACTCCCAACTTACAAACGACTCCTACTTGCAAAAGGAAGTGAGAGGAAATCTACCCCTAGGAAGGGAAATTCTCTCCTGTAAGAGTTAATATGGGAGGAACGTTTCTCCTTTCCACTGATGCTTTATCACCAATCCTTGTTTCACAAAAAAACCCAAATTTTCAAAAAAAAATTTGTCATTGGGAAAAAAAGTGAGGTGAAATCTTCTGAGGAGGAGCACAGACAGCAACCCATCCCCATGTTTTCCAAAAAGCTTAAAATAGATTTTTTTGGCTGGAGCAACACATTAAAAATGTACCAGTTCAAAATTACAAACAGATTCTACTTAACAACAAACCTACAGTCCCTGTCTTGTTTGCACCGCCTGTATTCTGCTGTTCAGAGTACATAGCCTGTATACTGCTGTTTCCTTTTTTAATTTGGGTGCGGGGTTCCCCTTAATATCCATACAAGACCCAAAGGGCCTGGTAATGGACTGGGGGGTATCCATGCCGTTTGTCTCACTGATTTTCATCCATATTGCCAGGACCCAACATTACATTAAAGCCGCAAGCAGTTTTAAACGACTTTTTTTCCTTTAAAAATGACATTTTGTGCAGGGACTGTTCTAAGCACGGGAAACACGTGCCACTTTACAGGCATACTATAGACACCCCCCAGGTACGATATTTAAAGGAATATTTCACTTTTTTTTTTTTTACTTTAAACATCATTAAAATCACTGCTCCCGAAAAAACAGCCGTTTTTAAAAGTTTTTTTTGTATTGATACATGTCCCCTGGGGCAGGACCCGGGTCCCCAAACCCTTTTTAGGACAATACCATGCAAATTAGCCTTAAAAATGAGCACTTTTGATTTTGAACGTTCGAGTCCCATAGACGTCAATGGGGTTCTAACGTTCATGCAAATTTTCAGTCCGTTCTCAGGTTCTGGTGCGAACCAAACCAGGGGGAGTGTTCAGCTCATCCCTAGTCTCTACTACACACCTGACTTTTTAGAAGTGCCTAAATAGACTTTTGGGCATTCAGCCTATGTCTGAGAAACAGATTAGTCTGTCTACTCATGCCCTGGATGAAGAACTTACTAGACATCTGCACACTGAAATATTTTGTCCGAAAAAGAAATTTAGTTACTTCCAAAATGTGTTTTTATTCATTTTGTTTGGTTAAAAATGCATTCGTACGAAAATCTGAATTAAGATTGAATCTGTCAATTGGCTTATGATATCTGTCAGATGAAGATTTGATGAAGCATTCGCCGAAGCAGCTAAACTGTACAGCGCCACAATCGTACATTTCCAGTCGATTGCTCGGCCCACAAGCTATAGTAGAATTCTAATGTTGTTTGACTAGTAATAATTATAGTTACTAGTCAAACAACATTAGAATTCTTCTATAGCCTATGTGTGGAGCATTTGACTGTAAATGTCCGCTTGTAGCAATCATATGTTTTTAGCTGCTTCATTGAATCTTGTCTCTATAATGTCGAATCTTTTCTCTCTATGTCGAAAAATCTTGGACTAATAGAGTTAGGTTAGGCACATTCAACCACATATTCGATAGACACAGATCGCTATTGTCACCATCATGTTGAATCTTCTATCTATCTATATTGAACTGTTGTCACAACGATACGAAAATATAATGGATACGAAAATGAAGCATTTTTTTATTTTGGACCTTTCAGATTTCGGATTCTGCATGTTCATTACTGTTTTATTAAAATGAACACGAAAATCCCTGAAATTTGGACAAAAATGCATTTAGACGATAACGAATGCACATGTCTAGAACTTACTACCTGTGATATCTTTCTGTTCATGTCCTGTATTACTCCTGCATATTGTTTGGGCTGTATTTTGCTAAGATTGTCTATGCTTATTCTGATCATTGGCCTGTTACCATTGTTACTGTCAATCTGTGTGCACTGTTAACCAGTCTGGAACCTGAACTCTGTTCATTTAAAAAAAATTTTTCCTGAACTGGCCATCAGCCTGCTGACTCTGCTACTTTTAATGGTTTGGTCTGAATATGTCAAAAAGCTTACATTTCTTAAACATCTGTCTTCGCTGTTAACACTGATGACGCCGTGAGCCAGTCAAACTTATTTTCAATTGGTGGAGCTATGGAGCTCTGCAAAGAACATGCTTTTTACAAAAGACTGCTAATGCCGCGTACACACGAGCGGACTTTACGGCAGACTTTGCCCGGCGGACTGGATTTCGTCAGACAATTTGATCGTGTGTGGGCTCCAGCGGACTTTGTTTTCTCAAAAGTTGTACGGACTTAGATTTGAAACATGTTTTAAATCAATCCGTCGAAATCGAGTCCGGTCGAAAAGTCTGCTCGTCTGTATGCTAGTTCGACGGACAAAAAAAACACGTTAGGGCAGCTATTGGCTACTGGCTATGAACTTCCTTGTTTTAGTCCGGTCGTACATCATCACGTACGAATTTGACGGACTTTCGTGATTGTGTGTAGGCAAGTCCGTTCATTCAGAAAGTCCGTCCTAAAGTCCGTGGAAAAGTTCGCCGGGCAAAGTCTGCCATAAAGTCCGCTCGTTTGTACGCGGCATTAGAGTTTCTGAAATGTATGTGAAATGGATACAAAAAGATCCATCAGCTAGTTTTAAAATGTGTACAAAACATCCATGTTTCACAATCTTTTATATTTACCAAGCAAAAGGGTAAAGAAAAAAAGCAATTTTTATCCCTATTCTTAACAAGTTAACAAAATCAGTATATTTTGTTGGCTACAAATATATATATATATATATATATATATATATATATATATATATAATGAATATATTATCTAAAAAAAAGTAATAGGAGGACAGGCACACACACACACACACACACACTCACGTACATAAACATATGTTACATAACACATATACATTATCTCACAAGAGATAGAAGAGTCTGTAAATGTTTCTAATGACTTACCTATTTTCATGTTTGAAGAGTTTATTAGCTTGCTGTTTTATCAAGCACATCCTATTTTGTGGCTAGATTATCTATTAACTCAATAAATTACCAAGTTTTGTTAAAGTTTAAAAAAAACATTTTGTTTCAGAGGAACCCGATTGGGTCTTTAAAGGATAGGTTCACTTGCAGTGAACTTGTAGTCTTCCATTCACAGAGGACTGTGAATGAGTGACAAGGCTGGTGGGCGAAGCCCAGCTCGGCCACGTCTTATGTAAATTCTGGCATCAGACATGGGGAGAAGATCCTCAGACTGCTTTAATTGAATATGGGTGTACAATGTTATGAAAGGTGAACATGTACATTCAAAAACAGGCAAGTGCAACAAATGGCATAGGAACAGAGAGGTTATGGCTGCAACTAGGCCTCTCTTCACCATCATTTTGAGCCAATATGCAGCTACATTGCTATTCCTGGAGGGGAAGGGAACATAATTCATAAGGTGAAAGGGGCAAGTTCAGTTGGGGGAGGGGGGTGGTAGGTATTGAAAAACTGCTTTGAGGGTTGGGGATTTTATGACAGGAGGTAACATAATGGGCATGTTAGCTGCAGGGGGAGTTATACATTTGACCATAGCAAAATGTTTAAAGCTACACAAATGTGTGTAACAGTGTCAGATATTATCAAAACAAGGCTTCCATTTACAGGAAATCTGTATGCATACTGTGTGTAACACAGCATTTGAAGTGAGAGTAGTTTTGGCCAAAGAAAAATGGGTAAGAAATTCCTATTCCCACTTTACTTTTCTGGTACCAGTCAATTAAGAAAGATAGTATGAGGTAATTTTATAAACTATTCAATGTCTGCTTGATCGATTTCTGGGCATATTTTATACCTGACCATAAACTGGAAGAGTGTAGCCATTTCACAGCTTACTAATTACAATATACTTTATATAATCTTCATTTTCCATTTAATCATTAACTGCTTTGGCCATTGGGCATCTTGACCAAGCAGCATGCTTTTGTTTTACAGGGTTGTAACAGCATTGGCTCTTTAAACCTCTACTAGGTTGTGTGCAATATTGTCAGTCAGACTGGCCCCCAAAGCTTATGGCATTGGTGGCTAGAGCTCAGCTGGTCCATAGTGAAAAACTATTGAATACATTCAAATAGTTGTTCATATTATCATAACCTCTCATCTCCTGACATATATACGGTATTTTTACCTACCTAAATAAACTATTGGATCAAATATCTGCTATTATATACTGTAGTTGTATGTGCTTCTCTTGGTGGCATGCCAATTCCCTTATTACATTTTGCTGCCTTCCAAGTGGTGGGGGATGGGGGATGTTTTCCTTGTTTGAATACCTACATATTCAAAGAAACATACTAAATTGTGAATGTTACCGTTATTTGCAAATCTACACTACCTAATATGGTCCCTCACCTACTTCACCAATGACATTTTTTGAACACATCTGCCATGACTATCCCAGAGCTTATTTTTTACCTTTACCGCTCTGTTGGTGGTACATTTTTTTCTAATGTGCTCCTTTATATGATTAAATGGGAAAGGGATTGCAGCATCCAATTTTCTCCTGAAGATTGGGACATTATGCTGGATAATTTGCACAAATGTACCAAATCTCTTGAGGTCAGAGAAATTGCTTTTAAACTACTTACTAGGTGTTATTACAACCCCTCTAAATTTAATACTATTTGCCCCTGGTATTGACCCTAGCAATGCCTATGTGCCTCTTGAGAGCCTCTATTCCTGGGTATTGTATAGAGAACAAAGGCTGATCTATACTACCTGTATAGCAATATTGTGAGCTATTGCCCTGCACTGGAAATCCTTGGTGGTCCCCCTGTCTTCGGTTTTAGAACACATTGATGCTATCATGTTAATGGAAAAGACAGAATGCACTTGTTCTCTCTTAAAGTGTTACTAAACTTACAACATTAAAATCAGTGTGTATATGCAGTAAAGCATGCTTGTTCTACTCACTGTGGAACCTAAGGGGTTGATAATCTGCATTGCGTATAAACGCTGCATGATCCTGTCTCTCTGATCCGCCTCTTATTTAACTGACTCCAACCCACCTCCTGATAGAACAGAGCATTTAAGCAGACACTCATAGAAGTCACATGACTGCTCTAACTGATGATGAAAAAAGGTATTTAGCAGTTTATATTTACTAATACTATTGTATTTCCATGTTCTGTGTACTGTGGGAGACCACATATAGTGAATGCATGGTCCTGGGTATAGTAACACTTTAAATGGGCCTCGTGGACTACAAACCCTCAGATGCTTCTGACTAGGGATGAGCCAAACATCCCCTGGTTCGGTTCGCACCAGAACCTGCGAACGGCCCGAAACTTTGCACGAACGTTAGAACCCCATTGAAGTCTATGGGACTCGAACGTTCAAAATCAAAAGTGCTAATTTTAAAGGCTAATTTGCATGGTATTGTCCTAAAAAGGGTTTGGGGACCCCGGTCCTGCCCCAGGGGATGTGTATCAATGCAAAAACAAGTTTTAAAAAAGGCAGTTTTTTCAGGAGCAGTGATTTTAATGATGCTTAAAGTGAAAAAAAAAGTGAAATATTCCTTTAAATATCGTACCTGGGGGGTGTCTATAGTATGCCTGTAAAGTGGTGTGTGTTTCCCGTGCTTAGAACAGTCCCTGCACAAAATTACATTTTTAAAGAAATAAAAGTAATTTAAAACCGCTTGTGGCTTTAATGTAATGTCGGGTCCCGGCAATATGGATGAAAATCAGTGAGACAAATGGCATGGGTACCCCCCCAGTCCATTACCAGGCCCTTTGGGCCTTGTATGGATATTAAGGGGTACCCCGCACCCAAATTTAAAAAAATGAAAGGCGTGGGGCCCCCAGGCCCTCTATACTCTGAACAGCAGTATACAGGCGGTGCAAACAAGACAGGAACTGTAGGTTTGTTGTTAAGTAGAATCTGTAATTTTGAACTGGTACATTTTTAAAGTGTTTAGCTCCAGCCAAAAAATCTATTTTAAGCTTTTTGGAAAACATAGGGAAGGGTTATCACCGCTGTGACATTTGTTTTGCTGTCTGTGCTCCTCTTCAGAAGATTTCACCTCACTTTCTGTCCCAATGACAATTTTTTTTTGAAAATTTGGGGTTTTTAGTGAAACAAGGATTGGTTATAAAGCATTAGTGGAAAGGAGAAATGTTTCTCCCATATTAACTCTTATGCCCCGTACACACGGTCGGACTTTGTTCGAACATTCCAACAACAAAATCCTAGGATTTTTTCAGACGGATGTTGGCTCAAACTTGTCTTGCATACACATGGTCACACAAAGTTGTCAGAAAATCCGATCATTCTGAACGCGGTGACGTAAAACACGTACGTCGGGACTATAAACGGGGCAGTGGTCAATAGCTTTCATCTCTTTATTTATTCTGAGCATGAGTGGCACTTTGTCCGTCGGATTTGTGTACACACGATCGGAATTTCCGACAACGGATTTTGTTGTCGGAAAATTTTATATCCTGCTCTTAAACTTTGTGTGTCGGAAAATCCGATGGAAAATGTCTGATGGAGCCCACACACGGTCGGAATTTCTGACAACACACTCCGATCGGACATTTTCCATCGGAAAATCCGACCGTGTGTACGGGGCATTACAGGAGAGAATTTCCCTTCCTAAGGGTAGATTTCATCTCACTTCCTTTTGTCTCCTTCCGTTTGCAAGTAGGAGTCGTTTGTAAGTTGGATGTTTGAAAGTAGGGGCCTGCCCTATATACTCTGCAGAAATTGGGGCCTTAGGTGTCATGTTGCCATAACACTGTAAGCCCTCACAGGGCCCAGCTGTGAAATATTAGATCAAGAATTGTAATTACATGCCCCTGTTAAACAGGGTCAGAAAAATCGGGCCTTTGGTGATGGTGGTGGTGGTGGTGTTGCCACAACACTGTAAGCCCTCACAGTTACTCTTGGTGGGTGCAGAAACAGGTCCTGCTGTGAAATATTAGATCAAGAATTGTAATCACATGTGCCTGTTGAACAGGGGCAGAAAAACTGGGCCTTAGACACTGGTGCCACAACACTGCAACCCCTCACAAATACTCTAGTTGGAGCGCAGGAATGATCCCTGCTGAAAAGTATTGCATCAAAAATTGTAATTACACGCCCCTGTTAAACAGGGGCAGAAAAATTGGGCCTTAGCCACTGGTGGCGGCAACCAGAACCAAAAATATTCTTACAAGCTATCAGCATGATCATTGAGGAGGAAGAGGATAGTCACTCAGCATAACAGCATAGTCACTTAGCATCAGCATAGGCAGTCTTGAAGGGATCTCACATTTCAAAAAAAAATATTTGGTTACATCAGCATCAGGTGCTTGGTATCTGGTGGTGATCCAAGACTGATTCATTTTTATGAAGGTCAGTCGATAGACCGAGTTGTGGGACAGACGCACCCTGTGATCGGTTACAAAGCCTCCAGCAACACTGAACGTGCATTCCGAAAGAACGCTGGATGCAGGACAGGCCAGTAGCTTAATTGCATACTGTGCAAGCTCTGGCCAGTGATCCA
The DNA here is from genome assembly GCA_037952925.1 of Lithobates clamitans. NCBI lineage: Eukaryota > Metazoa > Chordata > Amphibia > Anura > Ranidae > Lithobates > Lithobates clamitans. The sequence goes on along the minus strand of JBBGZY010000062.1, from coordinate 1,640,601 downwards.
TCCTCAAGACAAAGTAACCTAGAGGATTTTCAGTGGGAAAGGTGTCCAAGTCAGATCTTGCCCCTAGGTATTCCTGCACCATGTAAAACAGACGCTGGTGATGGTTGCTGGAACCAATCATACCTTGGGGCTGCAGACTAAAAAATTGTCTAAAAGCATCGGTCAGTCAGCCCCCTTCTCCACCACTCCTTTTTTGACTGACCGAAGCCTCAGCAACACGTTGTCCAGGAACAGGAGTTTGTAACCTCGCAGTCTATGGAAAACATTGCACAGCCCTTTCTGCAAGGCCTCCCGAAGATGTTTCATCCTCTGCTCCGTCTGCGACGGCAAGATAAGGTCCGCAACCTTACCCTTGTAAGGTGGATGAAGGAGGGTTGCCAGCCAGTAATGATCCCTCTCCTTGATAGCACAAATACGAGGATCCTTCCGCAGGCTTTGCAGGATCAGGGAGGCCATGCAGCGTAGGTTTGCTGAGGCATTCGGTCCGGGGTCCTCTGGATCACTAAGGACGACATGATCCGCAGCCACCTCCTCCCAGCCACGTACAAGTACATGGGTTTCTTGGGACTGTAAATGATCCCTTAAAGACTGCTGCTGATGCTGAGAGCCAGGCTCCACCTCCATGCTGATACAATCCTCCTCCTCGTCCTCTTCCTGTGTGATCGGTGGGCACGCAGGAACACTGTCTGGATGAAGGGGGCCTTGAGAGCTAAGGAAGTCCTCCTCTTCCTGCCTCTGTTCTGCCTCAAGTGCCCTGTCCATTATTCCATGCAGAGTGTGCTCCAACAGATGGACAAGGGGGACAGTGTCACTGATGCATGCAATGTCACTGCTCACCATCCTCATGGCCTCCTCAAATGGTGACAGGACAGTGTATGCATCCCTGATCATAGCCCACTGGCATGGGAAAAAAAAAAAACAAGCTCCCCTGACCCTGTCCTGGTGCCATAGTTGCACAGGTACTCATTGATGGCCCTTTGCTGCATGTGTAGCCGCTGCAGCATGGCCAACGTTGAGTTCCACCTGGTGGGCATGTCACAGATTAGGCGGTTCTTGGGCAAATTCCTTTTGGAGGTCAGCCAGCCAAGCAGTGGCATTATACAACTGGCGGAAATGCACACAGACTTTCCTTGCCTGCCTCAGGACATCCTGTAAGCCCGGGTGAATGCCCAGGAACCGCTGCACCACCAAGTTAAGGACGTGAGCCAAACAGGGCACATGGGTCAGTTGTCCCTGCTGGAGGGTGGAGAGGAGGTTGGTGCCGTTGTCGCAAACCACCATTCCTGGATTAAGCTGGCGTGGCGTCAATCACCTCTGAACCTGCCCCTGCAGAGCTGACAGAATCTCTGCCCCAGTGTGGCTCCTGTCCCCCAAGCACACCAGCTCAAGCACCGCATGGCATCTTTTGGCCTGCGTACTTGCGTAGCCCCTTGAACACCTACGGAGCACAACTGGTTCCGAGGACAGAGCACAAGAAGAGGCCATGGAGGAAGAAGAAGAGTAGGGGGTGGAGGAGAGAGGTGTGTCAGAATCACCAGTAGTAGCATTTTAGAGGCGTGGTGGCGGAACAAACTCCAACACTACTGCAGCTTGTCCTGCATCCTTCCCAGCTGCCAGTAGAGTCACCCAATGCACCGTGAAACTTAGGTAATGTCCCTGTCCATGCCTGCTGGACCATGAGTCAGCGGTAATATGCACCTTACCTCTGACCACCTTGTCCAGCTAGGCCAAGACATTGCCTTTCACATGCCGGTAGAGAGTGGGAATCACCTTCCATGAGAAAAAGTGGCGTTTGGGAATCTGCCACTGAGGACCCGCACATTCTACAAACTCACGGAAGGGGGCAGAGTCTGCCAACTGAAAAGGCAGCAGTTGAAGTGCTAGCAATTTTGCCAAGCTAGCATTCAACCGCTGGGCATGTGGATGGCTGAGAGCGAACTTCTTTCTGCGGTGCAGTAGCTGGGGCAGGGAAATTTGCCTGGTACAATCTGACGTCGGTGTACCGATAGCAGATTGCCCACAAGTACTTGGCTGTGACACACCTAATTCTATACCTTCATTCCTCATTCCACATTCAGTGCAGGTCTCAGAGAGGACTGAAGGTATAGCGGGGTTGGAGATCCCAGCTGATGAGGAGCAAGGAGAGGTCCTCTTTGTTCTTTGGTGTGGGTCTTTTAGGTACAATGTTTTGGCCACGCGAGATACGCTTCAGACATATGTTGCAAATAGCAGCAGTGCGATTTGATGCACTCATCTCAAAAAAGACCCACATCAAAGGACTTTTTGATTAATGCGCAGAGACAGCAGTGCCCTGCACATGGAGAGCTCTGCGGTGTGATGCAGTCAGTGTGCTGCCCTTAAACTGGCCCCTGGAGGGCATCCTGCCTCATTAGTGATGTGCCTCCTCCTCCTCCTCCCTCCTATCAGGCACCCATGTAGAGTCAGTGACCTCATCATCCCCTCCCTCATCACTGGAGCAAACCTGGCAGTATGCCGCAGCAGGGGGAACATGAATGCCAGATTGCTGTCCTTCTTGGGCACCTCTTCTGTCTGGGCTCATGTTACTGCCTTCCTCTAGCTGAGTACCATCATTGGTGCCTTCAAAACGCTGGGCATCCTCCTGGAGCATGTACCCAACACTGTGGTCAAACAGTTCGGGGGACTCCTCAGGAGGACATGGTGGGGCTAGGAAAGGAGTGACTGATGCCATTGAGCCGAGGGAAGAGGCCGCGTTGGCAGCTGATTAGCCAGACAAAGCACACTGAGCCTGGGTGAGAGAGGATGAGGAGGATGAGGATGGCTTGGTCATCCACTCGACCAAGTCTTCCGCATGTTGTGGCTAAACAAGGCCAGCTGCCAACAAAAAGGCCAAGCGTGTCCCACGGCCATGTGCTGATGAGGATGCACCGTGTCCACGACCAGCACTGTTGCCTCTAGATACAGAGCCTGCTTGCCCTCTTTTATTGGCTTGTGAATGTCTGCCTCTCCTTGTTGCTCTTCCAGACATACTAATGGACTTCAGTGAGATGTAGCTGCAAAAAACTGGGATGTATATATATATAGCGATTATACTGCAGCTAGCAGAATCAACTGCCTGCCTGTAGTATTATTAGTATGAGAACACCTGCACTTGTCTTCAGGTAGCTATACTGTAGGTGCAACTGTGCAGGGTACAAAGTACACTAACTAGAAATAGTTCAAGAGCCTGCCTGTGCTATTAATAGGATCAGAAGAAGCAAACAAGCACTTGTCTTCAGGTAGCTATACTGTAGGTGCAACTGTGCAGGGTACACAGTACACTAACTGTAAATACTTCAAGAGCCTTCCTGTGCTATTAATAGGATCAGAATAAGCACACAAGCACCTGTCTTCAGGTAGTCATACTGTAGGTGCAAGTGTGCAGGGTACACAGGACACTAACTGGAAATACTTCAAGAGCCTGCCTGTGCTATTAATAGGATCAGAAAAAGCACACAAGCACTTGGCTTCAGGTAGCTATACTGTAGGTGCAACTGTGTAGTGTACAAAGTACACTAACTGTAAATACTTCAAAAGCCTGCCTGTGCTATTAATAGGATCAGAAGAAGCACTTGGCTTTAGGTAGCTATACTGTAGGTGCAACTGTGCAGGGTTACACAGTACACCAACCGGAAATACTTCAAGAGCCTGCCTGTGCTAGTAATAGGATCAGAAGAAGCAAGCGCCTGTCTTCAGGTAGCTATACTGTAGGTGCAACTGTGCAGGGTACACAGTACACAAACCGGAAATACTTCAAGAGCCTGCCTGTGTTAGTAATAGGATCAGAAGAAGCACACAAGCACTTGGCTTCAGGTTGCTATACTGTAGGTGCAACTGTACAGGGTAACACAGTACACTAACTGTAAATACTTCAAGAGCCTGCTTGTGCTATTACTAGGATCAGAAGAAGCACACAAGCACCTGTCTTCAGGGAGCTATACTGTAGGTGCAACTGTGCAGGGTTACACAATACACTAACTGGCAATACTTCAAGAGCCTGCCTGTGCTATTAATAGGATCAGAAGAAGCACACAAGCACTTGGCTTTAGGTAGCTATACTGTAGGTGAAACTGTGCAGGGTTACACAGTACACTAACCGGAAATACTTCAAGAGCCTGCCTGTGCTATTAATAGGATCAGAAGAAGCACACAAGCACCTGTCTTCAGGTAGCTATACTGTAGGTGCAACTGTGCAGGGTACACAGGACACTAACTGGGAATACTTCAAGAGCCTGCCTGTGCTATTAATAGGATCAGAAGAAGCACACAAGCACTTGGCTTCAGGTAGCTATACTGTAGGTGCAACTGTGCAGGGTTACACAGTACACTAACTGGAAATACGTCAAGAGTCTGCCTGTGCTATTAATAGGATCAGAAGAAGCACACAAACACCTGTCTTCAGGTAGCTATACTGTAGGTGCCACTGTGCAGGGTTAAACAGTACACATTATATTCCACAGTTAGTATCCAGTCCAAAGACACAGAAATACAGTTTCCCAGAATGGGATTGCATGTATTCACTGGGTCTAACTGTTGGAAAAAAACAATAGCTCAATGACGTTGTTTATGAAGTTGGCTAATACTGGCAGAAAAGTAACAAAAAGCAGGATGCAAAGTAAATGGCCAAGGCTGATACAAGCGGATGGTGGCCTAAAGGACTTGACACTTATATAGCGCTGACAGCAAACTGCTCACTGGAGCCCCACGGACCCCGCTCAACAAATGGAGCATATAGGATGGCACATACAGTCCCCCGGACCGGAGAAAGATAGTACAGGACTGTGATTATATCGCTCCATGAATGGTCGGGTGAGCGGACTATAGGTCCTTTAACTGCCTCCTTTTACTTTGCTTCCTGTTTTTTGTTACTTCTCAGCCAGTATTAGCCAACTTCATAAACAACCTCATTGAGCTATTGTTTTTCCAACATTTAGACCCTGTGAATACATGCAATCCCATTTTGGGAAACTGTATTTCTGTGTCTTTGGACTGGATACTAACTGTGGACTATAATCATCTCTCCACACTGACAGCTATGTCTTATTGCAACTCTAACTAAGGCTGTCTCTGTGGGACTAGCAACTTGACTCAATCAACTACCCTTCAAACAGGGGTCTTTTGTTAAAAGGGTTTCTATCTAATTAAAGTGACTAGACGGACTTTGTCATGTATGGTGCATGTCACTGAAACCATTAGTCTGATCCACAAATATTATTTAATCCCATTAACAATAGCCTTGTTACAGGTGTGTGCATGCATGATTGAAGCGTAAGGCAGCTGCTCTTAAACAGACAATGTTGTCTAATTTTAATATGATCTTGGTGTTGGTGGTGGGTACCTGGTCTTGGCTCTTTTTGTATTAAATATATTTTTCTAATAAAATTTATCCCTTATTAACCACCTCAGTACAGGGCACTTACACCACCTTCCTGCCCAAGCCATTTTTCAGTTTTCAGCGCTGTCACACTTTGAATGACAATTGCGCGGTCATGTTACACTGCACCCTAATTAAATTTTTATCATTTTTTCCCCACAAATAGAGCTTTCTTTTGGTGGTATTTGATCACCTCTGCGGTTTTTATTTATTGCGCTATAAACAAAAGAAGAGGGACAATTTTGAAAAAACACAATATTTTTTACTTTTTGCTATAATAAATATCCAAATTTTTTTTTTTTAACAAATTTTTTCCTCACTTTAGGCCGATATGTATTCTTCTACATATTTTTGGTAAAAAAAAATTGCGATAAGCGTATATTGATTGGTCTGCGCAAAAGTTATAGCGTCTACAAAATAGGGGATAGATTTATAGCATTTTTATTATTTATTTATTTTTTACTAGTAATGGCGGCGATCTGCAATTTTTATTGTGACTGCGATATTGTGGCGGACACATCGGACACTTTTGACACATTTTTGGGACCATTCACATTTATACAGTGATCAATGCTATAAAATTGCATTGATTACTGTGTAAATGTGACTGGCAGGGAAGGGGTTAACACTAGGGGGCGCTCGAGGGGTTAATGTATGACCTAAGGAGGTGTTTCTAACTGTGGGGGGAGGGGAATGACTGGGGGAGGTGACCGATCGCTGTCCCTATGTACAAGGGACACGCCATCGGTCTCCTCTCCTCTCTGACAGGACGTGGATCTGTGTTTACATGCACAGATCCACGCTCCTGCTCTGTTACCCGGCAATCGCGGGTGCCCGGCGGACATCGAGGCCACCGGGCCTGCGCACCGGGTCCCGAGCGACGCAGCGGGCACGCGCGCGCCGGCGGCGGCGCACGCGCGCCCCCTAGTGGCTCGGGAGGGCGAGGACGTCATATGATGTCCTCCCAGAACAGAAGCCTCGTCCCGCCGTCATATGACGGTGGGCGGTGGCTTAGTGGTTAAGCAGCATGATCCGCCTGTGTCTCTCCTCAGTGGGAGTCTTCCCCTGAAATTTTTTTTCTCTTTAAATCAAATGAAACTGTCTCTCTGTCTATCTATCTCTCTCCGCCGCAACACACTACACAAGGCCGCCATGTAGGCGGCCTTATATAGTGTGGGGCATGTACTAAACCCCCTGAGCCATAATTGACCAAAGCCTCCCTGGCTTTGGCCAATTATGGCTCTCTGTACACACGGCGCTGTGATTTGCCAAGCATGCGGATCATAGTGCATGCTTGGCCAATCATCAGCTAGCAATGCACTGCGATGCCGCAGTGAATTATGGGCTGTGACGCGCCACTCAAATTTAGTGCGAATGGCCCATAACGTTCGTAATTCGACAAACAGTCGAACACACGATGTTCGAGTCCAACATGCGCTCGACTCGAACACAAAGCTCATCCCTACTTCTGACCTAAAATCTTTTTTTTTTTTTTTTTCATACCTGTCAGATATATAACTGTCTGCCAGTTGTGTGCCTTCTGACACTTTTTTTCTCCTGTATCCCATTTGTATGACTTGTTGTTATTATGATTCAGATGTCCTAGATAATCTCATTGTGCTTCTAAATAGTATTTTATTTTTTAACTGCCAATTTTGTATTTTTACTCTTGATATATTTTTCTTTATGTACCCTGTTATTACTGTATATTTTGTACTGAATTCACATCTCTTAATCAATAAATAGTTTGTAAACCAAAAAAAATATATATTGTAAATGCTTTCCTTTACACTTACTCATAAAACATTTGCATTTGTTCATTCCTTATTTATACTGTATTCATGGCCTTTGTACTTTGTAGAATATAGAAACCTGCATTTGAAAATAAGAGTAAATCTGCAATTCAGCCTGCAGCTCAGTTAATTTTTCTTCTCTTGTTTATTAGAAATGCTTTAAAAAATAATCATATAATTTTACTCATACTCCCCATTATTGTATGGTTTAACTGCAAAGGAACAAAAGGAGGACAATGTATAATAAGTAGTACTAATCTGTAAGTACCTAGTGGCCCTAAATATCTATACAGAGCATTATCCAGAATATAAACAGAATTTTTGACAAACACATTAATCACACACATCACTTGGGAAGTGAGGTTTTAGACTCAAGGGAATGATTCATTATTATGTTGTAGCAGGTTCCCCAAGACCGACTAAAGCAGTTGTGAGCAGTATACGCTAATGGATATCTTCCCACAACTCTCTGTGGCTCCTAACACAGTAGAATCCCTTAAATATATATCTCAGTGCTTGAATAATTATCTCAAGTTGGCAAAAATATATTTTTAAGTGAGGATTTATATTAAAAGCTGTTTGCAAATTAATCTTCACCTTCTTAACATAGGAATCATTAAGAAACTAGTGCATCTGAAGTCCTATCCTTAGCGCTCTTCATACAGACGTCCCTAAGGATTTCTTAAATCTGTTATCATCTAGAATGTGATTATGAATGTTAAAGTAAACAAAAGAAATTACTAACTTGGAAGAAAAATCTGTGGTAATTAACATTCCAGAATCATCTCTCACTAAACCTCAAACAAATTTAGAAAAATAAAAGCTAAGTTTGTTTCTAAGCAATGCAAAATAAAAAATACTGGAATATTTAGCTATTTTTACATAAAACACATTAAATCAGATGTTGTATAAACAATTTTAAAGATTATAAAAACAGAGAATGGACTTTTGAATTAATCAACAGACAAAGCAAATATTATACAATAAAAATCATAGAGGCATAAATTATCCATTTCAAGCCATGCACACATCCACCATCTACTATTTATATAGAATGCTTATACTTATTAATTGCACAGTATGTTTTCACTTCTTCTGAGGGTTTTGTAGATGTATCTAAAAATGTGCAGATACATAAAAAAGATAATCCATACATAAGTGTGATTGAAAGTTACTCTAATAGGGTACAGGCTACCCAATGTACAAATATGTGCAGGGCCACTGATAAGGCAGTACAAATGGTCCTGTTGTAATGGGCCCAGGCCTCATCCGCTAAACAGGGGGCCCAGGGCAGCTATATTGTTGATTTTACTAGACCATCTCCTACTTGCTTACCAGGGCTTAAATTACATTTCCTTGGGTCTCGTCATGTCAACAGAGGGGCCAAGAAGGTGGGAGAAGAGAAGGGACATTTTTTTTTCATTTTTGGGGTGTAGACAATAAAGTCAGTTCCGCTGTTACACTGCATCTTGGGGGGAGGGGTGGGGGGGCCAAGTCAGGAAGGCTGTACAGGACCCCATGATTAATAACAGCAGCCCCGAATATGTGTCATTGATGTACTAAAAAATGAGAGTAATGGCTAATACACACAATGTATTTACCTTCAATAGGAGCAATATATTGCAGACTAATAGAAACCAGAACTGTGATTACTAAGAGGTCTAGAAATCCATAATGGAAGGTCCATAATGGATAATACATAGTGTCCCAATAAAAGAATGTCTGCCTGAAAATTCAAAGAACTCGCCTTCCAACAGAAATCAGTAGCCACAGAGCAATATACTCCCACAGACCTAGAATGACAGCTTCTACCTAAATATGCTCTGTCCTGTGCACACCAAAATACTGCAAGCAGCAGCATGTGACATTGTGCCCAACGTGAGCGGTAATGCTGTACATACACAGACCCATACCCACACATGGGAAAAGGATCCAGATAGAGGCACCTAATCATGGCTGAACCTTCAAAACAGGCCCTGGAGAAACAGTTAAGGAGGGGAATTAGGTGAACATTAGGTGGAGGGACCAGGTGCAACTAATTGACAGATACGGGAGAAAAAAGGGAAAAGACCTTGATAAGTCTTTCCAAAGCCACTAAGAACAAACCAAAAAGATATGTCCCCTATATTAAAATTCCGAAACACTTCTCAAAAGCAAAGGGAAAAAAACAGAAGCAGCAATTAAAAGGTTAAAAAAGACAAAAATAAACCATAATAATCCAATTAACTTGAAACACAAATCAAAATAGAGTATACAACAAATATATTCAGGCAAGTAAACATACCAATGTAACAGTTCAAATAGTAATGGCATCAGTAAATAATAAACAACAATAATATCAGGGATATCAGATATATTATAAATATAATATTGTACAGTATATTTAAGAATACAATGGATTTCACTGAAAATTAATATTAATACCCAAATTAAAACACTAGATGGAAATGATGAGTTGGAACATTGGAATCGCTGCAAGAAAGGTTTGTAACTTAACATGTCATTCCAACTAGGAGCCTATGGGACTTTGAGGGACTGACTCCATCATGCATTTTAGAATTGCTTTTTTCAAAATCCCTCCCTCTGGAATCTTCATGTAACGTATCCAAGACTATAGATGTAATACAGTATATGATGTATTCTAAATATGTTTGAGTCCAAAATACCTACTCTTTGGAGGGAATAGAACAACAATTTCTTATAGTGAGTACTGTATATGCAATATTAAATTCCACAGCAAAACCACTTATTGTTTTTTTCTATGTAAAAATGCACCACAGTGCCGTGGCAGTTGATAGAGTAAACATATTGCCCTTTCTTATCCAAGGGTACTGGTTGCATGCATCACATCAGTAGGTTTCTTTGTTTAAATTCTTACACAGGGCACCCCTATCATTTTCCTGGTAGCACCTGTAGATGTTGGTTATGTAGGTTGGTTGCATATTGACCAGGTTATCATGAACATATTTCACTATAAAGTGATCATTCGTAAGTAGTGGTATTTTTTGGTGATGCTGCTAATAGGGGAAAGGGAAAATTTCTCTGTTGTTCTTTGCCACAGGTGGTGTCCTACATAGAAGTTCCACACTCTAATTGCTTTGGCTTTTTGATATTTTCTCTTTGAGATTTTATTATTTTTTTAAACAATATCCCCTAACTAGAAATGAGCCAAACTGGAAAGCCAAAGTCTTCAACAGATTGATTGTATCCTTTATGTATGAGGGTAGGCGAACCACATGTGACCGCAAGTAAGTATTGACAAAGCTATTAGCTAATTCTGTCTGCGGCCCCACACCCAATATGACCAGTCTCCCAGGTGGTTTATGGAGGCTTTTATGAGTCTTTGGAAGTACATAAAATATTGCTATTATGATAAGATATTATGTAATGTCTCATTGTCAATCAAAGCTTCTAAACATGCCTGTTGCACAATTCCTATAAATGTATGTAAAAATAGTTTGACCATACATTCAAATATTGGTGCATCGCATTCCTCCTGCTTTAATTTCAATAAGTTTTTATTGTTTTACATAAAATAATAATGAACAAAAAGTAAAGTACAGTACAATCATTAAGAGTTGTCACAATTTTTGCTTTTCAAGGTTCATGTTAAGACAAGTATCTTCATTCGTGTGTCACTCATTACCATTTGAGGAAATAGACATACCAGGAGTATTACTCGACCTCCCAAGACACCCCTTTTTGGGATCTGACTGTGTCCTATAGAGGAAGTCTTTTACAATCCCGATATATCCTGTTGTATCTGGTGTTCCTTCATGACATAGGTTTATATCAAGCTAGCACAGTATTACTCTTATTGGACAACATATGAATAGTACCACTAAAGAACTATTAACAGAACTTTTAACATATTTCCGCAGTAAGAACTTTTGCTATTGACCATCCGTGAAGCATTGACTTGTTGTATATATCATTTTATCCTATCTTAATTAAATGTGAATGTATTAATTAATTATTTAATTATTTAATGTTCCCATAAAAATTCAGACCTGAGTTTTTTGGATACCATGTTAACCAGGAGTTCCATATTTTGGAAGCCTGGTTGTAGTTCCCCTGGCTGCGGGCAAACCGTATCTCATATGCACTGTGTGTGGTCATTATGCGTAGGGTTTCCGCTATTAATGGTGGATTTGTTTCCTTCCAATGTCTGACTATGTTGAGTCTGGCTGCTATAAGTAGGTGCGATACCACAGTTCTTATTGGAGCAGGTATCAATTCTATTCCTAATGACAGAAGTGCCAAACCTGGAGAATATGTAGTCTTGGTACCTGAGATTTGTTCTATGGTACTGAAAACGAGGGACCAATACCTTTTAAGGTGTGGGCATGACCACAATATATGTAGCAATGTACCCCTATGACCACAGTTCCTCCAACAGTCAGGGGATGCTGCAGTAGCAAATTTAGAAATCCGGTGTGGATTAAGATACCATCGCAATAGTATTTTATAGTACAATTCCCAAAGGTTAGCACTTCTTGTAGAGTTATATGTATATCTGAACGCTTTTGTCCACTGTTCCTCTGTGTAAGTCCTCTCAAAGTCCCTTTCCCACGCTGTAAAATTGTTAGTTTTGCGAAAGGAGTGTTTGTCTTGTAAGAATTTATATATTAAGGATATACCTTTTTGAGTCGATTTGGTGTTTGTGAAGAAAAGGGCTAGTTTCCAAGGTATTTGTGTAAGTAGATTGCTACTCTTATTGTCTATTAGGTGGGATAATTGGATATACTTGTAGGTCTTAGATTCTAGTATGGAATACTCGATCTGCAATGATCTGAATGATTTCATTGTAGGTCCTACAAAAAGGTCCTCTAGGAGGAGTATTTTGTTATTGCACCAGTTTGTTAATGATAAGTCAGGGATAACATGTTCCAAGGCTGTAATCGGGAATTTTAGAAGAATTTGTGGGTCTTCTTGGGTTATATTTGCAAGTAGATATTTCCAGGATTCAATAGAAGCCTGTATAGTAGGTGCATGTGACGATGGTTTGGTATGATGGTGTGGACTGGAGATCAGGTAGTTATATAGGTTCCCCCCTTTAATTTGTGCGCTTTCTAGTCCCGACCGTAATGTGGTAGTACTCTGAGGAAACCAATTCTTGACTTGGGCAAGTATGGTAGCTGCATAGTAGTCTTTTATAGAGACATGTCCTATCCCTCCCATCTGTTTAATTTTTATAAGTTTGTTGAAAGCACAACATGCTTTTTTGCCTGCCCATAAATACCTGTCGACTATGAGTTGTGTTTGTTGAAAGAAGGACTGTGGAACCGGTATTGGTAAGGTCCTAAATAAATAAAGGAATTGTGGTAGAATTTGCATTTTAAATGCTGCAAGTCTGCCTGACCAGGACAGTTCAAACTTTTGCATTCTGTCTAGTGTACATTTCAAGGAATCTAAAAAGGGGGTGTAGTTTTCTCTAACTAAGTCTGAGGTTTTAGGTGTAAGAGTAATCCCTAGGTATGCGATGCCTTTTTCTTTCCATCTGTATGGGAATTTAGAAGTGATGTAATTTTTCACCTTTTCTGTGAGACCCAGACCCAATAGGTAGGATTTGGTATCATTTACTTTATAGTAAGATATAGCATTAAACAAATGTAAAGCATCATGAACCGAAACCAGGGATGATGTGACGTCTGTGAGAATTAAAATTATATCATCCGCAAATAGACTTATGGTATGCATGTTGTTCCCTACCATTAATCCCTTGATTTGGGGGTGTTGGCGAATATATGCTGCTAATGGTTCCATTAGAAGGTTAAAAATTAATGGGGATAATGGACACCCTTGACGTGTCCCATTTGTAATGTCAAATGGGGTGGAGAGCATTCCAGATATGGAAACCTGTGCTGACGGGGATGTGTACAGTGCCATAATAGCTTTATATATTTGGCCCCCAAAGCCAAACTTTGTTAAAACTTGCTCTAGATATGTCCAATGGATCCTATCAAACGCCTTCTCTGCATCCAAAGCAAGGAGCAGAGAAGGCGTTCCAGTCCTGTTGGCTGTATAGATAAGATTAACCAAACGTCTGGTTGCATCCGCTGTTTGGCGTCCTTTAGTAAAACCAGATTGGTCTGGGTGGATTAAAGAAGGAAGGAGGTTAACTATTCTTCCGGCTATCAATTTAGCGTATAATTTTAGGTCATTATTGAGTAATGAGATCGGGCAAAAGTCTTGTGGGGTGGTTGGGTCCTTCCCTGGCTTCGGTAATGCCACAATCATCACTTTCAACATTTCAGAGGGAAACGAGGAGGAGGAGGCCGCTCGGTTGAATATTTCTGTAAGTCTAGGTGTTAATATTTCCTTAAATGTTTGGAAATATTCGCCTGTAAATCCGTCAGGACCCGGGGATTTATTTTTGGGTAGTGAATCTATCCCTTGAGATACTTCTTGTATCGTGAAAGGGGAGTTCAACGCTTCAATTTGGTTATCTGTAAGATGAGGTAGATTTATTTTGCTGAGAAATTCAGTGATAGTGTCGGTTGATGGTTGAATTACTTGTGGGTCTTTTTTTAGATTATATAAAGACCCGTAATAAGTGCTGAAGGCATCTGCTATTGCCTGGGGGTGGTATAATTTAGTCTGAGTTACTGGGTGAATAATGCAGGGAATTTTAGATTTATGTCTAAGACCTCGTAAACGAGTGGCTAATAATTTCCCTGCCTTATTTCCAGTGGCATAATATGTCATTTTTAACCTCCTGGAGGACTTTTCAAAATCCTCCAGCAGTATGAGACGTAATTCATGCCTCAGCTTGGTTATTTCTTCCGTTTGTGCTTGGGTTAGATTGGCTTTGTTTTGGTCCTCTAATGTCTGTATTTGTTTGGAAATATCCATTATATGATGCCCCCTCCTCCTCTTAGCCCTGGCCCCCAGTTTAATTAGGAGGCCTCTTATAAACGCTTTATGCGTGTTCCATGTAATAAAAGGATCATTAACTGAACCTGCATTGTATTCAAAAAATTCCTCCAGATCTCTTTGTAAAGCAGACCTGGAAGGATCAGCCTGGAATATGTGTGGGTTAGATCTCCATATAAAGGTGGCACTGCTAGCGGATTGGTCCTCCACCAGCAGTGAGACCGACGCGTGATCCGACCAGGTAATGCTATTGATCTGAGATGCTTTAATTTTGGTTAGTAACCATCTATCTGTTAAAAAAAGATCCAGTCTAGAATACATTTTGTGGCTAACTAAAAAAAAGGAGTAGTCCCTTTCTGAGGCATGAAGACATCTCCACGCATCATATATATCATAAGTCCTCAAAAGGTGTTGGAGTGATTGGGGTCTTCTTTTAGTAATTGAACTAGAGTCCATGGTGGGGTCCGGTGGCAGGTTGAAGTCCCCGCAGAGTATTAGGTGCCCCTTCTGTATTCGCTGTACTTTTTTCAGTAATTTATGAAGAAAGCGGGATTGATGCGTATTGGGAGCATAAACGTTCACCACTGTATAAGTGGTATTGTTGATGTCACATATTAAGACGAGGTATCTACCTTGTGTGTCACTTATCTCATTGTGGAGGTAAAAGGCTACTGTGTCTTTTATTGCTGTGTGGACTCCTCTTCTCTTGGTATTAGAATTTGCAAAAAATATGTGCGGGAATTTAGGATGAGAGCATGTAGGTTGGGCTTGCTTTTTAAAATGCGTCTCTTGTACACAGAATATGTCTCACTTATGTTGAAGTGCTTCCTTCCACATAGATCTACGTTTGGCCGGGTGATTGAGGCCTCTAGCATTGACTGTTAGAAACGTTATAGGCTTCTTTTGTGTTTCGAATTAAATGCATTGTGGAGCATGTGTACATAACACTTACAGTTGGTAGTTAGCTTGTCAGAGTAGATCCTGATGGAAGTTAAGTCTGGGAGGGTCAGGTGAAAGTAGTCCTGCTGTACGGCTTGATCAATCTTGAGAACTGTAGCAAAGAAGTTCTGCGGCTGCTGAGATAACTTGTAAATAACTAAGAAGAAAAAAAAATGGTAAAATTGAACATAAAACAACGAGTAGGTCTGTGCGACCTGGGTGTGACACTAAGTCACTCATCTGGTGATCAGGGGTTATATCAAATTTCAGTCCAGCTTAACAGACATTTCCTCTGTGTCAGGGGACAGTTACGTATAACCTGTATTGGTGTTGAATAGTTTAGGTGTGTTTACGGGCATTCTTGGAAGTTACCAGGTTCCAATTTTCAGCAATGTGATCAGGGCTTTTTGCGTTGCGTTCTTTATGCATGTCATCTGGGATAATATGCCAGTGTTGGAGCAAGAGCAAACCTTTGGCAAGGTTATCCACCACATGATCTTTACCATCTCGGGAGATGATCAGTTTCGTAGGGAACCCCCATTTGTAGGCGATTTTATGGTTTCTCAATGTCTTAGAGATTGTATTGAGGTTTCTCCTTTTCTGTAGGGTGAATTGGGATAGGTCTGCAAAGAATTGTAAATCTTTGTACTGGGGTGGGAAGAGGTCTTTGTTGCGTGCGGCCGACATCAGGCGCTCTTTCGTTTGAAAAAAATGTAATCTAAGTATAACATCTCTGGGTATGTTGTCTGGTAGGTGTGTTGGCTTGGGTAGGCGGTGGATCCTATCCACTGTTATGTCCAGGTCTGATAATTCTGGGATTATTGCCTGGAATAATTGTGCTGTGTAGGTACGTAATTCCGCTTGCTGAATTGACTCGGGGACCCCCCTTATTTTCATATTGTTTCTCCTAGAGCGGTCTTCTATGTCCGCCATTTTAGCTTTAATAGCTTCGAGCTCGTCAGTGTTATTGTCATGGGCATCCACAAGATCATTAATGGTGGTTGCAAACTCTCCCATTTTATGTTCTATGTGATCCACTCTAGCAGTAGTCTCTCTGAGTTCCACTCCGAATTTGTGTACACATGATAACATATCAGCATGTAGGGAGCTCCTAAGAGACACTAACATGTCCTTGAGGGTGGTGTCCAGGACAGGCTGATTGTTAGTGGGGAATAAATCAATGGATTCTGGGAGGTCTCTGGTATCCTCCCCTGAGTCTAGGCCTTGTGTTATGTCCTGGCTTGTATCAGAGGCATCCAGCCTCACCCTCACCTTTTCTGGGCTCCCTGAGGTGGGAGTGTGAATCGGAGACTGTGTGCTCCTTTGTGGGGCAATCTTTTTGTGCGGATTGCCTTTTACTTGGTTGTACTGAGGTGTACTAGACATACCTCGTTCCTTCGGTCCGCCGCCATCTTGCTTAGGCCCGAGCGGGTAATATTTTGTCAGTTTCTGCGGCTTACGGAGCTCCTTGTTTCTCCGCGGCATGCTCGGTCGGGTCCCCGGGGTGTGCTGTGGGTCCGCTGGAGTTTGTTGTGCCTTTTCTGTTTAGTTTAACAGGTGGTTTGTGCCGTTTTTCCCCTGAGTGCAGAGGAGCTCAGCTAGTGAGCGTCCATCTCCGTCTGCTGCAAGCTCCGCCTGTAGTCCTTACTGCTTTAAATAGCAAGATATATCTTCTCATATTGAACTTTGTCCATAATAACAACATTACCATGTTTCTCTGATGATTTAATTATGATACTATGATTGGTTTGCAGCCTAATTAGAGCCTGCAGTTGTTACTGAGTTAAATTAGATATCCAGGAATTATCCAATTTCCTTAGTAGTCTGTACTAAAAAGGTCCATACATTAACATTGGTCTAAATGGTAGAAAATGTTAGATTTACAGTGGGTATAGAAAAGAATGATCCTTTTTAAAAATAATCAAATTATTTTGCTTTGAAGCCTGAAATGAAGACAGACACGGTTTGCGTTTTATCCAGCTGTATTTATTCAGTGCAACTTATAACATCCAAGTGAAAGATATAATACCAACATGTCAGAAAAAAAAAAAAATACAGAATCACTGAGTTGGGAAAAAGGATCACCCCCTTGTGTCAGTATTTTGTTGAACAACCTTTTGCTTTAACCACCTCAATACCGGGCCTATTCTGGCACTTCTCTCCTACATGTAAAAATCATCATTTTTTTGCTAGAAAATTACTCAGAACCCCCAAACATATATATTTTTTTAGCAGACACCCTAGGGAATAAAATGGCAGTCATTGCAACTTTTTATTTTGCACGGTATTTGTGCAATAATTTTCAAACGCATTTAAAAAAACAAAAACAAATTAAAAAATAACAAAACCGTAAAGTTAGCCCCATTTTTTTGTATAATGTGAAAGATGATGTTACGCCGAGTAAATAGATACCTAACATGTCATGCTTTACAATTGCGCACACTCATGGAATGGCGCCAAACTTCGGTACTTAAAAATCTCTATAGGTGGCGCTTTGAACATTTTTACAGGTTACCAGTTTTGAGTTACAGAAAAGGTCTAGTGCTAGAATTGTTGCACACGCTCTAATGCACACGGCAATACCTCACATGTGTGGTTTGAACAGTGTTTACATATGTGGGCAGGACTTGCGTGTGCGTTCGCTTCTGATCACAAGCTACCAGTGACAGGAGCGTTTTACATTTTTTTTTTATTATTTTATTTTTTATTTTACTTAACTTTTTTTTATTTTTACACTTTTTTTACATTTTTATTTTTTTGATCACTTTTATTCCTATTACAAGGAATGTAAACATCTCTTGTAATAGGAATCTATTTAACAGGTCTTCTTTATGAAAACATGCAGGGTCAATAAGACCCCACATCTCTCCTCCAGACTGGAAAGCATGAGATCTTGAAAAAAAAAACTAATGTTCATGCTGACCGCGATCGCGGCTTTGGTCGACATCCGGGATCCCCGGCGTGACATCATAACGTTGCGCCCGGGCATCCGATGGTCATAGAGATGACTGCTAACCATCTGGACACCGGAAATCTCTATCATCGTCTGTAGCTACAGGCATCATTCAGATATCCCCCCCTAAAGTGAGGACTTTTTTTTCCTATGGCCCGGTTTTGAAGTGGTGATCGTAAACCTCAGTCATGGGATCTGAGCAAAGCACATATAACTGCAGTATTTACTTATGTCTCTCCAGAGCTCTAAGTGTCGATTCTTTCTGGTGATTTGTTCCTCTGCATGAGTCACTTCTGAGAAGTTTTCCAGACACAAGAGATACATTTGTGTCACGAGGGAGGGGGAGAACTCAGAATAAAGCTTGTCTAATCAGAATACAGTTCTTCTGCTATGTGGAGGGGGGTGTGTTCCTTTCCTCTAAAAAGCTCTCACACAAGGTATTTGCAGTTTCTACATCCCCTCATCTGTGCTCCTGACAGATGAAGAAAGATTTTTGACGTGATCTGCCCTTTTGAAGGGGTGTAGAGAGGAGAAGACTGCAGATAAACAAATAAAACTTTGCATGAGGATTTGTTTAATCTCTGTGTATCATCTGAGGCTGTTCACTTCACTGGGTATATGTGAGGGTTTACAACCACTTTAATTACAGCCTTTAGTCTGTTGGGATGTGTATCTACTAACTTTGCACATATAGGGACGTGGCTTGGTGCATGGAAAGCTGAGACGTGTCTCACCTCAGCTCCCGGTCCCTTAGACTCCTGCAGACTCCATCCAACCGTCGGATTACCTCCAAACTCCACTGATGGGTGGCAACAGGAAAAAGGAGGCCAGGAAGATCGGAGATAACCGCACGCAGGGTGACCTGGGGTACTTTACCGCAAGCCACTGAGACGCCGAGACAGCCTCTCCCCGCCCCTCCACAGCTCAGTGCTCCAGTGAGCATGGAGAAGGAGAGATGCTGACTGACAGTCAGCAGCTTATCTCTAAGGGCTCTGTGAGAACTGAGATATCAGAGATGTTCGGTGGCTCCGTTCTCAGTGCAGAGATGACGGAAGACAGCTGCAGCATCAGTCTCATGCTCCATCCACCGAGGTAAGTATGAATCAAAAAAAAAACAAAACATACTTCTCTTTTAATGCTTCTAGTTTTTCAATTACTATCCCATGGAGTGATGGGCCTGGGGGCTGGGTCGTGTGCCTTCCTTATTTACCCACCTTCTAGGCCCTTTGGTGCAGAAATATGTTTCTACAGTTATGTGTTTTTTGTTTCTTTGAATCTCTCCATTCGAATGATATAATGGCCTGTTATGTTTATGTACCTGGTGGTCTTCTTTACTGCTATGCTCACAGGATAATTTTCCTTATACTGTGGACGAGGACCTCTGCCTCTCTACTCTGTTTCTTTTCCATTTTATTCCTCTGTCTTACTACCCCCCTCTCGCTTTTCTATCCTCTTGAGCTTTCTCGTGACCTAACTGTCCATTTTGTTATGGGACCCCACTTTATATTGGCTGCTCACCCCCCCATATACCATGGCGATTTGTGATCATATTACTTTCTCCTCTTTTAACTGCCGAGGCTTTAATATGTCTGGGAAGAGGAGCCAAATGTATAATTTCCACAAAAATCGATCCAAAATTTTGCTCCTCCAAGAGACCCACTTCTGCACTGACAGCGCTCTTGTCATCAGTTATACATAAGGCTCAAGTTGGTTGTGTCCCAGGCAATTACAATATTTTATGTCACACTGTATTTGCGCAGCGGTCTTTCCGGTCATTTTTTTAAGAAAAAAGACACTTTCATGAATTAAAAAAATGAAACAGTAAACATTTTTTTGTATAATTTGAAAGATGATGTTACACAGAGTAAATAGATACCCAACATGTCATGCTTTGAAATTGCACACACTCTTGGAATGGCGACACACTACTGTACCTAAAAATCTCCATAGGCGGCGCATTAAAAAAGAAATAGCGGTTACCAGGTTAGAGGTACAGAAGAGGTCTAATGCTAGAATTATTGCTAATTATTGCTCTCGCTCTGACAATCGTGGCAATACCTTACATGTGTGATTTGAACACCGTTTACATATGCGGGAGCGGCTTACGTGTGTGTTTTACACATGTGGGAGCGACTTACGTGTGCGTTTTCTTTGCTGCGCAAGCTCACAGGGACGGGGCGCTTTAAATTTTTTTTTATTTTTTTATTTTTTTACAGTGTCACTTTTTGGAAAAAAAAAAGATCACTTTTATTGCTCTCACATGTAAACATCCCTTGTGACAGTAATAGGTGGTGACAGGTGCTCTTTATGGAGGGATCGGGGGTCTAAAAGACCCCCGATCACTCCTTTGCACTTCAAAGTATTCAGATCGCGATTCTGAATACTGTCATTTTTTTTTTAAACCGGCTCCGTTAGCAGCTGAGTAAATCGGAAGTGATGTTGTGACGTCGCTTCCGTGTTTACAGAAAGAAGACTCGAACAAAGCCATTTCCAGCTTTGTTCCAGTCTCTCTTTAGCCGATGGAAGTGCCGGATCATGTCTCGGGTCTCCCAGTGGGATGCCAGCCCGCTCTAAAAATCTGTACCAGGATGATGCCTGCAGTTGGCAGGCAACCTCCCGGTATAACCCCCTAAAGCCGAGGCTGCATATATGTGTACGTTCGGCGGGAAGGAAGCAAAAAAAGCAAAAATAAAAGCAGGCAGATGCCCATGACCAGATGGTTTCTCCATGAGCTTTTACAAGCTTTTTGCTCCTCTACTTGCCTCTTTACTGACAAAGGCCTTCAATTCTATTGACAATTCCCACCCACCTTCTAGAGATATTCTCTTTGCTAATATTTCTATCATTTTCAAACCCGGTAAGGATCCCTCTCATTGCAGCACCTATAGACCCATAGACCCATATCCCTCCTTAACATGAATGTCAAACTTTTTGCAAAGGTATTAGCTAACCACCTCTCTCTGCTCTTGTCATCAGTTATACATAAGGCTCAAGTTGGTTGTATCCCAGGCCGAGAGGCCATAAACAACACCATGAAAACCATACACCTCATCTCCTACATACAGAGACATGGCCTGAAAGCTAGTTTGCTCTCCTTTGACACTGAAAAGGCGTTTGACCATATGAATTGGCAATTCCTACACCTGTCATTGGAACAGCTCGGTATCAGCAGTGCCTTCATAACTAAGATTATGTCTCTGTACTCCCAACCCTCAGCCTCCGTATTAGTTAATGGTTCCCCATCCGAACTTTTCAATACCTCCAACAACACGAGAGAGGGTTGTCCCCTCTCTCCACTACTCTTCGTCATAGTGATATTGTGATATGATATAGTGATAATAGCCACCGCTATTAGACAAAATGCCTCAATTGCTGGCATTCAGACCCCGTCCTCCCATCATAAACTCTCCCTATATGTTGATGACCTTCTAATATATTTACAACAGCCCCACATATTCCACCCGTTCCTGCTACATGAATTCTACCGATTCAGGGAATTTTAAATTGAATATGTAAAAACGGAGGCCCTTAATATCTCCATACCAGCTACCACTGTTTTCCAGCTCTGTTCTAATTTCTCTTTTCAATGGTCCACTAAAGGTATCTCCTACTTGGGCATCACCATTCCATCTAATCTCTCCAATCTCTATGCACTGAATTACCCCCCATTACTAGCTTATATACGGAAAGACCTGGACTTTTGGGGGTCTTCTCCCTTGCCCTGGTTTGGGCACATAAACATCTTGAAAATGGACACATTGCCAATGCTGTTATACCTTTTTCTGACCTTTCCCATACTCCTGCCTAAACAGTTCTTCCTCGCTTTACGATCTATTTCTATATGTTATTTCTGGAGATGTGGTTTAGCAGAAGGGAGCTATATACACATCTGGTGGGAGTGCAGCAGGATATGACCTTTTTGGTCTCAAGTTTTCACTGTATATAACTCAATCTACAATGCATCCCTACAGCCTTTGCCTGACGTGGGACTGCTGTCTGTACTCCCTGGCTCGATAGCCTCCCAAAAAAAAATCTGCTTCGCTTTTTTCTCTCTGCAGCCTGGCAATTGATCCTCTTATTTTGGATGTGCCTCCTTCTTTGGCTCTGTGGGTCTCTACTGTGAGTGATATGATGTGGATAGAGGAGATGCTGGCAATGGACAATGACTCCTTTGAAAAGTTTAAAACTCTGTGGTATGTCTGGATAGATTTTTCCACCTCCGATACCATTAAAGCTCTGTTGTAAGTTGTGAATGGTAAATTATATTTTTTCTTTATTTTTCTCTTCCCTATACTAAAATGTACATTTGCACAGTCTCAAGGAGTGCTCAAGACTCTTCCCTCCCTATTTTATCATGGGTGACTGGATGATAATGGTGGCCGAGTATGCAGGACGCCAGGATAGTGGTGTCCTGACATCATCTGACCGAAGGATGGAGACGGATAGAGCGTGACGATGACGAGGGCCCATGGCAGTGGCCCGCGGCGCATACCGGCGCTGTGGTAACCGGGAAAAAAACACAGTCACACACACCCAAAAAACAAAGGCTGGCAGTGACGTGCAAGACGTCTACTGTGCGCCTTTGTGCATCGATCCATGAGACAATGCCGGATCGCCATACAGTGCCCCCTAGAGGACAATACCCACATAGCAGGCAGCAACCATTTACATAGAAAGAGCAACATGGACTGAAATATACACTTCAACCGAAACTGAAAAAAAAAAGCACAAAACAATTGTGAAAACCTCTACATAACAGGGCATATGCTACAGAAACAATAAAAATTGTTCAGAGAGGATAATTACAAATGTTGCCCAGCTTTAAGATGAGCATATAAGAAAAATATACTTTTACATGCAAACAGGAGAATGTTACATTGGAAAGGAGGTTTTGTTAAACAGTGTCTAATATTTGTTTTAATTAAAGCCCTCTGGCTCAAATTCAGATCCTCCCAATGTAGAACCCTCTGGAAAGGGTCTAAAAAAAATGACCTCATTCACCGTGAATTGGTGGCATTTGAGCAGAAAATCCACCTTTGTTCCTGCTGAAGTAGGATTTTATTCCAATACCCTCCTCGTATACCAGCATGTTTCAGGTCCAAAATTACAAAAGATATTTTTGGAAAAACACCATCATGGATTGCAGTCACATGTCTTTGTGGAAGACCTGGGTTGCACGTCCTCATTGCAGTAATATGCCGATATGCTCAATGACAAAATTCTAACATAGTTTTCCCAACATAAAAGCATGCACAATCACATAATAACAGGTGGACCCCACCAATGGTTCGACAATTGGCATAGTGTTTGGGCCTGTAGATTTCCCCATTGGGCAGCCTAATGTTCTTAGATACATTCATAAATTGGCAGTATTTACAGCCTCTGCATCTAAAGGTCCCCTGTCTCTTACAGGGATCTTTGGGACCTCCCCCTCTAAATTCACTTGAGACCAATTTGCCTTTGAGGGACTTTGCCCATTTGAACATAAAAGCGAGGGCTGCCGGTACAAATGGACCGATTTGTGGGGTCCATCGTCAAAACATGCCAAAATTTCTCAACAATTTTCCGAATGGATTTATGTTGGTTAGAGAACTGTGTAATAATACGGATTGGGTTGTTTTTGGTTTTAGTTGATGATGGATTGTATAGCAGATCGTGTTATGTTCTAGTGCATGCTCGTTTGAAAGCTTTTTTCAATCACATTGTAGAGTAACCTCGTGTCAGAAGCCTTTCTTTGAGCAAATCTGCCTCTCTTTTGAAAACACCACCATCTGTACAGTTCCTTCTAATGCATAAATATTGGCTGTATGGGATAGACAAAACCAACCCTTTCAGATAAAAACTACTGGCAAGTAGGAATGGGCCGAATGGACCCCTGTTTGGTTTGCACCAGAACTTCCAAACACCGCAAAAGTTTGGACCCGAATAACAAACCCCATTAAGGCTCTGTTTCCACTACTGAGTCGTTGTGTGACTTGACACATGTGAAGTCGCATGACAAGTCAAAACCAATGTATTTCAATGGTCCCCATTCTAATTCAGAAAAGGTTTTTGTTCCAACTTTGGTGCGACTTGTTCTCACATGGTTTTCACTGGTCGTATGACATCGCATCAAAATTTGCATTGCAAAGTTGCACTGTAAATCGTGCGACTTTGGGGTCACAATAGTGGAAACCGAGCCTAAAGTCAATGGGACCCGAATGTCAAAAATCAAAAGTGCCCATTTTGAAGGCTTATATGCAAGTAATTGGGCATACAATAGTTATAGACGTCCGGGTCCTGCCCTGGGGGACATGTATCAATAATTTTTTTTTTTGAAAAAACGTCATTTTTAAATTAGCAATTAGCAACAGCTGGGGAGCCAGTGTGTATGATGAGGCCACAATGTAGGGCACTGGGAACAAGATTAGAGATTTTATGGATACATTCTGGTGTCACTTTGACTGTATAGAAGTAACAGGTGCTAGGGCCATCTTAATAGCATCACAGGCCCCTGGGCAAAGTAATGCTCTGGGGCCCCTACAATGGAGACAGCGCAGGTAAACAGACATCAAGTAGGTAGGAGGCAGACAAGTGGAGCTTCCCCTTTTGGGTGGAGCTCCTCATTAACTACGTGAACAATCATTCTGTACAGCAAAGAAACAGTAGGAAAATACTACATACATGTAGCAATAACTCTCGGTGGAGCTGCTGGTTTAAGCGGGCCTGTCCTCTTATCTCTTTACCCCTCTTAATTTGTTCAATCCCCTTGGCACAGCTGTAGTGCAGTGTTGTAATGAGCATTGACTTTAACCCACAATATACACTTATATTTATATTTACCTCTACCTGGGTGTCTGTAGCTCCAACTGCAGGAGAAATAACAACACTGCACACAAGCTTCAATAATAACCAGAAATAACTTCTTTCTTTGAGTAAGTAGTATGTTTATATAAATGGGTCATTACAATGACTACACTATCGCACCAACGTAGTGCAATAGTATAGCAAATAGTTATGACAATTGATAACATACACAAATATACCTAATTGTATATATCTATACCAGGGAGCTCCCCCTGCTCTAAACTGTAAAGTCACCATACTTAGTAAATGAATGCAGAGCCCTGCAATAAAAAGATAGTCTTGACGTCTTCAGTCGTCGCTAGCTAAGAACTTGTAATTGTAATCCACAAGGGGTTCCTCTTGGGTGTTGCGCAGTGTAAGGTAATACATTAAGGCAGTTATAATCCGGCAGACTGACTAAGTGTTCTCATATGAAGAAGACAAACATCTAGCATCCGCTTTTGAATACTGAAGTCTATGCAGATGTACAGTTTTCCAACTTAACTTGTTCTGTGGGACTATCAGTCCCAGCAACACTCTGTAACAGTTCTAAGTGTGTGTGTAGTATTAAACAAACTTCCGGGTGTTAACCCCCTCACCACACGGGATCCAGGCAGATGGATGTCTCTGTTTCAGCAGTTCTCAGACCGTATGGAGGCACCACCACGCCATCACACTGTTCCGTTCACTAACGACCAGGCGTCCTCGGTTACCTCCCCACGGGTCTCCGGAACGATCACTTCTGCTGCTCCAGCACACTGTGATATGACGGCAGGATCTTGGCAGCTGCTCCGCTCCTTCTCAAAGTAGGCCGCAACTCTGTGGGGCACACACACCCACAGAGTCCTGCTGACAGGCCACGCGTCCCAAGAACAAGAGACCTAAGATGGCCGCTCCTTACCCTTTTATATCCTCCCACAATGCAGTTCAGTTCTCCTTTTGTCCAGGAGCATTGTGGGTGGGTCACAGTTAAAGTTCTGAAGTAAACAATCAATCAGTTCCAGGTCACTTCACTTAATCATGAAAATTAAAAGTATTGTACCTTTTCAATTATCCACAAGATGGCACTATAACAACTTATGTACTGCATAACACACATATGGCTAAAAACAACAGTTGTCAGCGCTACATACATAAAGTAACAAAGCTGTCCTGTGCATATAATATATCTGCTAGATTGCTGCCTCCCCAGCACTATGGCCCCTCTACACCCTTGATATCCCCCCTGCACTCTGACCCTTCTACACCCCAGATATCCCCCCAGCACTCTGACCCCTCTACATCCCAGATATCTCCCCAAAACTCTGACCCCTCTACACCCCAGATATCCCCCCAGAACTCTGACCCCTCCACACCCCAGATATCCCCCCCAGCACTCTGACCCCTCTACACCCTGGATATTCCCCCAGCACTCTGACCCCTCTACACCCTGGATATCCCCCAGCACTCTGACCCCTCTACACCCTAGAAAGCCTAGCAGCACTCAGACCCCTCTACACCCTAGATATCCCCCCAGCACTCTGACCCCTCTACACCCCAGATATCCCTCCAGCACTCTGACCCCTCTAAACCCCAGATATCACCCCAGCACTCTGACCCCTCTACACGCCAGATATCCCCCCAGGACTCTGACCCCTCTACACCCCAGATATCCACTCATCACTCTGACCCCTCTACACCCCAAATATCCCCCTAGCACTCAGACCCCTCTACACCCCAGATATCCCCCCAGTACTCAGACCCCTCTACATCCCAGATAATCCCCCAGCACTCTGACCCCTCTACATTGCAGATATCCTGCCATCACTCTGACCCATCTACACCTCAGATATCCCCCAAGCACTCTGACCCTTTTACACCCCAGATATCCCCCCAGCACTCTGTTCCCTCTACACCTCAGATATCCCCCTACACTGTGGCCTCTCTACATCCCTGATACCTCTAGCACTAGAGCCACCCACGCTACTCCAAGGATTGCTTCCCCCTATACACCCCATATCCCCCCTTAGCATTGTTTTCCCCCATACACCCTTGATATCTCCCAGCACCATTATTCCATCCATGTAGTACCCCCTTTTCCAGTGGAGATACAGTGCATATAAACTTTTGGCTATGTGCCCACCTCCAACACTGGACCCACCTATACCAATCAAGCAGGCAGAAGGAGGGGCGGAGGAGGGAGCATCCCTCCGGGCAATCCAAGCCCTTTGGTGCAAACAGTGCTGGACATCTGGGCTCACCATGACACCATCCACAATGCTACTTCCACAGGTGGGCTCTCAGAGCTGCCGACTCAGCAGCTCCCACTCCAGCTCCTACCCCACAGCCTTCGAGTTCCCAGAATTCAAGCTACATAGGGTGAGTCAGAGCATCACTGGTGCTCCGGCCCTGCCCCTCCCTGCTGGCTGTGAAATAATAGGTATTGTTCTGCATAGCACGGCGCACTGCTGCCAGCCTTCCTCCCCTGTGTATTCTTCTTTCTCAGTGCCATCATGGGGCCCCCAATTTGAGCGTGGGTTCAAGGACCAGCTGCTTTGAGAAAAGTGCAGGGGACCCCCATGCAGCTGGGGCCCATGGGCAGTGCCCATGTGTGCCCACTCATTAAGACAGCCCTGATGGATGCGTAAAAATTGGTCTTTGGGTGTTGTGGCGCCTTCCCATTGTAACCCTATAGAGGTACTCTTGATGAAAAAAAATTGCATATGCATATGGTTGGTGTTTTTGCCACGTTTGATGTGCCTTAAGGCAGTTTGCAGATAGCAACAGTGTGGTCTGCTGCAAAAGTGCTAAAAAAGGTCCAGACAGCCGGGCTTGCGGGGAGTGGGATGGGAGATAACAGCTGCAGAATGTGATGGAATAGGGTGGGTGCTCTCCACTCTTTCTTCTCCTTGGGATTGTGCCGCCTCACCTTCAGTTTCCTCCTCTGCTCTATCTGGCACCCAAGTTGCATCAGTGACCTCATCATCATCATCTCCATCTCCTCCATCTTCATCATTACCACTGGAAACAACTTGGCAATATCCTGCGGCTTGGGGAACATAAATGCCAATTTGTCTACCAGTGTTCCTCCCTCTCTCTAGGCTCAGCTTCCTGTCATCCTCAACCTCAGAACCAAAATCTGAATCCAGTAATGGCTGGGCATCATCAAGGAGCAAGTGGCTGACACTGTTGTCAAATAACTCAGCTGACTCCTCAATGGCTGATGTTGGGGCTATGGAGGGAATAGATGTGGACAAGGAGGCAGGTTTATCCACTCTGGCAACTGCAGGGGACTGCACACTTGTCTCTGCTTGTGTGACAGAGGATGAGGAGGATAAGGAAAGTTTAGTAAGCCAGTCCATGACCTCCTCTGCATGCTGTGGCTGGATAGCACAGGCAAACTCACTAAACAGAGGAAATGATGCCCTGCCTGAGGACTGACCACCGCACCCACCTTTTGCCTGTGGACACATTTGTTGCTGGCCCCCTTACAGTGCCAAGGGAATGTCTGCCTCTCCTTGTTGTCCTCCCAGACATTATTTGGAGGGAGGGGCAGTGCTTATAAGCAAATGTAAAGAAGAAGTTGAAATCTGTATGTATGCACTTTAATCAATGTAAAGAGGTGTTTGGTGCACTTTAATTTGAGTACTCATACTACACAGACACGCTCCATGGATACACTATAATATACTGCTATATAATGCACCAAACATACAGTGATGCACAGAACTATATGGCGTTAAACTGGCAGTAATGCACACAAAAGTAAATGGTGTTAAACTGGAAGTAACGCACAAAACTACATGGCGTTAAATTGGCAGTAACGCACACAGAACTATATGGAGTTAAACTGGCAGTAACGCACACAAAACTATATGGCGTTAAACTGGCAGTAACACACACAGAACTATATGGCATTAAACTGGCAGTAACGCACAAAACTATATGGTGTTAAACTGGCAGTAACGCACACAGAACTATATGGCATTAAACTGGCAGTAACGCACAAAACTATATGGCGTTAAACTGGCAGTAACTTACACAGAACTATATGGTGTTAAACTGGCAGTGATGCACAAAACTATATGGCGTTAAACTGGCAGTGACGCACAAAACTATATGGCGTTAAACTAGCAGTAACGCACACAGAACTATATGGTGTTAAACTGGCAGTAATGCACACAAAACTATATGGCATTAAACTGGCAGTAACGCACACAGAAGTAAATGGCGTTAAACTGGCAGTAACACAATCATATAGATGTTGTTCAACCATCACTACACTGACGCTATCTGAACTGTCCCTACTTTAGCTTCACACTAATGTAAAGATTACTGACACGGTCTCACTACACTACACTGGAACCAAATGAGCTGTCCCTACTCTACACTGATGTATGTATGAATGGCACGGTCTCACTACACTACAGTGAAACTATCTGAGCTGTCCCTACTCTAGCTGCACACTATGCAAAGCTGAATCATGGTCCTCCTCACTACACTCACACTATGCCTGGACTGGCAATAAACTAATATTCTACACTGACAATTGAAGCAAAATAGCACAGTATAGCACAACTAACTAATAGTACTGAACAGAGCCCTGTTCTTTCTCTCTCCTAGCTGAAATCACACTGAAAATGCCTGCCATTGAAAGAATACTTTCATACTGTGGGGCGGGAATGAGTCATGATTGGATAAAGTTATGAAGACAGTGTCCAATCATGACTCTGACGGTGCTCTGTGCCCTGATTGGCTGAAGCTTTCACTGCTTCAGCCAATCAGGGCTTGCAATGCACTGTGCAGCGCTGCAATGCATTGTGGTTGGTTCGGGGGGCGAACAAATGGTCGAATGACCCGTTTGTTCAGCTGTTCGTCAAACGTCCGAACAGCAAAAGTTTGGCCCGAACTTATGTTCAGGCCGAACCGTTCGCCCATCCCTACTGGCATGTAGAATTGATTTCCCAGCAGTGGGTTTCTGATAGAGTCTGCTGGTCAAAATACCATCCTGCCCCTTCTGAAGTACAATGACAAGAAAAGTAATTGAAGTAGAATCATGCTGTAAGTCATAGTGAATGTTAAATTAAAATTGTTATTGTTCAGCTGTTTGAGAAAGGACTGCAATCTGAGTGTCCATCCCATACAAGGAGGATGTCATCAATATATCAATACCAAATAACAACATTCTCTATGTAGGGGAGCATGTCTTCCAATTGGTTTATCATTCGTTCCCACTCCCCCAGGTACAGATTGGCGTAGGATGGGGCACATAAGGTCCCTATCGCTACACCCTGTACCTGGAGGAAGTGGGAACCACTGAATACAAAGAAGTTATGATTTAAAATGAACTCCAGTGCATCAATCACAAAATCGTTGGCCTTACGTTCAACCAGTGTTACTGTAGGAGGAATGTATAGACCATTGATATTTTGTAGGAGATGCAGAGTATAGAGTATATAACTCTGCAAATTTAGGACATGAGGACGTAGGTGTCCATCGACAAGTTGACTCAGACTTTGCGTTATTGCACCATTACCTGAGATAATGGGTCTACCTGTTGGATGGTGCATGCTTGTATGAAGTTTGAGTAGGCAATAGAAGGTCGGCTTGCGGGGTAAAGTAGTCCGCACAAATTCCCATTCAATTTTCGATAGGATGTTGTTGACATATGCATTATCCACTAAATTGTAAAATTCCTGATGGAATGTTTCAATTTTAGTGGAAGAGATCTTACAGTACCACTGTTTATTGTTAAGAATTTTGTTGCACATATCGATATAGTTCTCATTATTCATAAGAACAATATTCCCCCTTATCCAAGGGATTAATAGTGATCCTAGAATGTCAGTCAAGGATTTTAATGCATCTCATTGGAGTTGGTATTTAGTGCCGGAAATTTGTCAGATTTATTATTATAAGATTAGGGATAAGCCGAACACCCCCCCCAGTTTGGTTCGCACCAGAACCTGCGAACGGACCGAAAATCGCACAAATGTTAGAACCCCATTGACATCTATGGGACTCGAACGTTCGAAATCAAAAGTGCTAATTTTAAAGGCTAATTTTCATAATATTGTCCTAAAAAGGGTTTGGGGACCCGGGTCCTGCCCCAGGGGACATGTATCAGTGCAAAAAAAGTTGTAAAATAGGCCGTTTTTTCGGGAGCAGTGATTTTAATGATGCTTAAAGTAAAAAAAAGTGAAATATTCCTTTAAATATCGTACCTGGGGGGTGTCTATAGTATGCCTGTAAAGTGGCGCGTGTTTCCTGTGCTTAGAACAGTCCCTGCACAAAATGTCATTTTTAAAGGAAAAAAAGTCATTTAAAACTGCTTGCGGCTTTAATGTAATGTCGGGTCCTGGCAATATGGATGAAAATCAGTGAGACAAAAGACATGGGTACCCCCCAGTCCATTACCAGGCCCTTTGGGTCTTTTATGGATATTAAGGAGAACCCCGCACCCAAATTAAAAAAAGGAAAGGTGTGGGGCCACCAGGCCCTATATAGTCTGAACAGCAGTATACAGGCGGTATAAACAAGACAGGGACTGTAGGTTTGTTGTTAAGTAGAATCTGTTTGTAATTTTGAACGGGTACATTTTTAACGTGTTTAGCTCCAGCCAAAAAATCTTTTTTAAGCTTTTTGGAAAACATCACCCCTGTGACATTTGTTTTGCTGTCAGTGCTCCTCTTCAGACGATTGAACCTCACTTTTTGTCCCAATGACAAATGTTTTTTGAAAATTTGGGGTTTTTTGTGAAACAAGGATTGGTGATAAAGCATCAGTGGAAAGGAGAAATGTTTTTCCCATATTAACTCTTACAGGAGAGAATTTCCCTTCCTAGGGGTAGATTTCATCTTACTTCCTGTTGTCTCCTTCCGTTTGCAAGTAGGAGTCGTTTGTAAGTTAGATGTTTGAAAGTAGGGACCTGCCCTATATACTCAGCAGAAATTTGGGCCTTAGGTGTTGTTGTGGCCACAACACTGTAAGCCCTCACAGGGTCCTGCTGTGAAATATTAGATCAAGAATTGTAATTACATGCCCCTGTTAAAAAGGGGCTGGAAAATTGGGCCTTTGGTGGTGGTGCTAGTGCCACAACACTGTAAGTCCTCACTCGCTCTTGGTGGGCGCAGAAACGAGCCCTGTTGTGAAATATTAGATCAAGAATTGTAATTACATGCCCCTGTTGAACAGGGGCTGAAAAATTGGGCCTTAGGCACTGGTGCTGGTGCCATAACATTGCAACACCTCACAGATACTCTAGTTGGAACGCAGGAACGAGCGCTGCTGCAAAGTATTGCATCAAAAATTGTAATTACATGCCCCTGTTAAACAGGGGCTGAAAAATTAGGCCTTAGGCACTGGTGCTGGTGCCACAACACTGCAACCCCTCACAGATACTCTAGTTGGAATGCAGGAACGAGCCCTGATGCAAAGTATTGCATCAAAAATTGTATTTACACGCCCCTGTTAAACAGGGGCTGAAAAATTAGGCCTTAGGCACTGGTGCTGGTGCCACAACACTGCAACACCTCACAGAAACTCTAGTTGGAACGCAGGAATGAGCCCTGCTGCAAAATATTGCATCAAAAATTGTAATTACACGCGGGGCTGAAAAATTGGGCCTTAGGCACTGGTGGCGGCGTCCAGAACCAAAAATGTTCTTACAAGCTAACAGCGTGATCATTGAGGAGGAAGAGGATAATTACTCAGGATAGTGACTCAGAATCAGCATAGGCAGTCTTTGAAGGGATCTGAGATTTCAAAAAAAAAAATTATTCGGTTACATCAGCATCAGGTGCTTGGTAGCTGGTGGTGATCCAAGACTGATTCATTTTTATGAAGGTCAGTCAATCGACCGGGTCGGTGGACAGACGCACCCTGTGATCGGTAACAAAGCCTCCAGCAGCACTGAATGTGCGTTCCGAAAGAACGCTGGATGCAGGACAGGCCAGTAGCTCAATTGCATACTGTGCAAGCTCTGGCCAGTGATCCATCCTCAAGACCCAGTAACCCAGAGGATTTTCGGTGGGAAAGGTGTCCAAGTCAGATCTTGCCCCTAGGTATTCCTGCACCATGTAAAACAGACGCTGGCGATGGTTGCTGGAACCGATCATACCTTGGGGCTGCGGACTAAAAAATTGTCTGAACACATCGGTCAGACGGCCACCTTCTCCACTGCTCCTTCTTTGACTGACCGAAGCCTCAGCAACACATTGTCCAGAAAAAGGAGTTTGTAACCTCCCAGTCTCTGGGAACGCGTTGCACAGACCTTTCTGCAAGGCCTCCTGAAGATGTTTCATCCTCTGCTCCCTCTGCGACGGCAAGATAAGGTCTGCAACCTTACCCTTGTAACATGGATCAAGGAGGGTTGCCAGCCAGCATTGGTCCTTCTCCTTGATACCACGAATACGAGGATCCTTACGCAGGCTTTGCAGGATCAGGGAGGCCATGCAGCGTAGGTTTGCTTAGGCATTCGGTCCGGAGTCCTCTGGGTCACTAAGGACGACATGGTCCGCAGCCACCTCCTCCCAGCCACGTACAAGTTCATGTGTTTCTTGGGACTGATCCCTTAAAGACTGCTGCTGATGCTGAGTGCCAGGCTCCACCTAAATACTGACACAATCCTCCTCCTCCTCCTCCTCTTCCTATGTGATCGGCGGGCACGCAGGAACACTGTCTGGATAAAGGGGGCCTTGAGAGCTAAGGAATTCCTCCTCTTCCTGCCTCTGTTCTGCCTCAAGTGCCCTGTCCATTATTCCATGCAGCGTGTGCTCCAACAGGTGGACAAAGGGGACAGTGTCACTGATGCATGCACTGTCACTGCTCACCATCCTCGTGGCCTCCTCAAGTGGTGACAGGACAGTGCATGCATCCCTGATCATGGCCCACTGGCGTGGGGAAAAAAAAGAAGCTCCCCTGACCCTGTCCTGGTGCCATAGTCGCACAGGTACTCATTGATGGCCCTCTGCTGCATGTGCAGCCGCTGCAGCATGGCCAACGTTGAGTTCCACCTGGTGGGCATGTCACAGATTAGGCGGTTCTTGGGCAGGTTAAACTCCTTTTGGAGGTCCACCAGCAGAGCACTGGCATTATATGACCGGCGGAAATGCACACAGACTTTCCTGGCCTGCCTCAGGACATCCTGTAAGCCAGGGTACCTGCCTAAAAACCGCTGCACCACCAAGTTAAGGACGTGAGCTAAACAGGGCACATGGGTCATTTGTCCCTGTCGGAGGGCAGAGAGGAGGTTGGTGCCATTGTCGCAAACCACCATTCCTGCCTTAAGTTGGCATGGCGTCAACCACCTCTGAACCTGCCCCTGCAGAGCTGACAGAACCTCTGCTGCCCCAGTGTGGCTCCTGTCCCCCAAGCACACCAGCTCAAGCACCGCATGGCATCTTTTGACCTGCGTACTTGCGTAGCCCCTTGAACACCTATGGAGCACCGCTGATTCTGAGGACAAATCACAGGAAGAGGCCATGGAGGAAGAAGAAGAGGAGGGGGTGTAGGAGAGAGGTGTGTCACAATCATTAGTAGTGGCATTTTGGAGGCGTGGTGACGGAACAACCTCCAACACTATTGCATCTTGTCCTGCATCCTTCCCAGTTGCCAGCAGAGTCACCCAATGCGTGGTGAAACTTAGGTAACGTCCCTGTCCATGCCTGCTGGACCATGAGTTAGCGGTAATATGCACCTTACCGCTGACTGCCCTGTCCAGCGAGGCATGGACTTCGCCTTCCACATACCGGTAGAGAGCCGGAATCGAATTCCGTGAGAAAAAGTGGCGTTTGGGTACCTGCCACTGAGGAACCGCACATTCCACAAACTCACAGAAGGTGGCAGAGTCTACCTACTGAAAAGGCAGCAGTTGAAGTGCTAGCAATTTTGCCAAGCTAGCATTCAACCGCTTGGCATGTGGATGGCTGGGAGCGAACTTCTTTCGGCGGTGCAGCAGCTGGGGCAGGGAAGTTTGCCTGGTACAATCTGACGTCGGTGTACTGAAAGCAGATTGCCCACAAGTACTTGGCTGTGACACACCTAATTCTACACCTTCATTCCTCTCAGTGCAGGTCTCAGAGAGGACTGAAGGTATAGTGGGGTTGGAGATCTCAGCTGATGAGGAGCAAGGAGAGGTCCTTTTTGTTCTTTGGTGTGGGTCTTTTAGATACGCTTGCCAACTAACTGCATGGCAGGTCAACATGGTCTGGTCAAGCATGTGGTGCCCAAGCGGGAAATGTTTTGGCTACGCGAGATATGCTTGAGACATATGTTGCAAATAGCAGCGGTGCGATCTGATGCACTCGTCTCAAAAAAGGCCCACACCAAAGAACTTTTTGAATAATGCGCAGAGACTGCAGCGCCCTGCACATGCAGAGCTTTGGGGTGTGATGCAGTCAGTGTGCTGCCCTTAGGCTGGCCCCTGGAGGGCATCCTGCCTCGTTGGTGATGTGCTTCCTCCTCCTCCTCTCTCCCATCAGGCACCCATGTTGAGTCAGTGACCTCATCATCCCCTCCCTCCTCATCACTGGAGCAAACCTGGCAGTATGCTGCAGCAGGGGGAGCATGACTGCCAGATTGCTGTCCTTCTTCGGCACCCCCTCTGTCCGTGCTCACGTTACTGCCTTCATCTAGCTCAGTATCATCATCAGAGCCTTCTAAATGCTGGGCATCCTCCTGGAGCATGTACCCAACACTGTGGTCAAACAGTTCTAGACACAGAGCCTAATTTCCCTCTTTTATTGGCTTGTGACTGTCTGCCTCTCCTTGTTGGCCTTCCAGACATACTAATGGCCTGTAGCTGCACTAAGCTGGGATATATATATATATATATATATATATATATATATATATATATATATATATATATATATACTGATACTGCAGCTAGCAAAATCAACTGTATGAGAACACCACCAACCTTCTACAGGTAGCTTTGGCTGAACACTGTGCAGAGCTCGCAAAAAAACTAACTTGTAGCTTATTTAGCTGCCTGCGGTAGCGATAGGATCAGGAAAACACCACCAACCTTCTACAGGTAGCTTTAGGTGAACACTGTGCAGAGATCGCCAAAAAACAACTTGTAGCTTATTTAGCTGCCTGCGGTAGTGATAGGATCAGGAAAACACCACCAACCTTCTACAGATAGCTTTAGGTGAACACTGTGCAGAGCTCGCACTACACTAACTTGTAGCTTATTTAGCTGCCTGCGGTAGTGATAGGATCAGGAAAACACTACCAATCTTCTACAGGTAGCTTTAGGTGAACACTGTGCAGAGCTCGCCAAAAAATAACTTGTAGCTTATTTAGCTGCCTGCGGTAGTGATAGGATCAGGAAAACACCACCAACCTTCTACAGGTAGCTTTAGGTGAACACTGTGCAGAGCTCCCCAAAAAATAACTTGTAGCTTATTTAGCTGCCTGCGGTAGTGATAGGATCAGGAAAACACCACCAACCTTCTACAGGTAGCTTTAGGTGAACACTGTGCAGAGCTCGCCAAAAAATAACTTGTAGCTTATTTAGCTTTCTGCGGTAGTATAAGATGGATCAGGAAAACACCACCAACCTTCTACAGGTAGTTTTAGGTGAACACTGTGCAGAGCTTGCACTACACTAACTTGTAGCTTATTTAGCTGCCTGCGGTACTGATAGGATCAGGAAAACACCACCAACCTTCTACAGGTAGCTTTAGCTGAACACTGTGCAGAGCTCGCACTACACTAACTTGTAGCTTATTTAACTGCCTGCGGTAGTTATAGGATCAGGAAAACACCACCAACCTTCTACAGGTAGCTTTAGGTGAACACTTTGCAGAGCTCACACTACACTAACTTGTAGCTTATTTAGCTGCCTGCGGTAGTGAAAGGATCAGGAAAACACCACCAACCTTCTACAGGTAGCTTTAGCTGAACACTGTGCAGAGCTCGCATTACACTAACTCGTAGCTTATTTAGCTGCCTGCGATAGTGATAGGATCAGAAAAACACCACCAACCTTCTACAGGTAGCTTTAGGTGAACACTGTGCGGAGCTCGCACTACACTAACTTGTAGCTTATTTAGCTGCCTGCGGTAGTGATAGGATCAGGAAAACACCACCAACCTTCTACAGGTAGCTTTGGTGAACACTGTGCAGAGCTTGCACTACACTAACTTGTAGCTTATTTAGCTGCCTGCGGTAGTGATAGGATCAGGAAAACACCACCAACCTTCTACAGGTAGCTTTAGCTGAACACTGTGCAGAGCTCGACAAAAAATAACTTGTAGCTTATTTAGCTGCCTGTGGTAATGATAGGATCAGGAAAATACCACCAACCTTCTACAGGTAGCTTTAGGTGAACACTGTGCAAAGCTCGCCAAAAAATAACTTGTAGCTTATTTAGCTGCCTGCGGTAGTGATAGGATCAGGAAAACACCACCAACCTTCTACAGATAGCCTTAGGTGAACACTGTGCAGAGGTCGCACTACACTAACTTGTAGCTTATTTAGCTGCCTGCGGTAGTGATAGGATCAGGAAAACACCACCAACCTTCTACAGGTAGCTTTAGGTGAACACTGTGCAGAGCTCGCACTACACTAACTTGTAGCTTATTTAGCTGCCTGCGGTAGTGATAGGATCAGGAAAACACTACCAATCTTCTACAGGTAGCTTTAGGTGAACACTGTGCAGAGCTCGCCAAAAAATAACTTGTAATTTATTTAGCTGCCTGCGGTAGTGATAGGATCAGGAAAACACCACCAAACTTCTACAGGTAGCTTTAGCTGAGCACTGTGCAGAGCTCACCAAAAAAATAACTTGTAGGTTTAGCTGAACATTGGGAGGAGGACGCACTACACTAACTTTTAGCTTTAGCTGAACACTGTGCAGAGGTCGCACTACACTAACTTGTAGTTTTAGCTGACCACTGTGAGGAGGAGGCAGTACACTAAATTGTAGCTTTAGCTGAACACTGTGCAGAGGTCGCACTACACTAACTTGTAGTTTTAGCTGAACACTGTGAGGAGGACGCAGTACACTAACTTGTAGCTTTAGCTGAACACTGTGCAGAGGTCGCACTACACTAACTTGAAGTTTTAGCTGAACACTGTGAGGAGGACGCACTACACTAACTTGTAGCTTTAGCTGAACACTGTGCAGAGGTCACACTACACTAACTTGTAGTCTTAGCTGAACACTGTGAGGAGGACGCACTAAACTAACTTGTAGCTTTAGCTGAACACTGTGCAGAGGTCGCCCTACACTAACTTGTAGTTTTCGCTGAACACTGTGAGGAGGACACACTACACCAACTTGTAGCTTTAGCTGAACACTGTGAGGAGGACGCACTACACTAACTTGTAGCTTTAGCTGAACACTGTGCAGAGGTCTCACTACACTAACTTGTAGTTTTAGCTGAACACTGTGAGGAGGACGTACTACACTAACTTGTAGCTTTAGCTGAACACTGTGCAGAGGTTGCACTACACTAACTTGTAGTTTTAGCTGAACACTGTGAGGAGGACGCACTACACTAACTTGTAGCTTTTGCTGAACACTGTGCAGAGGTCGCACTACACTAACTTGTAGTTTTCGCTGAACACTGTGCAGAGGTCTCACTACACTAACTTGTAGTTTTAGCTGAACACTGTGAGGAGAACGCACTACCCTAACATGTAGCTTTAGCTGAACACTGTGCAGAGGTCACACTAAACTAACTTGTATCTTTAGCTGAACAGTGTGAGGAGGACGCACTACCCTAACTTGTAGCTTTAGCTGAACACTGTGCACTAAATTAACTTGTAGTTTTAGCTGAACACTGTGCAGAGGTCACACTAAATTAACTTGTAGTTTTAACTGAACACTGTGAGGAGGACGCACTACACTAACTGTAAATAGTCTAGCTGCCTGACTGTGTTACCAATTGGATCAAAAGAACACCAACAATTTTCTTCAGGTAGCTGTAAATACTGTAACAAGACATGCCTGCCTGTCAGTAGTAAGATAACAGGAACGGATCTAGCTAAACTGAATACAGTGTATATATATATATATATATATGCAACACCTGAGATGCATATATATACACAATACACTGTAAGTGCAGCTAACTCACTGACTGTCCTGCCTAATCTAGCTAACTCAAATGAAAGGACACTGTCTCTCTCTCTCTCTAAGCATGCCGGAACACACTACACAGGGCCGCCATGCAGGTGGCCTTATATAGTGTGGGGCGTGTTCTAAACCCCCTGAGCCATAATTGGCCAAAGGCACCTTGGCTTTGGCCAATTACAGCTCTCTCTACCGACGGCGCTGTGATTGGCTAAGCATGCGGGTCATAGTGCATGCTTGGCCAATCATCAGCCGCAATGAATTATGGGCCGTGACGCGCCACACGAATTTGGCGCAAATGGCCCATATCGTTCGCAATTCGACAAACGATCAAACAGCTGATGTTCGAGTCGAACATGGGTTCGACTTGAACACGAAGCTCATCCCTATATAAGATTTATGTACCATATCAGGGGGCTCGGATTGATCAAGACGCCCGAGCAAATGCTCAAGATCAATTAGGTCAATTAGATCTGGTGGATCATTTTCTGACAAAAGATCAATGAGTGCATCAAGAGAACAATAGATATATTTCCTTAGGAGAAGGAAATATTAACAGCGCCTAATATAATAAATATTTATACAGCTGCCCACTAAAGTTCAATGCAATTGTTCAGTTGAAATAAAATATCAGTTGTAATAAAGAGCTCTGATCCCAGCGCTCAAAAGCAGACAGAATTGATAAATAGAAACACTCAGACAAGGAAGCGCCCCCTGAGTCCCTGGCACGCAAAATCGTTCCCACATGGGTGACCGGATGATAATGGTGGCCGAGTTTGCGGGACGTCATCATAGCAGCATCCCTTGAATCATCAGATCAAAGGGTGGAGCTGGATAGAGTGTGACTGTTACGAGGGCCCGCATTAGTAGCTCGCGGCTCATACAGGTGCCATGGTAACCAAGAAACAAACCCAGTCACACATGCCCAAAAAACAAAGGCTGGCAACAAAGTGCAAGACATCTACTGATGGCCTTTGTGTGTTGAGTTGATGAAACAATGCCAGATCTTCGCACATCGCCCCCCAGAGGACAATACCCACATAGCAGGCAGCAACTATTCACATAGAAAGAGCAACATGGCAAAATGGGCTAAAATAGTAAAGTATACGCTGCGCTTTAGAATATTACACAATAAATGCGTGCTGAAGATTAAAACAAACACGTGTAGTCAGAGGCGGCTCTAGGCTTTGTGAGGCCTTAGGCAAAATTTAGACATGAGGCCCCACTCACGCCCATAATGGATAAAAAAATTCAAGCAAGTAAAAATGGCTGCAGAAAGATGCGTGGATCTAGCACACAGGCGATCAGCACCACTTCCAGGGCACCCTCCTCACCCATCAGACATATGCAGCCAATACAACATCTGGGACCCAGCAAGGTGGCAACACCTCTAGGATTTTCCCCTGTGCCTTGGGAGAATGGGAAGGGGGTGTCACTGAATCATTCCACATCCACAGAGGAAGGAGAGTGGGGGTATCCCAATGCAGATAGAGAGAGAGAGTGAGAGAGAGAGGGGGGTGAGGGAGGGTGAGAGGCAGGGAGAGATGAAGAGAGGGTGAGGGTGAGGGGAGAGAGAGGGAGAGGGAGAGAGAGAGAGGGGGGTGAGGGAGGGTGAGAGGGAGGGAGAGAGAGAGGAAGAGAGGGAGAGGGGGTGGGGAGAGAGAGGGAGGGAGAGAGAGGGGGAGGGTGAGAGAGAGAGAAGGAGGGAGGGGGAGAGAGGGAAGGAGGGGGAGAGAGAGAGGGTGAAAGAGGGAGAGAGAGGGAGAAAGAGAGAGAGAGAGAGAGAGAGAGAGAGAGAGAGAGAGAGAGAGAGAGATGGGGAGGGAGGGGAGATGGGGAGGGAGAGAGAGGGAAGATGGGGAGGGAGAGAGAGGGGAGATGGAGAGAGAGAGAGAGGGGGAGAGGGAGAGAGGGAGATGGGGAGGGAGAGAGAGGGGAGATGGGGGGAGAGAGAGGGGAGATGGGGAGGGAGGGAGGGAGAGAGAGGGGGGAAGAGAGAGAGAGAGGGGGAGAGAGAGAGGGAGGGAGAGAGAGAGGGGGGGAGAGGGAGGGAGAGAGAGAGAGATATGGGGAGGGAGGGGAGATGGGGATGGAGAGAGAGGGGAGGAAGGGAGAGAGAGAGGGAGAGAGGGAGAGAGAGGGGGTAGATGGGGAGGGAGAGAGAGGGGAGATGGGGAGAGAGAGGGAGGGAGAGAGAGCGAGGAGGAGAGAGGGAGTGAGGGAAATAGGGAGGATGAAAGGGAGGGAGAGGGAGCGAGAGAGAGAGGGAGGGACGGAGGGAGAGAGGAAGAGAGTGAGGGAGAGGCAGGGAGAGCGAGAGAGGGAGGGTGAGAGGGAGGGAGAGAGAGAGGAAGAGACAATGAGGGGGGAGAGAGGGGGGAGAGAGGGAGGGTGAGGGAGGGAGAGAGAGAGGGAGAGAGAGAGGAAGAGAGAGTGAGGGGGAGGGAGAGAGAGAGGGGGAGGGGGAGAGGAAGAGAGTGAAGGAGAGGAAGAGAGTGAAGGAGAGGCAGAGAGGGAGGGAGGGAGAGAGAGAGGGAGGGAAAGAGGGAGAGAGGGAGGGAGAGAGAGGGAGAAAGGGGAGGGAGGGGGTGAGAGGGAGAGGGAGAGATGGAGATGGAGGGGGTGAGAGGGAGGGGGAGAGGGGGAGAGGAAGAGAGGGAGGGAGAGGAAGAGAGGGAGAGAGGGAGGTAGGGGGAGAGAGGGAGAGGGAGGGAGAGAGGGAGGGGGAGGGAGAGAGGGAGCGGGAGGGAGGGGGAGGGAGAGGATGAGAAGGAGGGAGAGAGGAAGGGAGAGGGAGGGAGAGAGAGAGGGGGGAGGGGGAAAGAGAGGGGAAGAGAGAGGGAGGAGGAGGGAGGGAGGGGGAGAGAGGGGGAGAGAGGGAGGAAGGGGGAGAGAGAGATCTCTAGCCCCATTCCTGTCTGCAGCCCCTCCTGTGTACCATGTCCCAGTCTGCAGTGCCTGTCTGTGGGAAGCTGTGTGTGATGCTTGGTACGTTACCTTTCATGCCAGCAGGATGTTCATGACGGCCAGCAGCAGGCAGGGTCCATTCTCATTCAGGGTGGGGATAGTGTCCTGCTCCTTCCAGAGGATCTGTTTGCTGTGAGATGGAGTGGTCCCTGGTCACCTTTACCTTCCACACGTCCTCGTTTTCCAACCCCAGTCAGCCTGTCCTCCAGTCATGAGAGGTCTTTAGAGCGCTTCTCCCTCCAGGACTATCGATCCTTGCAAGCCTCGCTGCTCAACTTGCCCGCCAGGCCTGGGACAAAAAATAGACTGAGCAGCCCATGATAGCGGTCCCTTCCCCGCTCCCCAGCCTGAGAGACCCCCGCAGCAGCCGGAGTGAAAAGAGGGGGGAACCTAGCAGAGCTGCCCTGGGGTGAGGGGGCCAGAAAAGAGAACAGGGGTGGCAGGGCAGGGAGCATGGGAGTGAGGCTGAAAGCAGCAGAGGGAGGAGGGGGCCAAGAGTGTGGGGGGCAAGAGCACTGGGGGAGTGGAGAGCAGGGGGGCGGAGAGTACTGGGGGAGCTGGAGAGCACTAGAGGGGTGCACTGGTGGGAGTGAAGAGCCTGGCAGGGGCAGAGAGCATGGGGAGGTGATGGAGAGCATAAGGGCCAGAGTACTGGGGGAGGGGCAGAAGAGTATAGGGAGGGTGGGGGGTGGAGAACACTGGGGGAGCTGGATAGGACAGTGTGGTGGAGAGCATGGGGGGAGCCAGGTAGAAAAGTGGGGTCTGGAAAGCACAAGGGGGGAGCTGGAGAGCACGGGGGGAAGTTTAAAGCACAGCAGGAGCCAGGGAGCACAGGGCGCAGAGAGCACTGGGGGTGCAGGTAGAACTGGGAGGGGTTAGGGAGAATGGGGGGAGCAGAGCGCTCTGGGGGAAGCAGAGAGCACTGTAGGGGGGAGCCAGGGAGCACGGGGGGTCGGAGAGCACTGGGGGGAGAGTATGAGGGGAAACAGTGAGGACCAGAGAGCACTCTGGGGGATATCAGTGTGGGGGGAGCCAGAGAGCACAGAGAGAACTAGAGAGCACTGTGGGGGAGCCAGGGAGCACAAAGAGGACCAGAGAACACTGGGGGGCAGCTGGGGAGCAGTGGGGGGGACTAGACAGCACTGTGGGGGAGCTAGGGAGCACAGGAATGGGGGACTGGACAGCACAGTGAGGGGGAGAGCATGGGGGGAGCTGAGCAGTGGGGGGGCTGGACAGCACAGTGGGGGAGCCAGGCAGCACAGGGGACCAGAGATCACTGGGGGGAGGAGCCAGGGAGCAGAGGGGATATGCAGGGAGAACTGGGAGGAACCAGGGAGCACGGGGCAATAAAAGAGTTGGATAGGAGGAGCTCCGGTGGATGGATCCCATCCCAGGGCCTGCTACAGCCTGGCCGACAGCCCAGAGAGAACGTGACTGCCCGGCCGTGCCGCCCTCCTGTGTGCCTGTATAGGAGGAGCGGCGGGGTCAGCTGCATATGGAAGAATTCA
This sequence comes from Lithobates clamitans, assembly GCA_037952925.1. Classification (NCBI taxonomy): domain Eukaryota; kingdom Metazoa; phylum Chordata; class Amphibia; order Anura; family Ranidae; genus Lithobates; species Lithobates clamitans. The sequence continues at coordinate 1,597,280 of JBBGZY010000062.1, read as the reverse complement.
TCTTTCCATATTCTTTCTGCAGCCAATGAACGCCCGGAGAAGAAGTGGTCATTCAGCGGCTGCAGGAGGAACATGAAAAGATCAATTCCTCCATATGCAGCTGGCGGCACGGCCGGGCACTCTCACGTTCTCTCTGGGCGGTCGGCCAGGCTGCAGCAGGCGCTGGAATGGGATCCATCCACCGGAGCTCCTTCTTCCCCTTCACAGACAGTCATAGGGAAGGAATAGTTTCCACCGCCTGGCCAGACTCCTGACCCGAATAGGCAGCCGGCAAGATGCAGAGAGGCCAGATGAGCGGCGCGGGCTGAAAGAGCAGCCCGCGCTGGACTTGGACATGGATTTGCAGCCCGCCCGGTGTGCCCTATGGCTGCCCGCACGACTTTTACAGATGGCACCTGGAGCCTGTTGGTCAGTCCAGTGATCGAGCAGAGGCAAATTAGGCGGCCGCGAGGCCCCTGTGAGTGCGGGGCCTGAGGCGGCCGCCTAATTTGCCTAATTAGAGAGCCGCCTCTGCGTGTAGTAGTGTTACTGTGACGTAAGTGACATATTTGACATAGATGGAATATGACCAAAATAAAAACAATAAATATGTCAATTAAAACATTAATAACAAAGTGCTCATGTGCATCCAAGTCTTTTTATAAAACAATGCTGTGATAGTCCTCTTGAAAAAAGTGCATATGCGTGGTATCCAGTAATAGCACTGCTGACATGCTTATAAATCCATGCGTCTAAAAATGATTGACAGGTATTGCAGATCATGCATTGGTGCTCTTATTCCAGTGAACTCCTAGGTATTAAATGCTCACCTTGGCTGAGGGTTTTTTTTTCTCTTAACAAGGACAGAATGACTTTTCAATTTGGGAAGGGAATTGTGGTGCACAATGGAAACACTATATTTGGAGGAAGAGATGAGACGAGTGGGGGAGGGAGCACTACTGGTGTAGGGGTGGGAGAAATAAGGAAGGGGGAAGGTGTTTAAATTTAATTGTTTTTTTTTTGGTTTTTTTTGTGCTTGAAAGGGGGAAGAATTGTTAATTGTTAAGATAAATGTGTTTATTTGGATTAACTTGAATATTGTAGATTCAAAGTATGAAGTAATGTATATAATGGAAAATAAATAAAAAAATTGATAGTATAAAAAAAATGCTCACCTTGGAGCGTGTGACTTAGCAATTACACGCAATTACAATAGTGTGATATGGCTTTAAATGTTTTATTAAACAAATAAGGACAATCCCCCAATGGGGTACTCACATGTACCAGGTGCGTCAGTCCAGCATTCTGTGTATGGCATGAAATATTACAGCAGCTGGTTTTGGAATGGTGTATGCTTCCTCCTAGGCAGATAGACTGCCTGTCGTACTGTCCTGGCCCCTTCCCTACACGTGTTCGATACAGAGTAATCGTATCTTCATCAGGGGGAATTCCTTTTTATTCCCCGTTATTCCTGAGATACTGCGTGAGAAGCCCAGGATCCTGTAACCCAGGGGTGGTTCACAAGCGTGTATTGACTGAGCGTATTTGCTAAGTCACACACTCCAAGGTGAGCATTTAATACCTAGGGAGTCACTGGAATAAGAGCACAAATGCATGATCTGCAACAAATGTTATTCATTTTTAGACACATGGATTTATAAGCATGTCAGCAGTGCTATTACTGGATACCACGCATATGCACTTTTTTCAACGGGACTGTCACAGCATTGTTTAATAAAAAGACTTGTTTTTGCACAATAGTACTTTTTGCTATTTAAAGTGGGGCTAGTGTTGTTCCCTATATACCACCGGACACTTATATCTGTGTTACAAAGCACTTGGATGCAAATGAGCACTTTATTATTAATGTTTTAATTGACATATTTATTGTTTTTATTTTGGTCATATTCCATATGTGTCACATATGTTACTTATGTCACAGTAATAGGGCGTACACACAGTCGGACTTTGTTCGGACATTCCGACAACAAAATCCTAGGATTTTTTCTGACGGATGTTGGCTCAAACTTGTTTTGCCTACACACGGTCGCACAAAGTTGTCGGAATTTCCGATCGACAACCACGCGATCACGTACACCACGTACAATGAGACTAGAAAAGGCCGGTTCAGAACCAAGCGCGGCACCCTTTGGGCTCCTTTTGCTAATCTCGTGTTAGTAAAAGTTTGGTGAGAGACGATTCGTGCTTTTTCAGACTCGTGGCTTTTAGATCGTTTTCTGCCATTCAGTTTGTGCTTGTGGGTTTGTATCTGCTCTTCAGTGTGTGCAAGCAAGTTCTGCGTGACTTTAAGTAGTCATTGTATTCTTGTTCATTCGTTACTGGTTTTCAGGTCGCTCTTCACAGGCCTTGCTGTTCTTCAGTGCGTTCTGTTACTTCGTTCTGAGCAGCCGACCGTTTTCTAGCCATGTTTTGTATGCGTACTCCTCGTAGAGTTCGTGCTGTGCGGGGGCTTGGTGTTGGGGTCCTGACCTTGACACAAGTCCAGTCCATGAACAGGGTGGGGAGGAGTTCATGGACCAAGAATTGGTTGCTTCAGCATGAGCAGTTCTCTCATATGCCTTTGCTCCGTGAGATCCGTGAGAATAATCCTGATGATTTCAGGAACTTTCTCAGGATGACGGACCCCGTGTTTCACCGTTTGTTGGCTTCGCTGACCCCCTATATCAGCAGGCAGGATACCTGCATGAGGCAAGCCATCACTCCGGAGCAGAGGTTGGTCGCTACCTTGCAGTATTTGGCGACAGGGAGAAGCCTGCAGGACCTCAAGTTCTCGACAGGCATCTCCACCCAGGCTCTGGGGATCATTATCCCAGAGACCTGTTCTGCCATCATCCAGGTCCTGCAGAAGGAGTATATGAAGGTAAGATTTTTATCCTTTTATCTCACATTTTATTGTATTGAATGTTTGCTAATATCTTGTATTTCTTTCCTCATTCCCTAATTACCATGATTGGAATATGCTGTGAATGTCCCCTTTGTCCTCATGCATGCTGGATTTTTATGTAATTATTATTTTATGTCCTTCATACATATTTGCCCTTCAATAACCTCTCCAGCATGGTGTCTCCTGCCCTATATTCACCTCATGTAGTCACTTAACAATGTATTTTATCAGCTCCATAGTAGTGCTTTACCCCAAACACCCCCTAAAATGTTTGGAAATGTTATTTTTGATTTAAATTCAGGCAGAGTGCCAGAGGCTTTTTTTTGCGGTGTCCCCAAATTTTTTGTAACCCTCCCTCCCCCCAACTGCTAAGTCAGCTGATCCCAATTCTCTATCCTCAATCATCTATCTGTTGACTTTGCCAAACCCATACACACTATACCCATCTCTTTACTGGTCACATTTATGGATGAATTCCCCAAAGCATGTAGTGCAAGGGCCTGCCTGTATACTTTCCAATGGTACTGTTTAAAGTTTTTGTATTCTATTATTATCTTGATAGGTAATAGCAGAATGTTCAAATGTGCTCAAATGTGTACAGTGTGTATTTATATCTTTGCATTATGACACTTCTTACCTGTCCAGTGGGCTGCCAATAGTGTAACTAAGGAGGGGCTGTTCCAAGTAATACCCTGTATTTAGGCATTCATCTCTAAATGAAGTGAAGAGGGTTACCTGTCCAAGAGTTCCCCCCCTATAATGTTAGAAATGGCCCATGAGGGGGGGAGGGGGAATATGATAGGTGTACCTTATACTTTGTTGTTGTTAAATTCCCCTTAATAAATGCTATCTGGAGGTTGCCCCATAATGTTTGTGTATAATCTGCTTGCCATGTTTCTGTGAAAAAATAGTAATGTTTATTGTTTTTTCCTCAACAGTTTCCTTCCACGCCACAGGAATGGCAGACTGTGGCCTCCCACTTTGCCCAGCGGTGGGACTTTCCTAACTGCGGAGGGGCAATTGATGGGAAACACGTCCACATCATCCCACCACCCAACTCGGGGTTGTACTATTATAATTACAAGGGGTTTAATAGTATAGTGATGTTGGCGGTGGTGTCGGCTAATTACGAGTTCTTGTATGTGGACGTGGGGAAGAATGGCCGGATGTCCGATGGTGGAGTGATCGCCCAGACGGAGTTCTACAGGCGTCTCCAGAATGGCAGCTTGGACTTGCCACCTCCAGAGGACAATGTTGAAGGTCTCCCATTTGTGTTCGTTGCTGATGAAGCATTTGCGCTGGGGGACCACCTGATGCGGCCATTCCCGATGAGGACCCTCACCCCGGAAGAGAGGGTTTTTATTTGGCTAGAGCCCGAAGAGTGGTGGAGAACACATTTGGAATCCTGGCCAGCTGGTTCCGATTATTTCTGACACCCATCCATATGGCGGAGTATAAACTGAACCATATAATACTTGCCTGCTGTGTTCTCCATAATTTTTTACGAAAACATTCAGCCAACTATGCTGGCTCAGTTGGGCCTGAGGCCGGAATCCCAAATCCATCAACACTGACGGCTCTTGAAAGTGGCCGCCCTGGCTTGCCCTCCCTGAATGCCCGTGATGTCCGGTTACGATACCTGGAGTTCTTTGCGGGTAGGGGGGCTATCAATATGCCAGACAATCTGTGACACCTTTTTCAAATAAAAAACAACCAAAAGAAATTCTTTGTGGACATTTACTGCTTGTGTTTGTTTTAGCTGACCCTGACAGAAATGTGTTGAGTGCAGAAAATGTCGTGATTGGGTAACCTTATAAAAAACAGTGTTGGCTGGTACTTCCTAAATGCAAAAACACATTTCACTACAAGTGCACTTGCAACTGCACTGAACCTGCACTTGTAGTGCAAAGTGTATTTGGCCTTAGGAAATAACCCCCATTTTTGCATAAAACAGCAATTACATCACCCCAAAAGTGTTGTAGTGTTGAGACAATAATCCACACATTCTTGAGTAAGGCACTTTTTTATACCTGCACAATCACATGTGCATTTACCAAAGGTTTTTAAAACAAACCAACATGTTTGTTGTATAACAATGTTTGCAGTAGCATTAGCAAAATTCGAAATGTCCATTTCAGATAAAACAGGCCTGTGTAAAACCAACAAGAAAGCCAAAAAACTTGAACTTACAAAGTTCACATATGGTAAAACCTGAAGGCTATATCAGACATCAGTATTTAGGAACTGGGTTTGATATAGCGTTCAGATGGGGGGAAATCACCCCTGGAAAAGCCAAATTTGGAAGATGCACACCAATTACAAATGTCAACATGTGCTATCTGCCATCAGGGGACGTGTTTTGGGGGAGCAAGCCCTTCCTCAACGCGACTTTATAATTGAGGAAGGGGTTGCACCCCCAAAACGCGTCCATTGATCTCCCGTGATGGCAGATAGCACATGTTGGCACACTGTGTGCATCCTCCAAATTTGGCTTTTCTAAACATTGAAAAAATTTTTGTAAGATTGGACCACGATAAAACAGGTGATTTTGTGGGGTTTAAATGCGCCCCAAAACATCAATGATGTTATTATTTTTTTTAATAACATCACTGATTTGTTGCTGGATGTTTTGCAATTGGAGATTACACCCCATGATCTCCCCGATCAGTATCTGGGCACTTTCAGATCATCTCGTTTACCTGAGTCTGTGGTCGCAGACACTCACCTGTTGTGGTGCCAATCTCAACCACATCTTCTTGTTCCTCCTGCTCTTCTTCTTGTGTTGGTATTTCCCCTTCTTCCAGAGGTGGGGGGTCTCTGGCCTCCTCGGATGAGGGGTGTCCTCCGAGTCTTTTCTCCCCTATGTAAAACAAAAATGGTATAATTAGCACACAGATATTTGATGGCAGAACTATAAATAGGAAACATTGCTTGGAAGTGGGGTACAATTATCTATTTTAGCAGAGTTCCAAGATGTATATTTTTTAGTGTCCTTTGTCAAGCTGCAATACTTTACCTGTTTAGTACAAGCTTCTCAGATGTAGCCCCCCCTATACTATACACTGGAGCATCAGTGTGCCCCCCCTAATAAAAATGGTGTTCTTGTGTCCCACACTAGTGCTCCAGTGTCCAGATGTGAAAACAGCTGCTCAGTGTCCTCTCCTTACACACAATCTAGTTGGCATTTCATTCTAGTAACAAACCCATCTACACAAACAAATATTTGGCATCCAAGTAGGCCCCAAAAAATGTGTGAAAATGCATATGGCCTAAACAATGGTGTTCTAGAGACCGAAAGAAAAATGTTTGATACGAACGAATAATGGGCCCATGAACATTACAGTTGCCCTTTTAAACGTTACAATTAATAAAAGCATATGGAGCAGAACGAACGTAATAAAGACAGAAAGAATAGGAACACAGCACAACTACTTACTATTTTGCAGCACTCTCTGGATCTTTCGGTACTGCTCTGGCTCTCTCAACTTCAGGTCCGACCACCGCTTCCTGAGCTGATCTTTAGATCTTCGTACCCCGAAATTCGTCTCAAAACTCCTGACCACTTTTGCCATGATCTTGGCCTTTCGGATGTTGGGGTGGGGGTAAGGCCCATATTTTCCGTCATAGTTGGACTTCCTCATGATGTCGACCATCTCCAACATCTCCCCAAACGACATATTTGTGGCCTTAAAACGTCTCCTTCTGGATCGGAACGTGCCTGGATCTGGGCTTTCCTCCTCCTCGTTGCTAGAATTAGCATGCACCTGCTGTAACTCCGCCATCATGCTCTTCACCCACTGCGCCGAACGAAAAGGGGCGGGGAATAGACTAGAAAGAACGTCAGGGGCGGGCGGAGTTACACACATGCGCAGTGTGTATAAAGCGTAACACGCGTGCGTATTACGTACGATCTGTGAGCGGAGGAAGGAGCATTGGACGCGCCGATCGTAAGAACGAAGGTAAGAGACAAACTTGTGCCTATACTGCTTCTAGATTGAGGCCTATATTGTAACAAGATTAGGAGAGTTTTGTCTGACATTAGGCTTTGTCTTGTGCTGTGTCTTGCAGTGAACATGGATATCTTAATGAAAGACAATGACTTCATGTCAGTATTCATAGAGATGCTAAGTGAGCTGCCCTGTCTGTGGGAGATTACCCACCCCCATTTCAAGAACCAAGCAAAGAGGAAGGCAGCACTGGAGCAATTGTGTGAAATTGTGAAGCAGGTGATCCCCACGGCAGACATCACCTATTTAAAGATTTTCATTGGTGGCCTGAGGAGCACATATCTGAGGGAGCGCAAGAAAGTCCTGGATTCACAGAGATCTGGAGCAGCAGATGACATCTATGTCCCCAGGATGTTGTCCTACGACAGGCTGCATTTTCTGGCAGGCCAGACTGAACCCAGGCCATCACTCTCCAGTCTTCCTTCCACGCTTCCTTCCCCCCCGGCTGAGGCTTCTGACGCCCAACCTGGGCCTTCCAGGCCACATGTGGAGGAGCCCAGAATGAGCCAGGTATAGCATTCCTCTAAATATTTCTGCTTGTCCAATCAATGATGTTAACTAGATGTTAGTTGGGAGTACTAATTTAGGATTGTGATTGATGATGCAAAAACTAAAACCATGTCCCTTTTTCATACACAGGGAAGTCTCAGCCAGGAGATGGCCGGGCCGAGCCGGCTGGCTGATATCAAGGTCCCTCCACCCCCCCTGAAAATAGAAAGTGGCAGTAGGAGGAGTACCCTAGAGGAGGCTGCTATAGCATTATTTTGGAGGGCTACAGAGGTCCTTGGGAGAACCCCACACCATGGAGGAGAACATTGCTGCCTTCATAGCCTATAAAATGCAGAGAATGGAGGAGGGCCAAAAAGCCATGTGTGAGGCCCTCATATCGGAGGCTCTGGAGAAAGGTATGAGGGGCCAAATTACACCTCACACACATCTTTGGGATGGTCCTCCTCCTCCTCCTGCAGGTCCTCCTCCTCCTCCTCCCTCTCCTCCAGGTCACCCCAGTCCTCCTCCAGGTCCCCCCAGTCCTCCTCCTCCTCCAGGTCCTACTCCTCCTCCTGCCACATCTCCAACTGCACAGCCACAGCCCGGAAGGAAGCGTGGAAGGAAGACCAGACAGTGATTGCCCTGGATCCAGTCTGGTCGGCCAAAAGATGCAGCCTCTTGTAGTACCACAGCCTGGGGACACAGATGTCATCTGCTGCTATCCAGATCTCTGCAAATTCTGGACCAGACTGCCCTCCCTTACATATGGACTCCTCAGGCCACCAATTTTGATGTTGAAGAATTGATGTCTGCCGTGGGGGTCCCAGGCTCCGCTAATTTCTCCTGTTGATCCAGTGTTGCCTTCCTCTTTGTTTGGTTCTGAGCCCTTAATAAAGGATTTTTGTTTTGAATTATACTCTCCTATGTGTTTTACTTCAAAAAGGACAGTTTGTTTGTGAGGATTCAGGTACATTGCAAATATACAATGTGAAATGAACAAGGGACACCAACAACAAACAATCTCCTTGAGATTAAATAATAAAAGATATCAATGGTGTTGGGGTAACTTGACACACAAAACACACCCAAAAATATTCTGGAGTAAAAAACAAAAAAAATAACATTGAACAAAGATCAGCCTTGGAAAAAATCCAAACATTAAAGAAAAAAAAAGGCTTAAAATCCAAAAAAAAAAATTAAAAATATTAAACTGTCAGATGTGACAACTAATAACAATATATTCAGGGAATCCCACTAAAAAAACACAAATAAAAGTTTGTGAGAAGTGTGTGTGAATATGAGCATCAAAACTACTTAATTCTTGTCACATTATAAAGAAGAGAGTGCGCTGTATTAAACCATTTTTAACATTGCAGCGTGACGAAAGTGCTGTATCCATTGCGAACGCTAAGTTTACCAGAACGAGCTGTCCCGTGTCGGAATTTCTTCTGAGCATGCGTGGCACTTTGTGCGTCGGAACAGGCCACACACGGTCGGAATTGACGCGATCGGATTTTGTTGTCGGAAAATTTTATCTCCTGCTGTCCAACTTTGTGTGTCGGAAAATCCGATGGAAAATGTCCGATGGCGCCCACACACGGTTGGAATTTCCGACAACACGCTCCGATCGGACATTGTCCATTGGAAAATCCGACCGTGTGTACGGGGCATAACACTACACGTGTTTGTTTTAATCTTCAGCACGCACTTATTGTGCAATATTCTAAAGCGCAGCGTATAATTTACTATTTTTGTCTATGTGCACGAGCTTTTGAGACATGTGTAACGCTTACAGCTGGTTAGTGATAACTATCAGGCTTTGGGTTGATTGAGGCTCGTGGGAATTGTATTACTTTCTTAATATGGCAAAATGGACACTTTGTCATACATTCCTGCAACTGCTTCATACTTGCAGCAGGCCTCTTGGTAGCCTCTCTGACCAGTTTCCTCCTGGTTCCTGGTTTCCTCCTCTTTCATCCAGCTTGGAAAGAAGTCCTGATCCAGGGAGGGTCTGTGTTGTACCAAATACCTTCCACTTTTTAATAATAGACTTCACTGTGCTTCTAGGCAATGATAAAGTCTTTGAAAAATATTTTTGTATCTTCATATCCTCACTTGTATCTTCATCTCCTCACTTGTGCCTGTCCACAAATTTATCCCGGAGATCTATTGACAGTGCCTTGCTACCCATAGTTGATTGTTTACTTCAGTTGCACTACCAGGGACAGAAATGCTCCAGGAAAGCTCTTTTCATGCTGAGCTATTTAAAATGACCACAGCTGATCGCAACTGAAAGTCAAATTGCTTTGTGTGCTATTGAGAAGGTGATTACACTGGATTGAGTTTACAGGTCATTGTTAGGAGGGGGTGATCCTTTTTCCAACTCAGTGATTCTGTATTTTGATTTTTTTTTCAGAAAATGTTGGTGTTATATCTTTTACTTGGATGTTATAGGTTCCACTGAGTAAATACAGCTGGATAAAACAAAAATTGTGTCTGTCTTCATTTCAGGCTGCAAAGCAACAAAATGTGATTATTTTAGAGGGGGGTTTCTATTCTTTTCTCTACCCACTGTACATATGAAAATAAGCTATGTGTTCCTAGTATTTTGAGACGGTACTTCATGAATCTCTACCCCTAAAGGACCATTGGCAGAAGTTTTTAGAAAACGTAACCAATAATAACCACTTGCATAGTTACATAGTTACTTAGTAGGTGAGGTTGAAAAAAGACACAAGTCCATCAAGTCCAACCTATGTGTGTGATTATGTGTCAGTATTACATTACATATCCCTGTATGTTGCTGTCATTCAGGTGATTATCTAATAGTTTCTTGAAGCTATCAATGCTCCCCGCTGAGACCACCGCCTGTGGAAGGGAATTCCACATCTTTGCCACTCTTACAGTAAAGAACCCTCTACGTAGTTTAAGGTTAAACCTCTTTTCTTCTAGTTTTTCTTCTAGTTTTAGTTCTAGTTTCTTCCAGCGTACATATATAAAAGTCCTGGATAACAAGTGGTTATACTAGGATCATGGCTGCAGCGGCAGAAGCTGAACATTATATATAGTAGTGGTGGAAACACCATACATTACAGCTTTCTTGCTGTGAATGGTTGCTAGGGAAGCAGCAGGTGCTGGCTGTAGATGGACAACATGATTATGGATGGATTTAAGCCATGGAGAATTGTTTTCCTTTTTTAATAAAGGACTTGTGAAATCAGTGTACAGTGCCTTGAAAAAATATTCATACCCCTTGAAATTTTCCACATTTTGTCATGTTACAACCAAAAACATATATGTATTTTATTGGGATTTTATGTGATAGACCAACACAAAGTGGCAGATAATTGTGAAGTGGAATGATATAAGGTTTTCAAAATGTTTTACAAATAAATATCTGAAAAGTGTGGCGTGCATTTGTATTCAGTCCCCTTTACTCTGATACTCCTAACTAAAATCTAGTGGAACCAATTGCCCTCAGAAGTCACCCAACTGGTAAATAGAGTCCACCTGTATGTAATTTAATCTCAGTATAAATACAGCTATTCTGTGATGCCCTCAGAGGTTTGTTAGAGAACCTGAGTGAACAAAAGAATTGAATATCCAAGGATAAGAGGTTGCATTAAATGCACCACCTCCCTATAGTAAAGAGTAAACAAATAGGAAACAGGGATGGGAGTTTTATTTCATCAGTTTTATTAGGCGGTCATATTACAAAAGTTTGTTGCCAACAACCATCTTTTGTAATACAACCGCCTAATCCTTATGTGTTGATTTTAATTGAATTTCAACCACTTCAGCCCCAGGAGAATTTACCCCCCCCCTTCCTGACCAGGCCATTTTTTGCAATACGGCACTGCGTCGCATTAACTGACAATTACACGGTCGTCGGACGATACACCCAAACAAAATTCACATCCTTGTTTTCCCACAAATAGAGCTTTCTTTTGGTGGTATTTGATCACCTCTGCAGTTTTTATTTTTTGCGCTATAAACAAAAGAATAGCAACAATTTTGAAAAAATCACAATATTTTTTACTTTTTGCTATAATAAATATCCCATTTTGTAAAAAAAAACACATTTTTTCCTTAGTTTAGGCCGATATGTATTCTTCTATATATTTTTGGTAAAAAAAATTGCAATAAGCATATATTGAGTGGTTTTCGCAAAAGTTATAGTGTCTACAAAATAAAGGAAAGATTTTAGGCATTATTATTTTTTTTTTTTACAAGTTATGGCGGTGATCAGTGATTTTTATCAGGACTGAGATATTGTGGCGGACAAATCAGACACTTTTGACAATTTTTTGGGACCACTGATATTTATACAGCGATCAGAGCTAAAAATAGCCACTGATTACTGTATAAATGTCTTTGGTAGGGAAGGGGTTAACACTAGGGGGCGATGTTTCTCCTCTCCCGACAGGACAGGGATTTGTGTGTTTACACACACAAATCCCTGTTCCTGCTCTCATGCCTGCAATCGTGGGTGGCCGGCAGGGATCCGCTACTTCCACAGTATATATATATATATATGGCAATTCGTGCAGCAGAGCCATTCTGCCGCCGTATATATACAGGAGCCGGTCGGGAAGTTAAACCATGTTTTGTATTAATAAAACTGATGAAATTGTTATTGCTGTTAAAGTAATTTATTCTGCACCTTAAACCTCCCATTCCTGTTTCCTATTTGGATAGAGAAAAAGAGTGCAGTGCTAGACAAATACCACAAGTGGTGTGTGTAATATACTGTATATACAATGAATCAATAACATACAGAAATAACTGATATTATCTAATAAATTCAAGTGAATAATTAATAATAGCATCAAATAAAAATGATGGATAATAACATCTAATGAAAAATAATCAATTGGTGGTGCAAGTAAAAATATCACAAAAACTTAATTAAATAAAAAATAGTGTGGAAACAGTTCATAAAGTGAAATAAAGTCCAAAAGTGATATGTCCAATGGAAGACCCTGGGTTTGTATTTTCACCACTAGTGCTATCCGCCACCTAACAATAAAGCAATGAAGGCTTACCGGAATGCCTGCGACCACCCTTATTCAGGGGGGTCAAAACAGGCTTAGTAGAGTAATCAGAGCCTCAGGAAACACTGCTGGAATCCCACCAACTTCCTTCATGGATAGCCGATCAGCAGCAACAAAAGGCACCTTAGATGATGCATTCCCAGGAGGCAATTACCATACAGCAGTAGATGTACAAAGTCAGCTCCTTCAAATGCTTGCTGGCAGGTAAATAATATGGAGATCCTCCAAGAAGTTACAATCAGCTGAGTGACTGGTTGAGAATGATAGAATAGCCGTCGCAGGCCACAGGCTTTCCGGTAAGCCGCCATTTCTTTATTGTTAGGTGGCGGGCAGCACTAGCGATGAAAATACAAACCCAGGGTCTTCCACTGGACATCTCACTTTTGGACTTTATTTCACTTTATGAACTGTTTTCCACACTATTTTTTATTTAATTAAGTTTTTGTGATACTTTTACTTGCACCACCAATTGATTATTTTTCATTAGATGTTATTATCCATCATTTTTATTTGATGCTATTATTAATTATTTACTTGAATTTATTAGATAATATCAGTTATTTCTGTATGTTATTGATTTATTGTATACACAGTATATCAAACACACCGCTTGTGGTATTTGTCCAGCGCTGCACTCTTTCTCTATCCATATATCTTGTGCCTTTCTATCGAGGTTACAGTGTTCAGCTGCAGGACACCCTTCACAGTTCTTTTTAATATTTTTAATTTTTTACATTATTCACGCACCTAGCGCAATTCTTTCTTTTATATTTTGTGCCTGTTTCCTATTTGTTTACTCTAATGCCACGTACACACGAGTGGACTTTTCGACGGAATAGGTCTGACGGTCTTTGTAGCGTAGGTCCACCGGACTTACAAACGGACGTATTTGGACACACACGATCACTCCAAAAGTCCAGTGGTTTCGAATGCGGTGATGTACAGCACGTACGAGGGGACTAGAAAAAGAAAGTTCAAGCCCCAGTACGCCACCCTTTGGGCTCCTTCTGCTAATCTTGTGTTTACCGCGTGTTAGTAGAAGTTTGGTTAGAGACGATTCGCGTTTTGCAGACCTCAGCTTATTTCGCTCGTTTTGTGCGGTTCAGTTTGTGCTTGTGAGGTTTGAATCTGGTTTTCAGTGCGTGTTGGTCAGTTCGTAACCTGTATAGCAGGCTGTTCTGGTCCGCTCCTTCCTGATCTTCAGGTCACTCTTCATAGGCCTCGCTGTTCTTCAGTGCGTTCGTTTAAGTTTGTTTGTTTGACCAGCAGACCGTTTTGAAGCCATGGTGCATGGACGTACTCGTTCTCGAGTTCGTGCTGTGTGGGGGCTTGCTGTTGGGGTTTATACTTTGACCTGAGCCCAGTACATGAACAGGGCTGCGCCAGCGTGACCAATTCTCGCACATGCCTTTGCACTGTGAGATCCGTGAGAATAATCCTGAGGATTTCAGGAATTATCTCAGGATGGCGGACCCCGTTTTTCAACGTCTGTTGGATATGCTGACCCCTTATATCAGCAGGCAGGATACCTGCATGCGGCAAGCCATCACTGCGGAGCAGAGGCTAGTTGCCACGTTACGTTACTTGGCGACTGGGAGAAGCCTTCAGGACCTTAAGTTCTTGACAGGCATCTCCCCCCAGGCTCTGGGGATCATTATCCCAGAGACCTGTTCTGCCATTATTCAGGTCCTGCAGAAGGACTATATTAAGGTAAGTTTTATCCTTTAACATTACATTATATGTATTTAATGTTTGCTAATGTATTGTATTTATTTCATCATTACCTTTTTATCTTTTTCCAATACTACAAATAGTATCTTGAAAAGACTTTAGAGGAACATAAAGTGTCCCTAAAGCCTTGTACACACTAATATTTTTTTTTCTGTTAAACCCAGCAGGGCTGAACGAAAAAATCCCAACAGCTCAGGAGGAGCCACTATACTCTAACTATCCAACATTTGAACAGTGATCTCCCCTACTGTACTATCGTGTTCTGACAGGGGGACGCCCCCCCTTTCCGCCAGATCACTCCAGTCAGCGCGCTCAGCCATTGGCTGAGAGCACTGTTCGGGAGCCGATCAGCAGACCTTTTTCAGTCATGCCCCTTTGACAGAAGTTGGCTGGATGGTCGGCTTCTGTTGGAGTGGCTCCAGTACACACGGGCCAAATGTAGCTGGTTTCTATTGAAACGGCTGATGCCACCTGATATTCGGCTAGTGTGTACTAGGCTTAAGCCTTAATGCTCCACTGTTTGAAGCTGGTTTCCACACTGTGGATGTATCATAAAGCTGCATAATGAAATATGCATAACCTATCTAGGTATATAGCATATCTAGGTTAGTAAATTTTGACGGCTTCAGAAAGTAATTTCTGTTTCAGTAGCCTCCTCCACACTTTTCTTTTGGCTTATAAAAGTCAATACTATATATGAAGCAGAACTAAAAAATACATTTTGGATAGATCAAAGGAAGGTTAACCTGTAAGCCCTGCGGGCTTTTTTTTACCCTCCATTTGTGTTTTATTAAAGAGATTCCCTTCACTTTCTGCCCCATAGTCACAAAAGGAAGTGAGGGAAATTCCCAGTCTCTGGCCACTAGGGTCACCAAAACTAGTACCCGATTGGAATTAGATTTTCTTTCACTTTCAGTGATAATGGTCACCAGGACAAATGGAGAGCATGAGTCTCCCCAACAGGGACACAACAATAGTAACAAACCCACCTGGTGTTCAAATTATTCTACAATCATTTTAAAAAAATGACTTGCTTCCATTTATACTTTATTTATTAGAGCATATGTAGTGATATGTGGGAGGTCCACACTTAGTGTAAGTGTGATGTGTCTCTTTTTTTTTCTTTTTGTCAGAGAATGTCCTACCTAACATTTTGCTAGAACCTGGGGTATCAGTACTGCTTGGACTTCGAAGAAAGGAACAACCTCAAAAGTTTGTCCAGAAAATGTAAATGTTAGTGCAAAAAAACAAAACAAAAAAAACTTTGACAGTATCATGGTTGTTCTTATCGTTTATACCTCAATCCTTTTCTGATCCTGGAGCTGTGTGACTCCCCTTTGTAGAACAAAGAGATCTCTTAGCCCAATTACCATGATTGGAATATGCTGTGAATGTCCCCTTTATCTTCATGCGTGCATGTTTTTATTTTTAAAAATCCTTTTTTGGCCTACATGCATATTTGCCTTCACTAACCTCCCTGGCATGCAATCCTGGGCCCATATACACCTATAGCCTAGTCCCTTTAACAATGTACATTGTCAGCTCCATTGTACTGCTTTACTCTCCTCCACCCCCTTAAATGTCTCCAAATGTAATGTGTGGTCTTTAACTAAATTAGAACCCTCCCCCACCCCCCCATACAATTTGATCAATGGGCCATCAGAGGGGGTGAGGAATCTTATAAGTGGGCCTTTTATTTTAGATATTTATATATTTTAGATTTTTAAAAATACTACTTCTAAAAAATGTTATACTGCTGTTGTGCAAGAATGTTTTTGTGTGATCTGCTTGCAAAGTTATGTTTAAAAGTACTTTTTTTTCTTGTTTGACTCCACAGTTTCCGTCCACGCCACAGGAATGGCAGACTGCGGCCTCCCAGTTCGCTGACCGTTGGGACTTTCCCAACTGTGTAGGGGCGATCGATGGGAAGCATGTTCACATGTGCCACCACACCATTCGGGGTCTTACTACTTCAATTACAAGGGGTTTAATAGTGTAGTATTGATGGCGGTGGTATCGGCACAATATGATTTTATGTACGTGGATATATGGAAGAATGGCAGGATGTCGGATGGAGGAGTCTTCGGCCAGACCGAGTTGTGCCAGCCTCTCCAGACTGGTGGCCTGGGATTGCCACCTGATGCTGAGAACATTGAGGGACTCCCCTCTGTATTCATCGCAGATAAAGCCTTCGGTCTTGGCGAGCACCTCATGAGGCCATTCCCCCAAAGGACCCTCACCCTGGAGAGGAGGGTATTTAACTATCGGCTGGCCAGAGTGAGAAGAGTTGTGGAGAATGCCTTGGGGATTATGGCCAGCCGGTTCCGTTTGTTTCTCTCAGCCATCAATATGGTGGACTATAAAATAAATCATACTGTATCATCATGTCTTCTTGTGTACTACATCATTTTTTAAGAAGACATTCACAAACCTATATAACTTCTGTTGGGCCTGAGGCCAGACTTAGTGCAGAATCTGTACTCGCAGGCCTGGATACTGGCCGTACTGGCTTGGCCCCCCAAACCGCCCATCAAGTGCAGGACAGATATGTCAATTATTTTAATGGTAGGGGGGCCATTGCAATTCCAGAACATATTTAAACTTTAAAAAAAATTTAAAATGTTATTTACGATAAAATATCTTGTTTTTATTCTTGTTTGTTTTTATTTTTGGCTGTAGTGCCAAATGCATTTCCCTTTAGTAAATAAGGCCCTTTGTCAGTGTAAACACAGAATGAATTCCTAAACTGGTACAGGGGGTCCCCGGGTTATGAACAAGATAGGGACTGTAGGTTTGTTCTTAAGTCAAATTTGTTTGTAAGTCAGAACAGTACCTTTTTTAAGTGCAAATCCAGCCTCAGAGACAGTGAACCCAAATCAACAGAGAATGGCAACCGGATGGCAGGGGCGGCATGGTTAGTTCAAATATATTTTGTTTCTTTTATTTTTTTACTTTTTTATCACTTTTTTTATTTTTATTTATTTGTAGATTGTCGTTTAGTTTTTTTTATTTTTGTATAATTTTCTTATTTTTAATATTATTTTTCTTATTATTTACTTTTTTTTAATTACTTTTTTATTTTATTAATTTAAATATTACTGTATTTCTTATTTTTTTTAATCAATTTTTTTTTAACTTAAATTATTGCACACAGGAGAAAACAATTCCCTGTGTAATAGCATTTGGAGGTGACAGGTTCTCTTTATTGACCCTGTCACCTCCAAAACAGGAGTCCTAGAACTGTGCACAGCTGAGCACAGCTCTCCCCTCTCACTGTTTTCATGGCGGCAGGGACAGGTGACAGCAGAGAGAGGTACACTGTATGGCACAGCAGGGAGATGGATGGTGAAAGCAGCAGTCCGAGTCCAGGCAGGCCGGCCGCGGTGCACCTCCGTGGGGCAGCGGCGCAGGAAAGACCGGGGATCCTGGAGGCTTCACTAGGCCGCACTAGGACGGACAAGGCCTCGGCCATGACGGGCAGTTTTAGCGGCCTGGCAGACCACCGGACCGTACCAGGCCTGTGGATGGGCAGGCAGGATGACGAGGGGGGCCCGCAGCCAGGCCAGGAATGGAGGAGCGGCTCACTCCAGCAAGGAGAGGAAGATTCGGCTGACAGTGACGTCATTCGGGCCCCGTTCGTAAGTAGGAGTAGTTCGCAACTCGGATGTTCGTAAGTCAGGGACCCCCTGTACTAAGTATTAAAAGAAGAAGCCACACACATTGTTGTCATTTAAAATTTTTAATGTGCGCACATTCAAACATGTGCATTTTTTTAAAACGTCATTTCAATTTTTATTTATTTTTCTTGTTTTTTTACTTTTTTACTCAATCTAATTTTTTAAATTTTTTTTGGGTAACTATACTCAAAATTTTTTTTGGGGAGGGGGTATTTTCTGCATAATTTGTGAAATATTTTTATTTTATAAAATTTTTTTGGTTAAAACAGGGTTTTTTCACACACAAAAAAGACACAACTCTGGAACTTACAAATTCAACATGTAATACAATGTGCTGGTGATGTAACCAATGTAAAAGCCAAATTTTGCAGATGCACACAAATTGGGAGTCCAAATGGGTAATGTCAACATGTGCTATCTCCCATCATGGAGGATCAATGGACGTGTTTTGTGGGTGCAATCCCTTCCTCTCACAAACTAGCATTATGTGGAAGGGGTCGCAAACACAAAACACGTACATTAAGATCCCCTGATGGCAGATAGCACATGTTGACACACCGTGTGCATCTGCAAAATTTGGCTTTTACTATTTTACAACTAGAAAAACATAACAATGTTCACATTTCAAACTGAAATGAAGAACATGATTGATGTTTTAGGGAAAAAGTGATTATATTCTCCCCAAAACATCAATCATGTTCTTCATTCCTGTTGCATGCTGTCCAGCCGATTTTTAAGGCTGTCTAGTTGATTGCGCATTGCATCAATGTGACCATTCCAGACCATTATCTGCCCGATAAGTCTTTGTGCACTGTCTGTGCTAAATGGGTCCGCCGCTTGGCCTTCCACAACCAGAGCATCACCTAAAATTTGAGGAAAAATATGTATTTAGAAATATGCAGGCATAAATAGATTACCTTAAGCTGGGGTGTCAGACACATACCTGGTGGGGTGCAAATCTCGCCCACTTCCTCCACCTCTCCTTCCTCAAGATCCTCGGGTGGGCTTGGGCTTTGGCTTGGGCTAATTACCCAATCAGGCTGGTGAGTTTGGGGGGTCCTGGTATCCTTTAACTGTTGTCTGAGTCTTTTCTCCCCTATGAGAATTAAAAAAAAGGTATACTTAGCACACTGATATTGGAGTACAGAAATAGGAATATAAAACCTTGCTTTGAAGTGGTGTATAATAGTCTGTTTGTGAAAAGATCCAATTTTAAGACATGATTAAAATTCCCTTTTAACCAAACTGCAATACTTATCTTTTTTGGCCAAGTTTCACAGATGGAGACACCTCAAGTATGCCCTGGAGCCCCTGTGTGGATTACCCTAAAAAAAATTCTCTGGTGTCCCACAGTACATTAGTGCTCCTGAGTCCAGATGTGGAAACAGCTGCTGTGTCCTGTCCTTACATTACACTGAATCATTTTTTCAAAGCATTCCAGTTTCAAACACATCTATACAACAATATCCTAAACTTCTTTTAATAAGACAAATTATCAAGACTAAAATGTAGGTAGAGCCCTGCACCATCGTATTTCTTGGCAAACGAACAACATTTAGTTAGAATCATATGTATTTTCAAAAGAACGATATTTACGAACGATCGCATCATTCAACAGTATAAACGAAAAGCATATATGGATCAGCATGCAAGTTAAGTATCTCAATATGAACACACGACAAGTACTTACTTTTTTAAGCACCTTCTTCATTCTGTGATATTGTTCTGGCTCCCTCGTTTTGAGGTCAGACCAGCTCCTTCTCAATTGTTCTTTAGCCCGTTGAACCCCAAATTGCTGCTCCAGAGAGGTGACAACTGAGGACATTATTTTGTCCTTCCGCAAATTGGGTCTGGTGTACGGACCATTTTTGCCATCATAGTCCTCCCTCCTCAATATGGCCATGATCTCCACCATTTCTTCAAAGGCCATGTTGGTGGCCTTATATCTCCTCCTGGATCTGGATGTTTGGGGTTCCGGGCTTTCCTCTGCGCTAGTTCCTGAAAATGTCTCCGCCATCTTTAACTATATACTCCCACTGCGCAATGAAGAGGCAAGGGGCGGGGAAACTTCATCATAAAGAACGTCGGGGGGGGGGGGCGACGCAGGAGGAGCAGGACACATGCGCAGTGTATATAAAGCTAGTGCGCTGGCCTACGTATGTCCGAACGGAAGTAGCGAGCATCATAAACTAAGGTAATATTTAAACATGTGTGTGTGTGTGTGTGTGTATGTTTGCCATATATTGGGATAAAGATCATACTGTGAGTTTGGACTGACATTACTGTTTTTCTCTTGTGTATTGTATTTCAGAAAAAATTAATCCCTTTAAGGAGGAAGCTTTTTTGAGTCATTTTATTGACCTATATGAAGCTAACCGAAACCTGTGGGAGGTCAATCACCCCTTGTATTTCAATAAGCAAGCAAGGCAGGCAACACTGGGGATACTTCTGGAGTTTGTAAAGACTCGAGTCCCCCAGGCAGACATTAGGTTAGTGGACAATAAAATTGGGATCTTGCGGAATATGTACAGGCGGGAGCACAAGAAGATACAGGAGTCCCTCAAATCAGGAGCAGCAGCAGACAAGGTTTATGTCCCCAAGCTGTGGTACTGCCCAAAACTGTGTTTTCTGGACAGAAGCCAGGCAATCGCTTTCGACCCTTCCCTCCACCCCAGCTTAGGCATCCCAGGAAGAACAGGGCCCTTTCATCCTTGAAGAAGTGGATGCGCCCAGCGGGAGCCAGGTATACTTTTTGTTTTGTAATTATTGATTGTCTGAATCTTAATGATGTTAACTAAAATGTTTGATTTGCTTACAAATCAATGATTTCCTCACAAATATTATTGTGTATACATATCACTAGACAGTAGTGACCAAAAATGTTGTTCAAATTATGGTGAACAGCTAGAAAATGGTGGGGTCAAAATGATAGCCTTTTCTATTGGTTTAAAATTAAATTTGCTAGTCATGAGCTGAAAATTGTGTGTGATTGATGAAGCCAAAAATACAACTATGTCCCTTTTTTTATACACAGGATGAGCTCAGCCAGGAGGAGGCCGTGCCCAGTGGTAGAGAGGAGGAGGCTGTGCGCAGTGGCAGGCAGGAGGTGGCTGGGCCCAGTAGGAGCCTCACAGAATGCCAGGTGCCTCCCCTCCACCTTCCCACCAATAGGCCTAGGAAGATGACCAGAATAGAGGAGCAATCACTTGCCCTCATTCAGGAAGCAACCAAAATCATCAGTGACCCCCCCAATGCTGAAGAAGCCTATGGTACATATTTGGCCACCAGGTTGATGGAACTGGAGAAGGACCAACACCTCCTCTGTGAGGGGCTTTTTTCTGAGGCCCTTCAGAAGGGGTTGTGGGGTCAGCTCACTAAAACAAGCCATATTTATAATGAAGCCCCTACTCCTCCTCCTCCTGACACAAGTACACCACCAGAGGCACAACCTCCAAGGAAGGCTGCAGAAAAGCGTGTAGGGAAGGCTGCAGGGCAGCGTGGAGTAAAGCCTCTACGGAAGAGTCGAAAGCGATTGCCTGGCTTCAGTCTGGTCTGACAGAAGACGCAGATTGTGCTCCCTATTATATAGACTCTGCAAGATCCCAAATTTGTTTTCCAATGACTTGATGTGTGCCCTGGTGGACGAAAGGATTCACAAATTCCAAAAGTGTCTCCAGTGTTGCCTTCCTCTTTATTTTGTTAACCAGAATAAATGGCTATTTTGTTTACACAAAAAAAATGTATATGTGTTTTTATTCCAAAAGGACAGTTTGTTTGTGAGTAGGCAGGTACATGTCTAAAAGACTATGGGGTTATTTACAAAAGGCAAATTCATTTTGTAATACAAGTGCAAACTTCAAGTGCAAAGTGCACTTGAAATTGCACTGCAAGTGCACTTGTTGGAAGTGCAGTCGCTGTAAATCTGAGGGGAAGATCTGAAATGAGGGGAAGCTCTGCTGATTTTATCATCCAATCATGTGCAAGCTAAAATGCTGTTTTTTAAGTTTCCTTGCATGTTCCCCTCGGATCCACAGAAACTGCACTTCCAAGTGCTCTTTCAGTGCAATTTCAAGTGCACTTCTGCACTTGTAGTGCTAAATGAATTTGCCTTTTGTCAAATTAACAAGGGACACCAACTTCATTAAGGTTCATAAAAAATACCAGATAATAATATTATTGTGGTAACTTGAAAATACAAAAAAATAAATAAAATGAAAATCACAAGCATTTTTTTAAATTTTTAAGAAATTGGAAAATATATATTGTTGAAATATAATTCTAAAAGATGAGTCTAAAAAAGAATTGTAAATTTATGCAGATCTGGCTTTTAAAAACTAGAACATTAGTCATGACATGAGGATAAATAATGAAGAAAGAAGTTTGTGAGAACTCTGTGTGAATATAAGCAGCAAAACAACTTCATTCTTCTAGCATTATAAAGAAAAAAAAATGTGCTGTATTAAAAGTTTACTGAATTAGCAGCGTGAGGAATGTGCTAATTTCAATACGAAGCGCTTCAGACCGAGTGCTTCCGTCTTGTACTTGCTTCAGAGCATGCGTCATTTTTGGTCCGTCGGACTAGCACACAGACGAACGGTTTGCACGCTAGAAAGCCGAGTCCATCGGACAGATTTGAAACATGTTTTATTTCTAGGTCCATTGGACGTTTGGGGAAAAAAGTCCACTGGAGCCCACACACGATCGAGTTGTCCGATGGAGTCTGGTCCGCCGGACCAAGTCTGCCGGAAAGTCTGCTCATTTGTACGCGGCATTAGTGAACAAACAGCATTATGAAGGCCAAGGAACACCAGAAAGGTCAGGGATAAGGTTGTGGAGAAGTTTAAAGCAGGGTTTGATTATAAAAAACATCCCAAGCTTTGAACATCTCATGGAGCACTGTTCAATCCATCATCCAAAAATGCAAAGAGTATGGCACAACTGCAAATCTACCAAGACATGATCGTCCACTTAAACTGACAGGCCAGGCAAGGAGAGTATTAATCAGAGAAGCAGCCAAGAGGCCCATGGTAACTCTGGAGGAGCTGCAGAGGTCCACAGCTCAGGTGGAAGACTCTGTCCACAGGACAACTATTTGTCGTGCACTCCATAAATCTGGCCTCAACGCAAAATGCTATGTGTGGCAGAAAACTAACACTGCACATCACCCTGAACACACCATCTCCACCGTGAAACATGGTGATGGCAGCATCATGTTGTGGGGATGCTTTTATTCAGCAGGGGGGAAGTTGGTCAGAGTGGATGGAGCCAAATACAGGGCAATCTTAGAAGAAATCATCAAAGTCATAATTTTTTCAAATTTTTTCCAATTTTTTCCAGTTTCATTTTTTCCAGTCTATTCTTATTTTTAATTATGTAATTCCTGAGCCATCATCCACTTCATCCATGTAATCCAATTACTATCTTACAATCCTTTTACCCACCATTTTTTACTATCTCATCTCATCCTCCTCCATCCATCTCTCCTTTCCCCATCTGCTGCATTGCCCCACATACATCAATTAGGTTGCACGCAGTAATGCTCTCATCCCCCGTCCCACCCCCTCTCATCCTCTTTCTCCTCGTATGACGCTGTGTACACCGTCTCCTTGACAACTAACCATGTGACCGTGCATTGCACGGCTATAATATGCCCACACTGAAGATAGCCGCCATCCAAGCCTGAGGAAGGGACACGCATGTCCCGAACGCCAGCACCTCCCGCTGACCCGACCCGGAAGTGACGTCCATCACAGCGAGCAGTTTCTTCCACTGATCTTCTCTCCTATTCACCAGCAGCACAGTGAACCAGCGGTGTGACCGGCAAAGGACCTGATCCAGAATACACAGCCATCGCCACATCCCACGGACGATCCACTATGCCTTTTGTTTCTTCACCTTTGTGCAGTGGCGTAGCGTGGGTTGTCAGCACCCGGGGCAAGGCAAGTAATTTGCGCCCCCTAATCTGCAGACTTTTAACACTCCCCGAGTCCCTTCAAATACAATAGTACTGACCTACCTGATTCCTATACTGACCACTACACTGAGAACTACACTGTCCACTACACTACATTGTCCACTACACTGACCACTATACTATACTGTCCACTATACTACACTACACTGTCCACTATACTACACTATACTGACCACTATACTGTCCACTATACTACACTATACTGACCACTATACTGACCACTATACTACACTACACTGACCACCATACTACACTACACTGACCACCATACTACACTGTCCACTATACTACACTACACTGTCCACTATACTACACTACACTGATCACTATACTACACTACACTGACCACCATACTACACTGATCACCATACTACACTGACCACTATACTACACTACACTGACCACCATACTACACTGACCACTATACTACACTACACTGACCACCATACTACACTACACTGACCACCATAATACACTATACTGACCACCATACTACACTACACTGACCACCATACTACACTACACTGACCACCACACTACACTACAGTACCTGACCGCGAGATTGTGTTTCCAGCGCGATAGCATCGCGCTGGTTCTCGGCGACAGGGTACTGTGAATGTCGCGCTGGCTCGCTCATCGGGAAAGGAAAACTTTGTCTTCCTCCCGCGATGAGTGACAGGCAGCGCTGACAGCTGTCTGGTATGAATCCTGAGGCGGGAACACCGCGCCACATTTTCAATGAAAAAACCGGCGTGGGTTCCCCCCTCGGAGGCATACCAGGCCCTTGGGTCTGGCATGGATTGTAAGGGGAACCCCCTATGCTGAAAAAATCGGCGTGGGGGTCCCCCCCAAATCCATACCAGACCCTTATCCGAGCACGCAGCCCGGCCGGCCAGGAAAGGGGGTGGGGACGAGCGAGCACCCCCCCCCCCTCCTGAGCCGTACCAGGCCGCATGCCCTCAACATGGGGGGGTGGGTGCCTTGGGGGAGGGGGGCGCCCTGCGGCCCCCCACCCCAAAGCACCTTGTCCCCATGTTGATGAGGACAAGGGCCTCTTCCCGACAACCCTGGCCGTTGGTTGTCGGGGTCTGCGGGCGGGGGGCTTATCGGAATCCGGGAGCCCCCCTTAATAAGGGGGCCCCCAGATGCCGGCCCCCCACCCTGTGTGAATGAGTTTGGGGTACATGGTACCCCTACCCATTCACCTAGGGGAAAGTGTCAATAGAAAAAAAAACACACTACACAGGTTTTAAGAGTCATTTATTAGTCAGCTCCGGGGGTCTTCTTCCGACTTCGGGGGTCTCCTTCCGACTTCTCCCGGTGTTCGGCCTCTTCTCCCGGGCCCCGCCGCTATCTTCTTCCAGCTCTATTGCCAGCGAGGGGCCCGGTGTGCTGCCGCTGTCTCGCCGCCGCTGTCCGGCCTCTTCTCCCGGTGTTCGGCCTCTTCTCCCGGGCCCCGCCGCTATCTTCTTCCAGCTCTATTGCTAGCGAGGGGTCCGGTCTGCTGCCGCTGTCTTGTCGCCGCTGTCTCGCCGCCGCTGTCTCGCCGCCGCTGTCTCTTCTTTTCTTCTTCCCCGATGTTGACACGACGCTCTCTCCGGCTCGAATGCTGTGTGCGAGCTGCGGAGCCATTTATATAGGCGGTAACCCCACCCCCTTACGACGTCATGGTCCCAGCATGCGCAGGGACTCTGGGGCCACGCCCCCTTATGACGCCAGAGTCCCTGCGCATGCTGGGACCATGACGTCGTAAGGGGGTGGGGTTACCGCCTATATAAATGGCTCCGCAGCTCGCACACAGCATTCGAGCCGGAGAGAGCGTCGTGTCAACATCGGGGAAGAAGAAAAGAAGAGACAGCGGCGGCGAGACAGCGGCGGCGAGACAGCGGCGGCGAGACAGCGGCAGCAGACCGGACCCCTCGCTAGCAATAGAGCTGGAAGAAGATAGCGGCGGGGCCCGGGAGAAGAGGCCGAACACCGGGAGAAGAGGCCGGACAGCGGCGGCGAGACAGCGGCAGCACACCGGGCCCCTCGCTGGCAATAGAGCTGGAAGAAGATAGCGGCGGGGCCCGGGAGAAGAGGCCGAACACCGGGAGAAGTCGGAAGGAGACCCCCGAAGTCGGAAGAAGACCCCCGGAGCTGACTAATAAATGACTCTTAAAACCTGTGTAGTGTGTTTTTTTTTCTATTGACACTTTCCCCTAGGTGAATGGGTAGGGGTACCATGTACCCCAAACTCATTCACACAGGGTGGGGGGCCGGCATCTGGGGGCCCCCTTATTAAGGGGGGCTCCCGGATTCCGATAAGCCCCCCGCCCGCAGACCCCGACAACCAACGGCCAGGGTTGTCGGGAAGAGGCCCTTGTCCTCATCAACATGGGGACAAGGTGCTTTGGGGTGGGGGGGCCGCAGGGCGCCCCCCTCCCCCAAGGCACCCACCCCCCCATGTTGAGGGCATGCGGCCTGGTACGGCTCAGGAGGGGGGGGCGCTCGCTCGTCCCCACCCCCTTTCCTGGCCGGCCGGGCTGCGTGCTCGGATAAGGGTCTGGTATGGATTTGGGGGGGACCCCCACGCCGATTTTTTCGGCATAGGGGGTTCCCCTTACAATCCATGCCAGACCCAAGGGCCTGGTATGCCTCCGAGGGGGGAACCCACGCCGGTTTTTTCATTGAAAATGTGGCGCGGTGTTCCCGCCTCAGGATTCATACCAGACAGCTGTCAGCGCTGCCTGTCACTCATCGCGGGAGGAAGACAAAGTTTTCCTTTCCCGATGAGTGAGCCATCTCGGCGCTGGCTCCTGCGACGGGGCTCGTAGGTGTCAAATCTCGCCGAGAAGTGCGGCGAGATTGACACAATATCGCGGTCACCTACTGTACACTGACCACCATACTACACTACACTGACCACTATACTACACTACACTGACCACCATACTACACTACACTGACCACTATACTACACTATACTGACCACCATACTACACTGTCCACTATACTACACTACACTGTCCACTATACTACACTGACCACTATACTACACTACACTGTCCACTACACTACACTGACCTCCATACTAAACTACACTATACTAACCACTATACTATACTACACTAACCACTATACTACACTGTCTGTTATACTAAAATGTCCACCATACTACATTATACTGACCACCATACTACACTGTCCACTACACTACACTGACCACCATACTACACTGTCCACTACAGTACACTGACCTCCATACTAAACTACACTATACTGACCACTATACTATACTACACTAACCACTATACTACACTACACTGTCCACTACACTGACCACCATACTACACTACACTGACCACTATACTATACTGACCACTATACTACACTACACTGACTACCATACTACACTACACTACACTGACTATCATACTACATTATACTGACCACCATACTACACTGTCCACTATACTACATTACACTGACCACCATACTACACTACACTGACCACCATACTACATTATACTGACCACAATACTACACTGTCCTCTATACTACACTACACTGACCACCATACTACACTACACTACACTGACCACCATACTACATAATACTGACCACCATACTACACTACACTGACCACCATACTACACTGTCCACTATACTATACTGTCCACTACACTACACTGACCTCCATACTAAACTACACTATACTGACCACTATACTATACTACACTAACCACTATACTACACTACACTGTCCACTATACTGACCACCATACTACACCACACTGTCCACTATACTACACTGTCCACTATACTGACCACCATACTGCACTACACTGACCACTATACTATACTGACCACTATACTATACTGACCACCATACTATACTACACTACACTGACCACCATACTACACTACACTGACCACTATACTATACTGACCACTATACTATACTGACCACCATACTACACTACACTGACCACCATACTACACTACACTGACCATTATACTATACTGACCACTATACTACACTGACCACCATACTACACTACACTACACTACACTACACTGACCACCATACTACACTACACTGAGCACTATACTACACTGTCCACTACACTACACTGACCTCCATACTAAACTACACTATACTAACCACTATACTATACTATACTAACCACTATACTGACCACTATACTACACTACACTGACCACTATACTACACTGTCTGTTATACTACACTGTCCACCATACTACATTATACTGACCACCATACTACACTGTCCACTATACTACATTACACTGACCACCATACTACACTACACTGACCACCATACTACACTGTCCACTATACTATACTGTCCACTACACTACACTGACCTCCATACTAAACGACACTATACTGACCACTATACTACACTACACTGTCCACTATACTGACCACCATACTACACTACACTGTCCACTATACTACACTGTCCACTATACTGACCACCATACTGCACTACACTGACCACTATACTACACCGACCACCATACTACACTACACTGACCACTATACTACACTGTCCACTACACTACACTGACCTCCATACTAAACTACACTATACTAACCACTATACTATACTACACTAACCACTATACTGACCACTATACTACACTACACTGACCACTATACTACACTGTCTGTTATACTACACTGTCCACCATACTACATTATACTGACCACTATACTACACTGTCCACCATACTACATTATACTGACCACCATACTACACTGTCCACTATACTACACTGTCCACTATACTACATTACACTGACCACCATACTACACTGTCCACTATACTATACTGTCCACTACACTACACTGACCTCCATACTAACTACACTATACTGACCACTATACTATACTAACCACTATACTACACTATACTGACCACCATACTACACTACACTGTCCACTATACTACACTGTCCACTATACTGACCACCATACTACACTACACTGACCACTATACTATACTGACCACCATACTACACTACACTACACTGTCCACTGTACTACACTGTACACTATACTTCACTGTCCACTATACTGACCACCATACTACACTACACTGTCCACTACACTATACTGACCACTATACTAAACACCATACTAACCACTATACTACACTGACCTCCATACTAAACTACACTATACTGACCACTATGCTAACCACTATACTATACTACACTAACCACTATACTGTCCACTATACTACACTATACTGACCACCATACTATACTGTCCACTACACTACACTGACCTCCATACTAAACTACACTATACTGACCACTATACTATACTATACTGACCACTATACTACACTACACTGACCACCATACTACACTGACCACCATACTACACAGACCACTATACTACACTACACTGCCCCCCATACTGACCACACCTCCATACTAAACTACACTATACTAACCTGCCTACAGTCTCTCTCTCTCCCCCCCAGCCAGTAACAAGACTCTCACTCACCTTCTTATCTTGGCCTGCATCGATCCGGAGGAGGAGGAGAGGACAGTGGTGGCTCACATTCTTCTCTCCCCTGCGCTCTGGCTGCAGCCATGTTCAGTGTCTGGCGCCCTGTGATTGGGCGTATGGGGGGTCATGTGCGGAGGCGGGACTTCAGGAGCGATCTAGGACAGGCCAGCCCTACGCCTCACATGACCCCCATACACCCAATCACAGGGCGCCGGCCACTTAACATGGCGGCCGGGCCGGGGACACAGGATCGAGAAATTAGGAGGAGGCAGCCAGTGACACATACTGGCGCCCCCCTAAATGTCGCGCCCGGGGCCACGGCACCCCCTGCACCCCCCACGCTACGCCACTGCCTTTGTGAGTGTTTTAAACTATATTTTTATCGATTAAACCAGCCTGTATACTGCACTTAGAGGGCGCTGTTCTTTTTTTCATTTATCAAATCTTAGAAGAAAACCTGTTAGAGTCTGCAAAAGACTTGAGACTGGGATGGAGGTTCACCTTCAAGCAGGACAATGATCCTAAACATTCAGCCAGAGCTACAATGGAATGGTTTAGATCAAAGCATATTCATGTGTTAAAATGGCCCAGTCAAAGTCCAGACCTAAATTCAATTGAGAATCTGTGGCAAGACTTGAAAATTGCTGTTCGCAGATGCTCTCCATCCAATCTGACAGAGTTTGAGCTATTTTTAAAGGAGAATGGGCAAAATTGTCACTCTCTAGATGTGCAAAGCTGATAGAGACATACCTAAAAAGACTTGCAGCTGTAATTGCAGCGAAAAGTGGTATCGACTCAGGGGGGCCGAATATAAATGCACATCACACGTTTCAGAAATATATTTGTAAAAAATGTTGAAAACCATTTATCATTTTCCTTTCACTTCACAATTATGTTCCACTCTGTGTTGGTCTATCATAAAATCCCAATAAAATACATTTACGTTTTTGGTTGTAACATGGCAAAATGTGGAAAATTTCAAGGGGTGTGAATACTTTTTCAAGGCACTGTAAGTGTGTTCTTTTTACTTTTCACATGGCATTTGTAGGACTTAAGCCCAGTATCTTGATCACACCTTTTATCCCCAAAACTTCCCCCCCTCCAAATCCTTCACAAATGACTTGACCAGGTTTTTGGAGTAAATGGCCTTGATGGCCTTTTTATTAACAACTTATAAAATTAAATAAATAACATCTTCATAAATAACCATTAAACTTTAAATATACTTTTAGTGTCATAAAGGGAAACAACATACCACTGGTCACTGTGAATAACTTCTTTTAAACTTTAGGCCTCCAGTTGGAAACCCCTGACTCGGAGGCGGTACCCAACCTTCACAGTGACCTACCCTTTTTAACCCTTCCAGGTTAACCCCTTGTAACCTGAAAGTACTAGAAACAATCCCCATCCCATGGATGGGTACCAGAAACAACCCCCATCCTTTCATGGATGGGTACCAGAAACAACCCCCATCCTTTCATGGATGGGTACCAGCAACAACCCCCATCCTTTCATGGATGGGTACCAGCATCAACCCCCATCCTTTCATGGATGGGTACCAGAAACAACCCCCATCCCATGGATGGGTACCAGAAACAACCCCCATCTCATGTATGGGTACCACATGTTCCATACATGTAACCTCTATCTCCTCCTTCTCCAGCGACCCAACACTGCCACAGCACAAAAGGGGTAACCCCTTACCCTTGCGTGCACCCCCACACCCTCAGCCCTCGCTGTATGTCTACCTGAAGGTCCAGTGCCCACAAAACCGTCCCCACATCAATCAGATGTACCACATCATTCAGATGTACCACATCACTTTGCAGATACCTCCATGTATCCACCTCCAGTTCTCTGTGGCATATGGCCAACCCCCGTTTTAGATGAAAAAACCTACTCACCTCCTTATACAGGCCTTGTCCACCTTCTTAACTGAACGTGCCCACTGCCGTGACATCCTGCCCACCATAGCAGACCGTACTATAATCATACCTGGGTAAGCCACTCATAAACATAAATTCACATGTTTACGTCACGAGTAATGCCCTCATAGATATGGCTCCCATACAATTTTCCCCCACATGTAGCATCAAAAACCTCTGTCCAAACGGGAGAACCTGCGTACTTTCCCCAACACCCTGTTCCACCACATGCCTGGGACCCCGATGCACCTGACCTGAGCCTCCAGCTTGGGGATACATGACTGCCTACCGTTCGGCCGAACCACCGCTCTTCTGACCCCCCCAATAAACTTAGGAATGACCAAGTATACCAACTAGGCCCACCTCGCGACCTGTGAACAAAATTAATTGACAGCACAAACCACCTAAAATATCAATCACCCACACATTATAACAACAGCCCAAAGTCCTGTGAGACATATTACTGTATCAGCTGTGAGCGAATGCACCACTTACATCTATCCGAGTCCCAGCTACCAATGCGCCAGACTGCATCCTGTCTCGGACCTTCCCTGGACGCCTCTGCGGCTGCCCCCATCCGAAAGGAATGAGCAGAGAAAACTTTCCGGAACATACCCAGCTGCTAACCCCATCTTCTGACCCCGCTACACCCTGGAACTTTGATAAGGAAGCACCTGTCCTCATGTAATAGAAAGGAAACTGTGACCCCCCCAGGCCGCATGTCCCAACCAAAAAAAGCTAGTGCAACTGCTGCCCGCAATAAAGCCCATGCATAAAGAGAGCTGTAGACCTTTTCAAAACTAGAATACAAAGCATGGAACATCTCCAAGGAGACCGGGCGCCTCCCAACCTTCTTCATTGTGCCCATCCTGTACCCTTACACCGTCTGTTTTCCCAAAACTCTGTGGTATGGTATCGTTGCATTTGTCACTTAAAAGAAAGGCCAAACCAGCCAACTTGTGGTAAATGGCAGCTGCCGAGATACCCCATTCAGATACCATATAATAAAATAGAGAACTGCATCGACTACGGGATGACCATACATTCCTGTTAAGCAAACAAACCATTCCTGCCATGCCTTTGGAGTAGGCATACCAAGTAGCCAAGTAAAACCCACTTCTGATGCCAAACTCCCGGACACTGTCCTACTGAAAACACGAAAAAAGGGCCAGCGAAAGTGTTAACAATACCTGATAAGTGTACAGCGTAGATGAATGCATCCCTTGTAATCAGCGCAGTACCCAATGGCGCAACACCCTGACCACCAGCACGGATGCTGCTGTCAGTCGACTAACCACCTGTACCACCCTCAGATAGTCCCCATTTACAACAGACCCTTTGGTTGCGGAAGGATTCCACCCCATATTCTCAAGGCTACTACAATTGGAACAATTTCACAAGAAACCAGGTTCTGCAGCCACCCGGCCCTGAAACAAGCTGGGGGCCACCGAGCTGCAATCAATAGTCCCCTGAAACAAGGCAACAATCGCTGATGGGACACGACATCCCAAAGCACGCCCGCTGAACTATTCTAGGAAATACTGCAACACCCGCAAGTACGCCCTGTACCCTTTATTAAGGCCCACAAAGTGAGTGGGAGCCCGTAATCCTGCAGTTACTACCACCAGCTGAAGGCAAATTGAACCATACCCATGGGGATTATGCGGCAAGCAACATTCAATTTCCCCAGCCCATATTGTAGTTGACGTAATTGTACCTTGCGTACTCTAAAAGTCCCTTCACCTTGTCTTTTAGCCTCTCTATCTATTTCCCTAGGCAGCACGAATTCCATCTCAAGAGAATCTGTTTCAATTCCCAGGAATGTAATGTTTGCCGTGGGGCCCTCTTTTTTCCCCGGAGCTAAAGGAACTACCGAAAGTTATAACGTCCCAACAGGACGACGCAAATATTGGAACCCGCCGGGCCAACACATCCAAACCCGTCCAGGTAATGCATGACCGAGTCAATACCCGAAACATCCCGGACTGCCCTAAAGAAGGAGCTGAACGTTTAAAAGAAGGCCCACTTGATGGGGCAACCCATCAGCAGTCAATGATCCACATACTATGCCCCATTATGTGCAGTCATCAGCCAAAAGCTGGCTGGATGCCCAGCAATATCTAGAAGGCCAATTCAATGTCCAATTCGGCCACAAATGACCCTTACCCATACCGCCACTCCCATGCAACCGCTGCATCGAAAAAAATGTACATTACTCCTCCTCCCTCTCTTCAGGAGCAATTTGATTCACTGACCGACCCACTTTTCGGAAAGGCCAGGTGATGAATAATCCAAACTTGTTGGGCTCTTTCTAGGGAACCATTTCCAGTGGAGAGACCACACATTCCGGTAGCGACCTACGAAAAGGGTGGGGGGCTGGCCATGAACCCTAAAGTAAACTCCTTCCCCGGTTTCCAAAACCACTGCTGGATAAAGCAGGGCCGCCCGAAAAATCTCAGCCTCGGGTGGGACCGTCATAAATGAACCAGTTATTATAAAAACCGGCCCCTAACATTTGAGCCGCTGCTCACTAAGGGTATCTACTGAGTACAGAAGGCATCCTTTCCAAATGCACCGGCGTAGTCCCTTAATCCCCAGACCCTCCTGCATGTACTTTTCCTCTCTTAACACCCTTGGACAGTGAATGGGATCCCGCTCCGCCTGAAAACATGTGTTTGACTAGACAGTTTGTCCCAACTTTGCCTGAAAAAACTTATTAGGAGCCCCGCGACGCTGTAATCAGCTTCGTCCACCGGCTGATGTCATTATGGGCCCAGCGTAGTGAAGGTCGGATGGCCATATGTTGCAAAACTATTCATCCTACCTGAGCCAAGCCACACCGCCATAAGTCCTGTGTGCATCACTAATGGCCTACCAATAAATGAACCGAGCCGAACATTGTTCAGGGGTCTTTTTTCCTATCACGCTCGCCCATATGGTAAACGCCTGTAGCCAAGTGGCGAAGGTATGAGGAATAAACCGATATCTCCATTGTTCCAAGCCTTCCTTTTTACTTTCTTCTAGTTTCAACCTGGCCAGGTTGAACTTCTCCGAAGGCGATAACGTGAATATCTCTACTCATCCACCTTTCCAAATTTTCTATTATTTCTATCTGCACATGGGCCCCCTAGGGGGCCCTCCAAACAAATGTATACTTCCCTTTTCGCGGAATCCGACCGAGTCCTCTTTTCCGTCCCCTGTCTTTCCCCGGCTATCC
The DNA here is from genome assembly GCA_037952925.1 of Lithobates clamitans. Taxonomy (NCBI): domain Eukaryota; kingdom Metazoa; phylum Chordata; class Amphibia; order Anura; family Ranidae; genus Lithobates; species Lithobates clamitans. The sequence goes on along the minus strand of JBBGZY010000062.1, from coordinate 1,562,792 downwards.
GGAGCCCATGCGATAAACCGGGGGACTAACCTACCGCTGTAGCTGTCCCCATTGCTGTCGCAGCATTATCCCCTGCAACCCTGGGGGGGTGCCCGCTGCCAGAGGTGTGGCATGTGTCAGTGCCCATGCCTACCACCGACTACTTCCTAAGCCTGGCTCACTGTGCTGCACCAGCTCCTTGAGCCCAACCACTAACTCACCTAGCCCCCACGGTTCCTGTCCGGAGTCCTGTCTCATTTGGCGGTACGGGAGTAAACCTGTCCCCCTGGCTCCTGCAATTACCCTAAACCTGATGGCCCCCGGTCTACCACCCTGCCCCAATAGACTATGCATTAAAGTAGAAATAAATGTAAAGATTCACTCACCAGGCTGCCCAGACCAGCGCCCACCAGCCGTCACTGCGGGAACCACCATCGCTGGATGTCCTTGTTCATCGCCACCCTCCGACCCGGACCGTTCACCTTCAGATCTGTCGCTGTCCATTTCCATCCGACCGACAGCCGGCTGCATCCCGATGGACCTGCTCCATTTGCCGTGGGTCTGCGGTGCTGTTCTCGCCCTACTCTCCGACCCATTCCACCAAACCCCGCTCATTGTCCCTCGTGACGGGCTCCTGCGCCTACTGCTGGGCTGGGTCCTCATCGCCCGACCTCCGCCGGTGCTCCCCCACCACCCTGTGTTCCTTGTGGACCCTCTACCAGGCTGCGTAGGGGTGTGGGCCATGCTGGCTGTCTGGCCCCCATCCTGAAGTTCGGTGTTCCCTCGCTGGGCCGGCTGGCTGCCCTGATCTTCCCCGCAGGCCCGGCCACCTGCACTGTACATCCGTGACAAGCCATGGGAGAAGAGCCCTGCTCTGTACCGGGCTCCCCCCCCACGCGCCCCAGCCTGTCTGCCGGGTCCATCTCTACTCCCTGAATCTGATCCTCTGTCTCCACTGTGCTCTAGGGGTCGGGGGTTCACTCCCCTCTGCTTCTTGCTGTCTCAGATTGTGAGCCTGCAGGGCCTGCAGCTGAGCTGTACCTTACCAGCGGCCGTGACCGCCGCGCACGAGGTGCTGCCGCACCCCCACTATCTGTCACCTCTCTGCCGTCTGCTGCCACATCTGACATCTGAGCTCTCAGCCAGGTCACACCTAGTGCGGCAACCGCCATTTTAAACTGTTTGTCACAGCCCACCATCGCCGCCATGCTGCCTCTGAAATGCTGGGACCAGGAGCGGTGAGGGTGAGGCGTCTAATCGCTTCCTCCTCCGCTCTTCGACTGACGTCACTTTCCCCTCTCCTTTTCTCTCTTCGGCTCTGAGCACCGCCTTCTCCTAGACCCTTCCCCTTTTCTAAAAGGGGAAACACCACTCTTAAAACGGCAACTGTTCTGTCCAGCACTGTCATGCCATCCCTGCGCCCATTTCTCTTCTGTCCTTAGCTCCGGGACTCTCTTTTTTTGTGTAAATAAATAGGCATATGGTCAATTATGTCAACTGGAAGACTCTGCTCCAGCTGTCAACTGGAAGACTCTGCTCCAGCTGTCATTCAGTGGGAATGAAGCAATGGGACCAAACATGTGTGGTCAGGTGGCTTTTTATTATTTCAGCAAATGGGTGGGTATCAGGCATCGTGATTCATGGTTCTACAGCCCTAGATTAAGTATGTACATGGACAGTGTATGTACATCATGGGACTTTTTTTTATTAACCAGTTACCACCCGGCCCATAGCCAAATGACGGCTGCAGGGCAGTTGGATAACTCTGGGAGGGCATACAGTGATGTCCTCCCAGAATCCTGCTCTTGCGTTCTCCCTGGGGTGCACACCCGAGAACATCCATGACCACCGGGTCCAGAGGACCCAGCGCACCACAGATCATGGTAAACGGCCACTGATCGCGGCCGTTTACCATGTGATCGCACCGTCATTTGATGGCGCAATCACATCTAAACAAACTGGCGTCATGCCTCTGGACCCGGTGGTCACGGATGTTCTCTGTGTGCTGATCAGTACAGAGGGGGAGAGATCGGATGGCAGCAGCGCTGGGGGCTGGATGTGTATTGCCCACAGCGCTGCTCTGTGACAATTGCAGTCACATCCAGCCATCCATCCATCCATGCTCAGCCATCGCCCCATGCTCATCAATACTCTGCAATACTTTGTAATACCCTGCAATACTCTGCAATGCTCTGCAATACTCTGCAATGCTCTGCAATGCTCTGAAATACCCTGCAATGCTCTGCAATACCCTGCAATGCTCTGCAATACCCTGCAATACTCGGCAATGCTCTGCAATGCCCTGCAATGCTCTGCAATGCTCTGCAATACCCTGCAATACCCTGCATTACACTACAACATCCTTGACTTTGTGCGGGGATATCTGAATGATGCCTGCAGCTACAGGCATCATTCAGATATCAGCTTTTTTAGCCAGCGATTCCCTACACCATAAGAATGATCATAGCAGCTCTTCCACTGCTTGATCATTCTTACGGGAGGCGATAGGGGACATCCCCCCCTCCCGCCGCCCTCAGGTGCTTCTACAGACTCACCACTACGATCGAAGCCAAGATCGTTTTTTTAATTTTTTTATTTCAGGCTTACCAGCCTAGAGGTGAGATGTGGGGTCTTATTGACCCCATATCTCACTGTAAAGAGGACCTGCCATGCCATATTCCTATTACAAGGGATGTTTATATTCCTTGTAATAGGAATACAAGTGATCAAAAAATGTATTTTTTGGACAAAAGCATCAAACTAAAATAAATAAAGTAAAATGAACAATAAAAAAAATGAAAACATTTTCCCTGTGTCTTCGTGTGCTCGCATGCAGAAGCGAACGCATACGTAAGTCCTGCCCACACATGAAAATGGTGTTCAAACCACACATGTGAGGTATCATTGCGATCGGTAGAGTGAGAGAAATAATTTTGGCCCTAGACCTCCTCTGTAACCCAAAACATGTAACCAGTAAAAAATGTTAAAGCGTCGCCTATGGGGATTTTTAAGTAGCAAAGTTTGGCGCCATTCCACGAGAGTGTGAAATTTTGAAGGGTGACATGTTAGGTATCTGTTTGCTTGGCATAACTTCATCTTTCACATCATGCAAAAACATTGGGCTAACCTTACTGTTTTGTTTTTTTTAAAGCACAAAACTGTTTTTTTTTTCCAAAAAAAACACGTTTGAAAAATTGCTGCGCAAATACCATGTGAGATCAAAAGTTGCAGTGACTGCCATTGTATTCTCTAGGGTCTTTGCTAAAAATATATATGTAATGTTTTGGGGTTCTATGTAATTTTCTAGCAAATAAATGATGATTTTTACATGTAGGAGAGAAATGTCAGAATTGACCTGGGTGCTCCAGAACGCCTGAAGGTGCTCCGTGCATGTTGGGCCTCTGTATGTGGCCACCCTGTGTAAAAGTTTTACACATGTGGTTTCGCCATACTTGGGAGTAATAGCAGAATGTGTTTTTGGGTGTAATGTGTGGTATGTATATGCTGTGTGTGAGAAATAACCTGCTAATATGACAATTTTGTGGAAAAAAAATCTTGATTTTGCAAAGAATTGTGGGAAAAAATTACAAGTTCAAAAAACTCATCATGCATCTTTCTAAATACCTTGAAATGTCTTCTTTCCAAAAAGGAGTCATTTGGGGGGTATTTGTACTTTTCTGGCATGTTCGGGTCTCAAGAAATTAGATAGGCCATCAGCACTTCAGGTGTGATCAATTTTCAGATATTGGCACCGTAGCTTTTGGACTCTATAACTTTCACAAAGACCAAATAATATACACCAATTTGGGTTATTTTTAACAAAGATATGTAGCGGTATAAATTTTGGCCAAAACATATGAAGAAAAATTACTAATTTGCAAAATTTTATAACATAAATGAACAAAAATGCATTTTTTTACAGAATTTTCGGTCACCCAGCGGTGATTAATTACCACTAAAAGAAATTAAATACCACTCTCAAAATGTGAGAGTACTAGCAAGGTACCCCACATGTTCGGGGCATGTGGCCTTGTATGGTCCATTAGGGGGCGGATTGCCCCTCCCATCCCCTCCTTTTCTTGCCTGCTATGCTGCATACCAGGGTCTCGTATGGATTTTGGTTTTAATTTTTTGGGGGGACCTTGTGATTTTTTTTACATTAATGTGGGGTTTCCCCTTAAACTCCATAGGTACAGAATTTGGGAAACGTCACACTGCTTTTGCATAAGATCCTCTTTAAAAGTTATAGCAGGGGGGCGTTGCCAAAATGCAAACTGCATAGACATCTAAGCTCTGAGTGCCAAGAGGCAAATACTGTATAGGCCACAGCAGAGCACCAAGCCTTCTAATTGCCAGCCAAGCAGAGGAGACCCACTCCTCACATCACGACTGTCATGGCCCAAAAGAGAAAAGACACCCATCATCCCCAGAAACTGACCGCTTCCTTCATCGCTCTGGTGGGTAGAGGCAGGCAAGATGGCACAGGGACTACAGCATCAGTATCTATATCACCCACACACAGCTGTACTTTTTGAATAGCTAGAGAGACCAGAGACTCATGTTAATACACCACTGCACAGTTCTTAAGCACCCTCCACCTTACTGTCTGGCAGCCCTGCCAAGTTGAAGATTCGATTGGATGAGCAGCACTCTCAGGAGGTGAGCCCTTCTAGCAATACACTAGATGATACCAGGGACCTACAGCCTGTGCTAGATACAACTTTAACCACTTTAGTACCAGGCACTTTCACCCCCTTCCTGCCCAGGTCAATTTTCAGCTTTTAGGGTTGTTACACTTTGGGTGACTATTGCGCTACCATGCAATATTGTACCCATATCAAATTTTTATTTTTTCACACAAATAAAGCTTTCTGTTGGTGGTATTTAATCAATGCTGGGTTTTTATATTTTTTGCTAAATAAACGAAAAGAGACCGAACATTTTGAAAAAAAAAATGTGTTTCTGTTATAACATTTTACAAATAAATAATCTTTCTTGATAAATGTAGGCCAAAATGTACAGTATACTGTTACATTTCTTTGTCCACGAACTCTGCTAAATATACAGAATATCACAAAATTGGGTACACCTCTCACATTTTTGTAAATATTTTATTATACCTTTCATGTGACAACACTGAAGAAATGACACTTTACTATGATGTAAAGTAGTGAGTATACAGCTTGTATAACAGTGTAAATGTGGTACCCCTCAAAATATCTCAACACACAGCCATTAATGTCTAAACCGCTGGCAAAAAAAGTGAGTACACCCCTAAGTGAAAATGTCCAAATTGAGCCCAAAGCGTCAATATTTTGTGTGGCCACCATTATTTTCCAGGACTGCCTTAACCCTCTTGGGCATAGAGTTCACCAGTGCTTCACAGGTTGCCACTAAAATCCTCTTCAACGCCTCCATGACAACATCACAGAGCTGGTGGAAGTTATAGACCTTGCGCTCCTCCACCTTGCATTTGAGGATGCCCCAGAGATGCTCAATAGGGTTTAGGTCTGAAGACATGCTTGGCTAGTCCTTTGCCTTTACCCTCAGCTTCTTTAGCAAGGCAGTGTTCATCTTGGAGGTGCGTTTGGGGTCATTATGTTGGAATGCTGCCCTGCGGCCCAGTCTCCGAAGGGAGGGGATCATGCTCTGCTTCAGTATGTCATAGTACATGTTGGCATTCATGGTTCCCTCAATGAACTGTAGTTCCCCAGTGCCGGAAGCACTCATGCAGCCCCAGCACCACCACCATGCTTGACTGTAGGCAAGACACACTTTTCTTTGTACTCCTCACCTGGTTGCCGCCACACATGCTTGACACCATCTGAACCAAATAAGTTTATCTTGGTCTCATCAGACCACAAGACATGGTTCCAGTAATCCATGTCCTTAGTCTGTTTGTCTTTAGCAAACTGTTTGCAGGCTTTCTTTTGCATCATCTTTAGAAGAGGCTTCCTTCTTTGAACGACAGCCATGCAGACCAATTTGATGCAGTTTGTGGCTTATGGTCTGAGCACTGACAGGCTGACCACCAACCCCTTCAACCTCTGTAGCAATGCAACCTCACAGAGAGCACGCTTACCAGATAGCAAGCCAAATAGACGTATGGCTTTAACCCAGCCCAGGCCTTTGTTCTGCAAAGGGTCCCAGAGATGATATATATATATAGGGTAATAAGGCTCTCAGGCGGATGCCGTAGGCTCCATGGCTCCATGAACCGTATATCAACAATTAGCCCAAAAAGAGATAAGGTAGACGACCATAGCATGATACTGTCTCTATCCTGGTTTATTAAATCAATAAAAAAATTGCACTTACATTTGTAAAGTCTTTAAAAACACATAGAAAAACTAAGCCAGCCGGCTACAATTCAAGCTCCCGTCCTTCTCAGCGGAACGGCATGGTGACGTCAGCATGTTACCTCCTCATACGTGTTTCGTTACATATGACATTCTCAATGGGGAACGGGCAGCGTGCTGACTCACCATCATAAATACTCTCACACCTCGAGTATTGCCATATTGGATGTGGGCAGCTCTTCATTTGAGGAAGAAACTTGCCCGAGATATAATAACAAATAGCACTCAAGGAAAGAAGGCAGGGAAAAAGAAGAAAAAAACCTTAACCTCCCTGGCGGTATGATTATTTCAGATTTTTGATGCTCAAAGCTGTACAATGTTTTGCATGGAAATTTGGCGTTTTATATTGTAGGCCTGTAATTCTTAGGAATAACACACTTAAATTTGTCCAAACAAGAGTCTAGTAGACAGTTCGGGTATGATAAAGTTTGAAACACAAAATCATAAATTATAATATAATAAATGACTATAAATAATTATAACAAATAATAATATAATAATAATAAAAACTATTCAATAATGTAATCAAATCAAAAATGATGAAATTTGCTCAGAATTGTCGCTGTGATTCTAATTTATTATCGCTGTTTTCTAGCTGGTCTAAAGCCGCTTTTGATGTAAAGGGATGATTTTGGTTGCTATGGACAATCTCCAGTTTCCAGGCAAAAAGAACAGTATTTATAATATAAAACTGCATGCGGGGCACTGGAAAAACCACTAGGGACAAAAGGGATGTGCAACTATTTGATACAGTAATGTAATCTGTAAGATTACAGTGTACTGTATGTATTGTGTGTGTTTCACTTTTTGAATTTGGTGCCATTCTCCATCCCCATGCGACGCAACCCTCGCAGGGGATGGAGCCTGGCGCTGTGATAGATCCAGTGGAGGACACGGCTCGCACAAACACAGCGGGGGGACATCGCAGGATCCTGGGGACAAGGTAAGTAACTTTGCCTGGATCCTGCTATGCAATCCCACACTTGGGAATACTGCTAGGGAGGTTAATATTATATTGATAAATATAATGAATATCCACAAGGTAGATATTTGTTTAAAAATTGTGTATTTAAAATTAATTGCCATATGGTGATGGACATTCACCCACATGGTCAAATATTCCAATTGGACCCACTTGACAGTCCGAAAAAAAGAAAGATTGAGTGTTTATGTGAAAAACATAAATACTATGTATATAACAGATACATAAATGAATTGCATATATTAATTAATTAAACAACCTCAAGAAATTAATTAACACTACATTAATATTATTATTTATGCCTACGCACACAAAAAACTGTGTTATACACAAATGAATTATGTATATGTGAAATTATTCAATATATATATATATATATATATATATATATATATATAAGTGAATAATACGTGTTAATGTGTAATTGATAAAAAATTAATAAAAATTGGTGAAAATTACTAATACATTTTGATGTGACAGAAAAGTGAAATCAATATGTGAATATGTATTTTATTAGTGTTAGTGAAAATTAATATTCCTAAATAAATATGCTGTGATATCAAGTAGGTGAATTATATAAAACTGTATATATCTACACCTTTGGGCCATCAAGGACACCTAAACACAAAAATTAACCAAAAAATCTCTAATGGATCTTGGTAATAAGTGTAGATAAAAAAATATATTAAAAATGTAAATATATAATTAAATAATTAAAAATAGAATTAGAAATAGAATTTAAAAAAAAATATACGTGACTCGGACCAGGTTTGCAGTTTCGTCATGGTTTAAGAATTATCAATGAAAGCATTTATGTTAACATCGTCGTTCAACCCACAAGGCACATAAGTCTTAGCCTTATCCAGGACATCTCTAATTTCGAGATCTCCCTCACCAGGGAACTACCTCTCCAATTGGGACTAAATCTATCGATACCCAAAAAAAGGGTATTCAAAGGATCTTTATTGTGCACAAGTAAGTAGTGTTTAGACACTGATTCTTAAACCCAGATTTGATATTAGTAATGTGCTCATTCAAGCAGACCTGTAGGGGGCGTTTGGTCCTCCCTATAAATTGTAGTCTGCACGGGCACTGCAGCAAATAAACCACCCCCAATGTTGAACAGGTGATGAATGGTTTAATGTCGTGATGTATCGGTGGACACAAAACTAGTGATCCTCCTATGGGTGCAGTTGTTAAAGGAACACACCCTCCGACATTGATAATACCCTGTCAATTGGTTAAAAAAGTTATCCTATTTTTAGGGGGATCAAAAACGTTAGGGGATAATCTATTCCCCAAAAAGGAAGAGCCTCCAAAGACCACTTGTGGCTTATCTGGTAGAACTGTCCTCAGGATTCTATCGTTGTTGACAATATGTCACGGCCTTGACACCATCTGTTTAATACTTTTATATTGTAGGGAGTAGGGGCACAATCTCTTGAGATGTCCTATCCTTGAGAAGGTCATCCCTATTAAGTTGTTTCACCGACTCCAAAGTGGTCATCAAACTATCCTCTGTGTATCCTTTTTCCAGAAATCTGTGGGTAAGGATCTCTGCTTGTGCCAAAAATTCATCCTGGTTAGAACAATTCCTCTTAAGCCTCATATACTGGCTCTTTTTAACTGACCTAAGCCAAGGCCTATAGTGACAGCTGTCAACGGGGATGTATGAATTCCTGTCTGTGGACTTGAAATAAGTAGATGTAATCAACTTATCACCCCCCACTCTTATTTTCAAATCCAAAAAATTGATCTCACATTGGCTCATCTCATACTTGAGCTCTATACCTCTATGGTTGGCAATCAGAGGATGTCATCTATGCCCAAAATGTATCTAAGTTAGTTTTGTGGGCAAGATACACAGATGACATCCTCCTCCTATAGGATGGGGATGTTCTGTCTCTGGAGTCCTTTATGACCTCCCTGATATACAGTTCACAGAGCCATGAAGCCTCCACCTGAGAGCCTTATTACCCTATAAATATAATCTCTGGGACCCTCTGCAGAACAAAGGCCTGGGCTGGGTTAAAGCCATAAGTCTATTTGGCTTGCTATCTGGTAAGCATGCTCTCTGTGAGGTGGTGGTGCACTTGTCTGTGGTATAAATCACTGGGGTGGTCCGTATTTAATGCAGTATTACGCTATGGTCTATTTTATTTTTATTTTTGGGCCGATTGCTAAATCATCTCCTATGGAGCTACAGAGTTTATGGTATCTGTTTGAGAGCTATATCATCATGTATGCAGTATTCCTGTGAATTCGTGGAAAGCAAAGGCCTGGGCTGGGTTAAAGCCACCTGCCCAATTTGCTTGCTATCTGGTAAGCGTGTTTTCTATGAGGTAGAGGTACACTTGCCTGTTGTTATATCACTGGGGTGTCCTTCTTTGAAGTTTTTCAACCACTTGTGCAACCATTGGAATTGTTTATGCCCTGCAATTCGATACACAAACTGTAGTTAGCGCAATTTTTCTCCTTCCTATTACGTTTTGTATTATATTCCACATTTAATTGCTGCTTTTGGATTGGTCCATCCATTTGTAATTCATTCTTAGCGCAGTTTTTTCCTTTTTATAGTCACTAACAATAGTTGTACATAACTCTTTGTAACACAGAACAGTCCTTTTCTTATCTCACAGTTTCCCATTGTAGATCTTTACTCACCAAGCTCCCAGTCTCTCACTAGACTTTCAGATCCCAGTTGTCACTGGATCCCCTGAGCTCTTCCACAGCTATCCCGCTGTATACTCCACAAGCGTCACTCTCACTATCCTGCTGAGTCCCTGACTTGGCACCTGCTCATATGTTCCCACTTCTTCCCCATCCTTGGCTGGTGAGAAGACTGCTCAGGTACTTGCTTCAGCTTATTCACAGTAGTCTCTGGTAACAAGGCAGATGGTCCCTTAGTGGCGACAGCTTCCCCTCTACCTCTGAACACAACTGGTTCCTTGTACGGCTAAACCTCCGCAACTCAGTTGGACTCCAATCCTGCAGTCCCGACCCTACGCTACTTCTCCTGCTACTGAATAGGCCTCAGGCAGCCTAGCAGCCAGGTGTCCCTGGGATAGGCCTCAGGCTTCCGGCCTAGCAGCCTGGGGAGACATAACACACGTCAACCCAGACAGCCATCCAGGTGGCACAGAACCCGATTACCTGACTCACGGGCATTTTTTAAGGAGCAGTGATTTTAATAATGCTTAAAGTGAAAAAATAAAAATCAAATATTCCTTTAAATATCGTGCCTGGGGGCCTCCTTAGTATGCCTGTAAAGTAGCACATTTTTCCTGTGTTTAGAACAATATCACAGTAAAATGACATTTCTAAAGGAAAAATTGTAATTTGATTGCAGCTGTAATGTATTGGCGGATCCCAGCAATATAGAAAAAATTCATTTAAAAAAACGGCATGGGTTCCCCCCCTCCATTACCAGGCCCTTTGGGTCTAGTATGAATATTAGGGGATCGAAAAAAAAAAAAAAAAGCAACAACTCCGCCTCCATAGGAGGCTACTGCTGACTGACGCCTCTTCATGATGACAGCTGTTATATAGCTGAGGGCGGGGCCACACGCTGACATAAATGGGTGACCTCACCTTCAACTGGTGTCACGCGGCGTCAGAGGGGGTGGGGTCACCCGTTTACATCACCGGGTAGCCCCACCCTCAGCTTTATAACAGCTATCATCGCGAAGAAGCATCAGTCAGCAGGAGCCTCTCATGGAGACAGAGCAGTTGCAGGGTTTTTTGCTTTTTTCAGTCCATCAGGTGCTGTCATGGAAGATGGATTTACATCACAGGATATTTTTTTTTTTTTAATAAAGGACTTGTCCCAAAGTGTCTCCTGTAATTTTTACTATTTTTGACACCTTTTTGGGTGAATTGGTAGGGGTACAATGTAACCCATACCTGTTCATATGGGGGGCGGGATCTTGGGGTCCCCTTATTAAAGGGGGCTTCCAGATTCCAATAAGTCCCCCACCCGCAGACCCCCACAAACACCAGGCAAGGGTTGTAGGGACGAGGCCCTTGTCCCCATCAACATGGGGACAAGATGTTTTGGAGGGGACCCCAAAACATCCTCCCCATGTTGAGGGCATGTGGCCTGGTACGGTTCAGGAGGGGGGGCATTCTCTCATCCCTCCCTCTTTTCCTGCGACCTGCCAGGTTGCGTGCTCGGATGAGGGTCTGGTATAAATTTTTGGGGGACCCCTACGCCATTTTTTAAAATTTTGGTGCAGGGTTCCCCTTAAAATACATACTAGACCTGAAGGGTCTGGTATAGATTTTGGGGGGACTCCAATGCCATGTTTCTTTAAAAAAAATTGGCTCAAGGTTCCCCTTAATATCCATACCAGACCCAAAAGGGTTGGTAATGGACTGGGGGGGGACCCATGCCGTTTTTTTGAATTAGCATGATTTGGAGAGCAGAGAGGGATCTGTATGGGGATGGGGTTGGTAATGGGGATTATGACGTCTGCATAAAGCCCAATTTTGAGAGCGGTTTTGCCGACTTGTGTACCCAAGATAGTTACATAGTTAGTCTGCTTGAAAAAAGACACAAGTCCATCCAATTCAACCAATAAAAAGGAAAAAAAATCATACAATCCTATATACACAATCCTTTACCTACAGTTTATCCAGAAGAAGGCAAAAAACCCCAGCAAAGCATCATCCAATTTGCTCCAGCAGGGGAAAGAATTCCTTCCTCATCCCCCAAGAGGCAATTGGATATTCCCTGGATCAACTTTACCTATAAATGTTAGTATACAGTTATATTATGTACATTTAGGAAAGAATCCAGCCCTTTTTAAAGCAATCTACTGAGCTGGACAGAACCCGCTCTTGAGGAAGTCCATTCCACATTTTCAAAACTCTTATGCCCCGTACACACGGTCGGATTTTCCGACGGAAAATGTGTGATAGGACCTTGTTGTCGGAAATTCCGATTGTGTGTAGGCTCCATCACACATTTTCCATTGGATTTTCCGACACACAAAGTTTGAGGGCTTGCTATAAAATTTTCCGACAACAAAATCCGTTGTCGGAATTTCCGATCGTGTGTACACAAATCCGACGCACAAAGTGCCACGCATGCTCAGAATAAATAAAGAGATGAAAGCTATTGGCTACTGCCCCGTTTATAGTCCCAACGTACGTGTTTTACGTCACCGCATTCAGAATGATCGGATTTTCTGACAACTTTGTGTGACCGTGTGTATGTATGTACAAGTTTGAGCCAACATCCGTCGGAAAAAATCCTAGGATTTTGTTGTCGGAATGTCCGATCAATGTCCGACCGTGTGTACGGGGCATAACTGTGAAGAAACCTTGATTTAACCTCTTTTCTTCCAGACAAAAAGAGTGCACCTTTGTGCTCTGTGATGACCTTAAAGTGAATAAGTCAACACTAAGTTCACTATATGGACCACCTATGTATTTATACATGTTGATCATATCCCCCCCCCCCCCTTAACCTTCTCTTCTCAAGAGAGAAAAAAATCACCATCAAATGGTACTTTTAATCCCAGACCCTATATCATTTATAAATATATTGAAAATTAAGAGTCCCAACACTAAACCTTAGGGTACACCTGATAACCGTGGACCACTCAGGGTATGAATCATTAATCACTACTCTCTGAATACAGACTTTTAGCCAGTTTTTTATCCATTTACAAACTGATTTTTCCAAGCCTACACTTCCAAGCCCAAGTGTACTATATCTACAACCACTCATTTGTCTAAGGTTTTGCTTACCTTCTCATAAAAAGAAATCAGAAGAAGTTGTTTGACAACTTCTGTCTTTCATATATCCATGCTGTCTGTTCCTTAAAATATTTTTTCCCAGCAACAATTCATCTATGTGGTCTTTTTCTCCAATATCTTTCCGACTATAGAAGTTTAACTAAAAGATCTATAGTTTCTAGGTAAAGGCATTGATCCCTTTTTAAATATAGGCACCATATTGGCCTTAGGCCAATCAAGTGGTACTATTCTAGCCATTAAAGAGTCCCTAAAAATTAGAAACATTTGCTTTGAAACGACAGAGCTCAATTATTTTAGAATCCATGGGGGTATGCCATCTGGTCCAGGTGCTTTATTCACCTTTATTCTGTCTAAATATTTCTGGACCACTGTGGATCAGCTGGGGCTGTGTCAATGCCTTCCCTATTATTGACATGATCTCCCCCTTGCTCCGTATACACAGAACTGAAGAAGGTATTTAAAGCGGGGGTTCACCCACACCGCCAAAAAAAAAAAAAATATTAAAAGCCAGCAGCTACAAATACTGCAGCTGCTGACTTTTAATACATGGCCACTTACCTGTCCCAGGCTCCAGCGATGTCGGCAGGGGACGCTGAGAACCCGCTCGGTTCTCGGCAGCTGCCGCCGCCATCCTAGGTGAGGGAATCAGGAAGTGAAGCGTTGCGGCTTCACTTCCCAGTTCCCTACTGCGCATGCTCGAGTCGCGCTGCGCGTCCCTAGTGGTCCCCGCTCTCTCCTGGGAGCTGTGTGTTCCCAGGAGACAGCGCGGTCGGGACGGGAAGAGGCATAGACTCCCATGGGAGTCTATGCCGGAAGTGGGTGCAGATACCTGTCTTAGACAGGTATCTGCACATCCCTCCCCCCTGAAAGGTGCCCACTGTATACGTCTATTCTCTCCCACTTCCCTAAGAATTGCTGTGATCTACCGGCCCCCTGGTCCATTATCGACTTTCCTTGATGAGTTTTCTGCCTGGCTACCCTACTTTCTCTCTTCGGAAATTCCCACAATCCTTCTCGGTGATTTCAACATCCCTGCTAATACAAACATTCCTGCTACTTCTAAACTTCTTAGTCTAACCTCTTCATTTGACCTGAAGCAATGGGTACAGGCTTCTACTCACTCTGATGGCAACACCCTTGACCTTGTATTCTCCTACCTATGCACTCCATGCAACTTCTCAAACAATCCTTTTCCTCTCTCCGACCACCACCCTATTAGTTTCTCTCTCCCCCTGTCTTCCACCACCTTTCCCTCGAATCGCCTAACCGTCACCCGTAGAAACTTTCGCAACTTCAACTCCTCTCTCCTCTACTCTGCTACCGACCACCTCTATGACAAAATCTCCCCCCTGTCCTGCCCCAACCAAGCCATATCCATCTACAATAAATCTCTGTCCTCCACCCTGGACAAGCTCGCTCCCCTCACTACACGCAGAATCAGGCCTCGACCCCTACAACCCTGGCAAACAGATGACACTAAAATTCTCAAAAAACGTAGTCGCGCTCTTGAGCGTCTGTGGCACAAGACTAAGTCTCTCAAAGACTTCAACCAATACAAATCTGCCCTCCAAAAATACTATTCTTTCCTCCACACTGCCAAGCAAACCTATTTTACAACTCTTATTAATACCTTCTCATCCAATCCCCGTAAACTCTTCTCTACCTTCAACTCTCTACTTTGTCCTCCACCGCCTCCCCCCACTGATTTACTCACTGCCCAGGGAATCGCTAATCACTTCAAAAACAAGATTGATACAATCCGTGATGAAATCTCCACTCTACAGGTATCTCCCCCAGCTAAGACCCCATGTCAACAGATACAACTGACACTACCTCTATTCAAATCTACTACTCCAGACGAAGTTGCTAAACTCCTTTCTATCGCCCACCTAACTACCTGTCCCCTGGACCCTGTTCCCTCTCAAATGCTACGGTCACCCTCTGACCCCATCCTACACTCTCTAACCCACATCTTCAATCTCTCCCTCACCTCTGGCGTCTTCCCCGATGCTCTAAAACATGCACTTGTCACTCCCATACTCAAAAAACCATCCTTGGACCCTACCAATCTTAACAACCTGCGCCCTATCTCCTTGCTCCCCTTTTCCTCTAAACTCCTTGAACGCCTGGTTTACAACCAACTGAGTGACCACCTCATTAAAAACAACCTTCTTGATCCCCTTCAATCTGGATTTCGCCCTCAACACTCCACAGAAACTGCTCTTTTAAAACTCACAAATGACCTACTAACTGCAAAAACCAACGGACACTATTCTGTACTCCTACTTCTGGACCTTTCAGCTGCCTTTGACACGGTTGACCACCCCCTCCTCCTCAAAAAACTTCACTCCATCGGTCTCCGTGACTGTGCTCTTCAGTGGCTCTCATCCTACCTATCCCAACGCACCTTCAGTGTCACTTATAATTCTACTTCCTCCACTCCTCTTCCCTTCTCTGTCGGGGTCCCCCAAGGTTCTGTTCTTGGACCTCTTTTATTTTCAATCTACACCTCTTCCCTGGGTCAGCTGATAGCCTCTCATGGCTTTCAATATCATTTCTATGCTGATGACACACAAATCTATCTCTCCACCCCTCAACTCACTCCATCAGTCTCTTCACGCATCACTAACTTACTAACCGACATATCTGTATGGATGTCACACCACTTCCTCAAACTCAACTTGTCCAAAACTGAGCTTATAATATTTCCTCCCCCACGTGCCTCTTCCCCTGACTTCTCTGTCAAGAGCAATGGCAAAACCATTCACCCGTCCACACATGTCAGGGTGCTAGGTGTTATCCTAGATTCTGAACTCTCCTTTCAGCCCCACATCCAATCACTTTCCAAAGCTTGCCGCCTCAACCTCCGCAACATCTCTAAACTACGTCCCTTTCTAACCAGTGAAACTACAAAGCTCCTGATTCACTCCCTGGTTATCTCTCGCCTTGACTACTGCAACTCACTCCTCATTGGCTTACCTTTAAATAGACTATCCCCCCTTCAGTCCATCATGAATGCTGCTGCCAGACTCATCCACCTTACAAACCGATCAGTGTCTGCTACCCCTCTCTGCCAATCCCTCCATTGGCTGCCACTCGCCCAACGAATTAAATTCAAAATACTAACAATAAGTTACAAAGCCATCCACAACTGTGCCCCCAGCTACATCACTAACCTAGTCTCAAAATACCAACCTAAACGCCATCTCCGTTCCTCCCAAGATCTCCTGCTCTCTAGCTCCCTCATCACCTCCTCCCATATCCGCCTCCAGGACTTCTCCCGAGCCTCGCCCATCCTCTGGAATTCCCTACCCCAATCTGTCAGACTGTCTCCAAATTTATCCACTTTTAGGCGATCCCTGAAGACTTTCCTCTTCAGAGAAGCCTATCCTGCCTCCATCTAACAACTGCATTATTTTCTCCATTAGCTCATCCCCCACAGCTATTACCCTTTTGTATAACTTGACCCTCCCTCCTAGATTGTAAGCTCTAACGAGCAGGGCCCTCTGATTCCTCCTGTATTGAATTGTATTGTACTTGTACTGTCTGCCCTAATGTTGTTGTAAAGCGCTGCGTAAACTGTCGGCGCTATATAAATCCTGTATAATAATAATAATAATAATACATGGCCACTTACCTGTCCCAGGCTCCAGCGATGTCGGCAGGGGACGCTGAGAACCAGCTTGGTTCTCGGCAGCTGCCGCCGCCATCCTAGGTGAGGGAATCAGGAAGTGAAGCGTTGCGGCTTCACTTCCCGGTTCCCTACTGCGCATGCGCGAGTCGCGCTGCGCGTCCCTAGTGGTCCCCGCTCTCTCCTGGGAGCTGTGTGTTCCCAGGAGACAGCGCGGTCGGGACGGGAAGAGGCATAGACTCCCATGGGAGTCTATGCCGGAAGTGGGTGCAGATACCTGTCTTAGACAGCTATCTGCACATCCCTCCCCCCTGAAAGGTGCCAAATGTGACACCGGAGGGGGGGAGGGTTCCGAAAAGCGGAAGTTCCATTTTTGTGTGGAACTCCGCTTTAATAAATTTGCCTTCTCTTTGTCCTGTTACCCACTCTAGTTTATTTTGTAAAGGGCCTACATGCTCAGACCTGATCTTTTTGATATTAATATATTTGAAGAACTTTTTGGGGTTTGTTCTATTATCTTTTGCAATCTGTCGACCGTTTTGAATTTTTTCAGCATTGATTTGCTTTTACATATTCTGTTATCTTCTTTGTAAAATGTAAACGATGATAGTGTTCCTTAATTTTTACATTCCATAAAAGCTCTTTTCTTTTTATTTATAACTTTTTTAACTTTGGCTTTGGGCCACATAGGTTTTATTTTTAGCCTTTTAAACTTATTGTGCATGGGAATATATTTGCAGTGTGTTCACATACAGTCTTTTTGAAGAATTCCCATTCTTGTTCTGTGTTTATCAATGCCAATATTTCCTCCCAGTCTAAGTCTTGGAGAGCAGCCCTCATCCTTGGAAATTTGCTCTTTTAGAGTTGTGTAGTTATATTTCCAGTATGTGCTTGTTGTTTACAGCTTACATTGAATGAAATCATGGTCGCTGCTACCCAGATTTTTTTATATGCTGAGGGTGTTAGAGGGTGTTAGACTGGATGGATTCTGCAAGGGGCTCCATGACAAGAGCGAATATAAGGGGAGACAGGGGGCAACCCTGTCTGTTGCCTTTGCAGAAAAAAACACATAGGTGCCACTCTAAGTGCAGTATGTTAATCAATTTTTAATAAGCAAATTGTGCATATATACTCACAAGAGTAGGATAAAAAAAGGCAAGTCAAGTATGAGAGAACAACCGCCCATGAGGGAGTCCATCCGTGGCTGTATGCTGGTGAAGTGGAGCGGGTTTCCTGGACCTCGAGCACACAGGAAACCGACACTTCCGGTTGGGACGGTGGACCAATAGGTGACGCGTTTGCGGAGTGTGCGCTCCTTCTACAGGCTTGCTCTACAAACGTGTCGCCTATTGGTCCACCGTTCCAACTGGAAGTGTCATAATCACCGGCTTCCTGTGTGCTCGAGGTCCAGGACATGTCGTAACCAACGGCGCCACCCGCTCCACTTCACCAGGGTACAGCGACGGGTGGACTCCCTTAACAGACAGTGATTCTCTCATACTTGACTTGCCTATTTTTATCTTACTCTTGTGAGTACATGTGCACAATTTTTTCATTAAAAAATGATTAACATAGTGCACTTATAGTGGCGCTCTGTGTTTTTTTCCCCCAGCCTTCTCAAGAGTTGCTTCTCATCTTCACTGGGCTGCTATCAAGTGCCACATTATGGACTAATGTGGACTTTTTACAGGCATTTACTTTCAATTATTTCTCTCAAAGTCCCCCTTATTTTTAGGTAAGTAATAGTCAGGTGGATCTTCACTGAGGCTGATGTAAGCGCCAACTTTTTTTCTATGTGTATCTGTCTGTTGCCATTAGTTATAATAAATGGCTCTGACACTAGGCCTGAGGTACAGACCCTATTAACATTTGAATCCTATTGACTTCAATGAGGTTCAGATTCAGCACCCAAACTTTAGTCTTGTTTGCCGAACTGTGCTCAAACCAAGCCCAGGTATATTCAACTCATTACTAATTTGGAGGTGGCATCCCTAGTTATGTTTTGGCCCATACCTTCACCTAGATATGGATCTTTAAAGATTAAACAAAATGACCATTTGATCCCAAAACATTTCAGAATTACAGTTATAAGTTACAAAAAATATTTCCATTATAGCTTTTATTGTTGATCTTGTGAAAAAAAACTTATGAAGTGTAATAAAGTTTTCTCTAATTAGGAAAAAATATTACTAGATCCCCAGTCATGAATGTTTTCTCCTTTAAACAACATTCTACAATTATAGACAGATGTGTGCTTTCTAATGGGGGGCTGGAGGTCCCTGGCCCAAGTTTGATGGCAAACAGGGTTGTCTTTAAGGCAGGGCAAAATGGGCAGCTACCCTGGGCCCTGTCATTGTTGTGGGGCCCCAAAGCAGCTGCCTAATACTTGTCAACTAGACCAGTTTGAATTCCCTCGTCCCTTGAGATTTTAGTCCCGTGCTGTGTCCTAATATCTCAGTGTGAATTTCTGTTACTAATGCTGCCCAGCTCTGCCCTATTGTGTACAGATGACTCACCTGCAGACCTGTGTTTACATGTAAATACCTGCATTGATATGTAAATAGCGGTGGCATTCATATGTAAATAGCAATGGCTGGCTGCATTCATATGTACATAACGGCGGACCAGTGGCATTCATATGTAAATAGAGGCGGCATTCATATGTATATCATGTCCCCCTGAGGTCATATCCACCATCACCTCTGCTGAATGTTGCCTACCGGGGAGATAAAGGGGCATACTTGAAAGTCCTGCCTACAACTGTTAGCATGGGTTTTAGGATGCAAAGGTGTACTAAGAGGGTGGATAAAGAATTCGGTCATGTGTAGGGCAGCCCATTAATTTCAATGGACTGCTCTATGCACTAGAAACTTGGAAGAAAGTCCCTAACCCTTTTTCAAAATAACACGGCGTCACAGCACATGTCATCAGCAGATAAGTGAGGGTGTCATTAATAATTAATGGCACTGCTGTGTCTCTGCTAAAAGGCAGCAAATTTATGTGGTGTCAGAAAAGCAATTTTGTGTGCGTTCTCGACACACACACACATATGTGAACGCAGGCTAAATGTCTCAGTTACATTGGTGGTCAGTGTAAATCTTCTCATTACATTAGGGCTTGGTGTAGAATCCTTTCATTCACACTAGTGGCCAGTGTGAATCCCTCCTTACATTGGTGGCTACTGTGAATGCTTCTATTACATTAATGGTCAGTGTAAACGCCTATTACATTGGTGGCCAATGTTGAAACTCATCTTTATATTGGTAGTCAGTAAAAAAAATCAACATTGCCATTGATCACACCCTCCCCTCCCCCTGCACTGCCATTAATCCCAGGAGTTCTAGGATACCTAGGAGTTTTCTGTCTATTGATAGGTCCCCTCACCTCCCCAGTCCATGGTGTGCAGGCAGTGAGGAGATGATGTGCTGTAACCTTTATCAACAATCAGTGAGCAGTAATGATGTGCAGTAACCTCTAGCAACCAATCAGTGAGCAGTAATGATGTGCAGTAACCTCTAGAAACCAATCAGTGAGCAGTAATGATATGCAGTAACCTCTAGCAACCGATCAGTGAGCAGTATTGATGTACAGTAATCTCTAGCAACCAATCAACATGCAGAAATCATGTGCTGAAACCTCTAGCAAATAATCAGTGAGCCAAAATGTGTGCTGTAACCTCTAGTATCCAGTAAGTGATAATAAGCGATAATGATACACTGTAACCTATGGCAACCAATCGCAATCACTGCCTGATCTAATTCAGTAAACAGATTTTGAGTCTAGCTGCTATCTATTGTATGTCTCAGAGCTGGTGGAGAGTGAAACTGCATGGAGGGGGGGGCAAGAAAATGTTTGCCCAGGGTCCAATCAATATTAAAGATGGCCCTGATGGCAAACTAGTGGTAACTTCAGAGGATAAACACCCCAGAGGCCTAGACCTCTGAGCATGTGGCTAGGAAGTTGCAGTAGTGGGGGACCCACCCTAATCCCCTGAGACACATTCCCCACCTTGGACTATAACCACCAAGTCCAATTCGCTGCTGCTGCATCACATAGCTAAGACAGAAAGGCTCCTAGTTTTCTCATGCTGTTATACTGTATATACTTGGGTCTGACACTTGAATTTTTTTACAATTGTCCCAGTTAGATACGAAATGTCAGTAATGCAAAAATAACATCCAGTTATTTGCACTTGAGGTTTTACTTTTTTAGTAAAGTAAGATATTTGGTATAAAAATGACTGTATATTTCCATACATTTCTGTTATACCTACCTTAATGTCTAATGTGTAGTCTTCCTCAGGTACTGGACAATGGGGCAATGTATAAGCATGAATACCAATCGAAGAGTTGATTACAGAGAACTTCTCACTACTGACAATGGAATCAGGAAAATGGCTAGTTCAGCACTTTTTGATGCTCCTGAATATCTATGTGTTGACTGATATGCAAAGAAAAAGTAACCTACCATCTGTTCTTTCTTTTGTAACAAATACCAATATAAAAATGTTTAAACTAAAACTTGCTGGTTGTCAATCTTTATTTAACCTTATTAACAAATATATCTATTGTATTAACTAATATCAAGAGCGAGCAACAGGTTGCCAAGCTGTTTGGCAGAGATACCTAATTGTAAAGTTGACTGTAATGCCCTGTCGGACTTTCCGACAACAAAACCATGGATTTTTGTTTGAAGGGTGTTGGCTCCAACTTGTCTTGCATACACACAGTCACACAAATGTTGGCCAACAATTACGAACGTAGTGACATACAAGACGTACGACGGCTGATAAAAAGGAAGTTCAATAGCTAGTGCCCCACCCTTTGGGCTCCTTCTGCTAATCTCGTGTTTATCTCGAGTTAGTAGAAGTTTGGTGAGAGACAATTCGCGCTTTTCAGCCTTGTGCTTTTCAGTTTGTTTCTGCTTCTCAGGTTGTGCTTGTCAGTTTGTATCTGTTCTTCAGTGCGTTCTATTTATAGTTCACTTCTGATTTTCAGTGCGTGCTTATCCGGTCGTTTCTGATTTTCAGCTTGTTCTTGTCAGGTCCTTTCTGATTTTCAGTGTGTTCTATCAGTTCGTTCTGAGCAGCCGTTCATTTATTAGCCATGTTGCGGTTAGGTAATCATCATAGAGTTTGTGCTGTTGTTGGGCTTGATGTTGGAGTTATTGCTTTGACTCAAGTCCAGTCTATGAACAGGGGGAGGAGGAGTTCTTGGAGCAAGAATTGGTTGTTTAATCGTGACCAATTCTGTCGTATGCCTTTGTTGCGAGAGCTCCAGGAGAATAATCCTGATGATTTCAGGAATTATCTCCGGATGACGGACTCCGTCTTTCACCATCTCTTGGCTTTGCTGACCCCTTAAATTACGAAGCAGGACACCTGCATGTGGCAAACCATCACTCCCAAGCAAAGGCTCATTGCCAACTTGCGGTACTTGGTGACGGGGAGAAGTTTCCAGGACCTGAAGTTCACGACTGGGATCTTCCCCCTGTCTCTGTGAATTATTATTCCAGAGACCTGTTCTGCCATCATTCAGGTCCTGCAGAAGGACTATATTAAGGTAAGTTTTATCCTTTAACATCACATTCTATTTAATGTTTGCTAATGTATTGTATTTATCTCATCATTCCATAATTACCATGATTGTAATATGCTGTGATTGTCCTCTCTGTCCTCATGTATGCTGTAAGCTTTTACTGCTCCTTTTTTGTCCTTCATGCCTATTTGCCTTCACTAACCTCCCCAGCAGGGATGAGCCGAACACCCCCCTGTTCGGTTCGCACCAGAACATGCGAACAGGAAAAAAATTCGTTCGAACACGCGAACACCGTTAAAGTCTATGGGACACGAACATGAATAATCAAAAGTGCTAATTTTAAAGGCTAATATGCAAGTTATTGTCATTAAAAGTGTTTGGGGACCTGGGTCCTGCCCCAGGGGACATGAATCAATGCAAAAAAAAGTTTTAAAAATGGCCGTTTTTTCAGGAGCAGTGATTTTAATAATGCTTAAAGTCAAACAATAAAAGTGTAATATCCCTTTAAATTTCATACCTGGGGGGTGTCTATAGTATGCCTGTAAAGGGGCGCATGTTTCCCGTGTTTAGAACAGTCTGACAGCAAAATGACATTTTGAAGGAAAAAACACATTTAAAACTACCGCGGCTATTGCATTGCCGACAATACACATAGAAGTTCATTGATAAAAACGGCATGGGAATTCCCCACAGGGCAACCCCGAACCAAAATTTAAAAGAAAAAATGTTGTGGGAGTCCCCCTAAATTCCATACAAGGCCCTTCAGGTCTGGTATGGATTTTAAGGGGAACCCCGCGCCAAAAAAAAAAAAAAACGATGTGGGGTCCCCCCAAAAATCCATACCAGACCCTTATCCGAGCACGCAACCTGGCAGGCCGCAGGAAAAGAGGGGGGGACGAGAGTGCGGCCCCCCCCTCCTGAACCGTACCAGGCCACATGCCCTCAACATTGGGAGGGTGCTTTGGGGTAGCCCCCCAAAACACCTTGTCCCCATGTTGATGAAGACAAGGGCCTCATCCCCACAACCCTGGCCGGTGGTTGTGGGGGTCTGCGGGCGGGGGGCTTATCGGAATCTGGAAGCCCCCTTTAACAAGGGGACCCCCAGATCCCGGCCCCCCCCCTGTGTGAAGGGGGTACTTACCCCTACCATTTCACTAAAAAACTGTCAAAAATGTTAAAAATGACAAGAGACAGTTTTTGACAATTCCTTTATTTAAATGCTTCTTCTTTCTTCCTTCATCTTCTTCATCTTCTGGTTCTTCTGGCTCTTTTGGTTCTTCCTCCGGCGTTCTCGTCCAGCATCTCCTCCGCGGCGTCTTCTATCTTCTTCTCCTCGGGCCGCTCCGCACCCATGTCATGGGGGGGGAGGCTCCCGCTCTTCTCTTCATCTTCTTCTCTTCTTCATCTTCTTCTTCATCTTCTTCTTCTTCTTCTTCTTCTTCTCTTCTCTTCTTCATTTCTTCTCCGGCCCGCTCCGCAGCCATGCTGGCATGGTGGGAGGCTCCCGCTGTGTGACGGCGTCTCTTCGTCTGACGGTTCTTAAATAACGGGGGGCGGGGCCACCCGGTGACCCCACCCCCCTCTGACGCACGGGACATGACGGGACTTCCCTGTGGCATTCCCCGTGACGTCACAGGGAAGTCCCGTCAAGTCACCGTGCGTCACCGTTATTTAAGAACCGTCAGACGAAGAGACGCCGTCACACAGCGGGAGCCTCCTACCATGCCAGCATGGCTGCGGAGCGGCCCGGAGAAGAAATGAAGAAGAGAAGAAGGAAGAAGAGATGAAGAAGAAGAAGAAGATGAAGAAGATGAAGAGAAGAGCGGGAGCCTCCCCCCTCATGCCATGGGTGCGGAGCGGCCCGAGGAGAAGAAGATAGAAGACGCCGCGGAGGAGATGCTGGACGAGAACGCCGGAGGAAGAACCAGAAGAGCCAGAAGAACCAGAAGATGAAGGAAGAAAGAAGAAGTATTTAAATAAAGGAATTGTCAAAAACTGTCTCTTGTCATTTTTAACATTTTTGACAGTTTTTTAGTGAAATGGTAGGGGTAAGTACCCCCTTACCATTTCACACAGGGGGGGGCCGGGATCTGGGGGTCCCCTTGTTAAAGGGGGCTTCCAGATTCCGATAAGCCCACCGCCCGCAGACCCCCACAACCACCGGCCAGGGTTGTGGGGATGAGGCCCTTGTCTTCATCAACATGGGGACAAGGTGTTTAGGGGGGCTACCCCAAAGCACCCTCCCAATGTTAAGGGCATGTTGCCTGGTACGGTTCAGGAGGGGGGGGGGCGCACTCTCGTCCCCCCTCTTTTCCTGCGGCCTGCCAGGTTGCGTGCTCGGATAAGGGTCTGGTATGGAATTTAGGGGGAACCCCACGTCAATTTTTTTTTAAAATTTTGGCTGGGGTTCCCCTTAATATCCATACCAGACCTGAAGGGCCTTGTATGGAATTTAGGGGGACCCCCACATCATTTTTTTTTTTTTTTTTTTGGTTCGGGGTTGCCCTGTGGGGAATTCCCATGCCGTTTTTATCAATGAACTTCTATGTGTATTGTCGGCAATGCAATAGCCGCGGGTAGTTTTAAATGTGTTTTTTTCTTCAAAATGTCATTTTGCTGTCAGACTGTTCTAAACACAGGAAACATGCGCCCCTTTACAGGCATACTATAGACACCCCCCAGGTACGAAATTTAAAGGGATATTACACTTTTATTGTTTGACTTTAAGCATTAATAAAATCACTGCTCCTGAAAAAACGTCCGTTTTTAAAACTTTTTTTTGCATTGATCCATGTCCCCTGGGGCAGGACCCAGGTCCCCAAACACTTTTTATGACAATAACTTGCATATAAGCCTTTAAAATGAGCACTTTTGATTTCTCCCATAGACTTTTAAAGGGTGTTCCGCGGCATTCGAATTTGCCGCGAACACCCCAAATTGTTCGCTGTTCGGCGAACTTGCGAACAGCCAATGTTCGAGTCGAACATGAGTTCGACTCGAACTCGAAGCTCATCCCTACTCCCCAGTAGGGATGAGCCGAACACCCCCCTGTTCGGTTCGCATCAGAACTTGCGAACAGGGAAAAAATTTGTTCGAACACGCGAACGTGCTAATTTTAAAAGCTTATATGCAAGTTATTGTCATAAAAAGTGTTCGGGGACCTAGGTCCTGCCCCAGGGGACATGGATCAATGCAAAAAATTTTTTTAATAACGGCTGTTTTTTCGGGAGCAGTGATTTTAATAATGCTTAAAGTGAAACAATAAAAGTGTAATATTCCTTTAAATTTCATACCTGGGGGCGTGTCTTTAGTATGCCTGTAAAGGGGCGCATGTTTACCGTGTTTAGAACAGTCGGACAGCAAAATGACATTTCAAAAAAAAAAAAAGTCATCAAAACTACTTGCGGCTATTAATGAATTGCCGGTCTGACAATACACATAAAAGTTCATTGATAAAAATGGCATGAGAATTCCCCACAGGAGAACCCTGAAACAAAATTTGTCTGGTATGGATTTTAAGGGGAACCCTGCCCCAAAATTAAAAAAAAAAAAAAGGCGTGGGGTCCCCCCCAAAATCCATACCAGACCCTTATCCGAGCATGCAACCTGGCAGGCTGCAGGAAAAGGGGGGGGACAAGAGAGCGCCCCCCCTCCTGAACCGTACCAGACCCCCAGATCCCAGCCCTCCCCCTTGTGTGAAATGGTAAGGGGGTACCATTTCACAAAAAAAGTGTCAAAAATGTTAAAAATGACAAGAGAGAGTTTTTGACAATTCCTTTATTTAAATGCTTCTTCTTTCTTCTATCTTCTATCTTCCTTTGGTTTCTTCCTCCATCTTCTTGTTTTTCTGGTTCTTCCTCCGGTGTTCTCGTCCGGCATCTTCTTCCGCATTGTATTCTTCCGTTCTTCTCCTCGGGCCGCTCCGCGTACATGATGGCATATTGGGAGGCTCCCGCTGTGTGACGCTTCTCCTCTTCTGACGGTTCTTAAATAACGGGGGGCCACCCGGTGACCCCACCCCCCTCTGACGCATAGGGACTTGACGGGGACTTCCCTGTGGCATTCGCCGTGATGTCAGAGGGGGGCGGGGTCACCCGTTACGTAACCCCACCCCCTTCTGACATCACGGGGAAGTCCCCGTCAAGTCCCTGTGCGTCAGAGGGGGGCGGGGTCACCGGGTGCCCCCCTTATTTAAGAACCGTCAGAAGAGGAGAAGCGTCACACAGCGGGAGCCTCCCATCATGCCATCATGTATGCGGAGTGGCCCGAGGAGAAGAAGGGAAGAAGACGCTGCGGAGGAAGATGCTTAATGAGAACACCGGAGGAAGAACCAGAAAAACCAGAAGAACCAGAAGAAGAAGATGGAGGAAGAAACTGAAGGAAGATAGACGATAGAAGAAAGCAGATAGAAGAAAGAAGAAGCATTTAAATAAAGGGATTGTCAAAAACTGTCTCTTGTCATTTTTAACATTTTTGACACTTTTTTGGTGAAATGGTAGGGGTATGTACCCCTTACCATTTCACACAGGGGGGAAGGCCGGGATCTGGAGGTCACCTTGTTAAAGGGGGCTTCCAGATTCCGATAAGCCCCCCGCCCGCAGACCCCCACAACCACCGGGCAAGGGTTGTGGGGATGAGGCCCTTGTCCCCATCAACATGTGTTTGGGAAGCTACCCCAAAGCACCCTCCCAATGTTGAGGGCATGTGGCCTGGTATGGTTCAGGAGGGAGGGCTCTCTCTTGTCCCCCCCTTTTTCCTGTGGCCTGCCAGGTTGCATGCTCAGATAAGGGTCTGGTATGGATTTTTTGGGGGGACCCCACGCCTTTTTAAAAAAAATTATGGCCGAGGTTCCCCTTAATATCCATACCAGACCTGAAGGGCCTGGTATGGAATTTTGGGGGACCCCCCACGTCATTTAAAAAAAAAAATTTGGTTCAGGGTTCCCCTGTGGGGAATTCCCATGCCGTTTTTATCAATGAACTTTTATGTGTATTGTCGGACCGGCAATTTATTAATAGCCGTGAGTAGTTTTGAATGACTTTCTTTCCTTTGAAATGTCATTTTGCTGTCAGACTGTTCTAAACATGGGAAACATGCACCCCTTTACAGGCATACTATAGACACCCCCCAGGTTTGAAATTTAAAGGAATATTACACTTTTATTGTTTCACTTTAAGCATTATTAAAATCCCTGCTCCCGAAAAAATGGCCGATTTTAAAACTTTTTTTTGCACTGATCCATGTCCCCTGGGGCAGGACCCAGGCCCCCAAACACCTTTTATGACAATAACATGCATATAAGCCTTTAAAATTAGCACTCTTGATTTCGCCCATAGACTTTTAAAGGGTGTTCCGCGGCTTTCGAATTTGCCACGAACACCCCAAATTGTTCGCTGTTCGGCGAACTGGCGAACAGCCGATGTTCAAGTCGAACATGAGTTCGACTTGAACTCGAAGCTCATCCCTACTCCCCAGCATGTTATCCCGGGCCCATACACACCTAGCCTAGTGACTTAACAATTGTATTTTGTCAGCTCCATTGTAGTGCTTACCCTAAAGACCCCCTAAAATATGTCCAAATGTTATTGTTGTCCTTAAATTCAGGCAGAGTGCAAGAAGCTTTTTTTGAGGGGCCAAAACTCATTTGGAACCCTCTCTCCCCCCAACCGCTAAATCATTTGATACCAATACTCCATCTGCTGTATACCTACCTATACCTACCTCTTTTCTGTTCATATTTATGAATGAATTCACCAAAGCATGTAGTGCAAGTGCCTGCCTGAATACTTTCAAATGGTACTGTTTAAAGTTTTGTTGTCCTATTATCTTGATAGGTAATTGCAGAATGTAAAAATGTGGTTAAATTTGTACAGTGTATATTCATATTTTTGGATTATGGCACTTCTTGCCTGTCCAGTGGGCTGCCAATAGTGTAAGTAAGGAGGGGCTGGCCAAAGTAACACACGCATTCAGCTCTCAATGAAGTGGAGAGGGTTATCTGTGCAAAACATCTCCCCCCAAAATAACATTTTTCCAAGGGGCCATCAGACGGGGTGAGGAATCTGATAAGTGGACCTTATACTTTTGTCTTTAAATACTCATTTCAATAAATGTTATACTTATGTTGGCCAAGAATGTTTGTATCTAATCTGCTTGCAATTTTATGTGCAAAAGTACTATTTTTTTTCTTGTTTGACTCCACAATTTCCTTACAACCCACAGGAATGGCAGACTGTGGCCTCCCAATTCCACCAGCAGTGAGACTTTCCCAATTGCGGTGGTGCGATCGATAATGGCCAGCCAGGTCTGCCTTTTCCTTACGGCCATCAACATGGCCAAATACAAACTGTAAAGTTGAACCTTGAAATAAAGGACATCAACGCCAGCTGCATACGTCTCACACACGGTTTACTCAAGAATATACACTGTACATACAGCGGATCACATCTGGATTGATAGTGATACAGGTTACAGAGTGATACAGACTTTTATAGAAACTCATATCATTACAGTCTATGTCGGGCAAAAGCCCAAAGTTACACATCACAAGTACTCATTTCATCAAGTATTTCAACACAGCTTTTGGCCAGCTTTCTGAGTTTTCTGGGTTACTTTGACCTGGCTAATTTTATCTGTCAAGTTATTTTGACAGAAAGAAAGAATAATTATAATTAAGTTAAGTTGACTTTTGGACAGGGACTTTCTACGTCAACATCTTTCCTATCACATCTTTTCCGAGAATCATTGGCAGAACATTTAGATGTCAACTTGGTCAACCCAGCCACATGTGTTGCAATACCAAAAGAATTCATAAACAGAAAAACAAGTTAAGTGCAAAAATACAATTTCATATTGAAGAGGAACTCTGGATAAGTAAAAGATATGGTTCCTATATTTCCTATATCTTCACAGCCCCTCCTGTGTTTAGAATTCTTTCGGTATCCCTTTTAAGCTTCTTCTGTGTTTTTAGGTTGATCTTCAGGTATACGGATCACCATCTCATGAGCAGTTATGACTTGAGACCTTAAGGGCTCAGAAGAACCAATATTAGTACCAGCACGTGTGATTATTTTCAAACAACATTTATACCTAATTCCTACAATGTATAAAATACCATGTAAAATTCCAGAAAACCATCCTGCAATACCAGAAAACCAGTTGAGAGGATTGAGCCAGGAAAGCCAGCTTTCCCAGTTACCTTCAACCCAAGTAGTTTCGGTATGTTCTTTGCGAAATTTCACCTTCATTTGTTGTACCTTTCCTACATGCGAAATGATGGCATCTTCAGTCTTAGTATCATTTCCGATGTAGTTACAACAAGTAGTTCCCACTATGGCGCATATTCCTCCTTGACTGGCCGTGAGATAATCCAGCATCAGCCGGTGCTGCAAAACCTCCTTCTTGATCATCTTTAATTCTATAGCAAGGGCTATAAAGTTTCTATCATACAGGGCAGTAATGTTATCCATCAAGCCTGCCAAATCAATGATGAAACTGAAAGCTTTTTTAATGCAACATCTATTTACCCAAGGAATAGAAAACAATGGTTTAATCTCTCTGTCATGTGATTCAATACTTAAAATTATCATCTCACTTAGGATAAAATGTAGGCCTATCAGGAGAATTGTCATTTTTCACATTAATTTCGGAGTCTTCTTCTTCCTCTTGTCCTCCTGGGATTTCATCTTCTCCTGGAGCTGACTGATCAGTGAGATCCCTTTTAATAAGGTGCACAAAGTCTTTTTTAAGAAAGTGTATAGGTATTTTGTGGAGCTGTGTTTCTTGAAAGTCATTATCCTCCATATACCAAGTAGCAGGTATGACTCTATCAAAGTAAAAGTTAATGCAGACAGCTGGTTTTCTCAATGGAGCATTTGTGAATAGTAGAAGTGAAATAGCTCTGTCAATCATTGTTCTACTGACTTCACCAAAGTGTACACTGTCCTCCATTTTAGCTAAAGTGCTAGGTATTCCTAACAAAGAGGAGAAAGTCTTATGAGAAATAGGTGCATGTGTGCATATCCAGCAATTAGTGATATTCAGCTTCTTGGCAGCTTGCATCTGAAACTGGTTCAAGTTGTGACATTTCTTCCATTACAGTAGCATTAAAAAGAAAAGTGTCTTGCATCTTACCCTTTTCTTCCTTGTGTGTCCATTCATATGTCATGACTGTAATCCATACCACCACTCCACCGCAGAAGATAACACTCCAGAGCTTCACATTCATCTTAGGCCCTAGGAGATTCATTCTGCAGTCTTCTTGCTCACGCACGGGTCAGTGGAGGAGATGACCTGGAAGATAAAGATACAGAACAATTCTTGCCAGCAGCAGGCCGGCTTATATTTTCTTTTGGAGTCATAGTCTTTTTACAGTGTGAACCATGCACCCAATACTTATAGTCTTTCAGCTTCACTGCAGTAGGAGATACAAGAATGACCTGAAATGGTCCTTTCCACTTAGGAGACAAAGTAGTCCGGGGTGTGTGATTCTTGATATACACCCAATCTCCTAACTTTAGTCCATGAGTTCCTTCACTTGTGTCCACAGGTTGTCCTGCTTTCGCTCTGGAAAAAGTATCAGAAAACACATTTGCCAATTTGCAATGTCCATTCATTAAAGTCACTGTCTCTGGCTGCACAAGAGATGAATGTAGTCTCCTGGGCGGTCGCCCAAACAATATGTCAAAAGGTGATAGTCCATGTTTCTCTTTAGGGGTAGTCCTAAAGGCTATAGGTAACGCTTATACCCATGTGCTTTGTCCATTAGCAGTTTTTTTAGCTAAATACCTCTTCAGGGCTTGATTGCTGCGTTCCACCATCCCACCAGCCTGCGGTCTGTTAGGAGTATGCAATTGCTGTTTCATACCCAAAATATTCACTACTTCTGCCATAAGTTTATTATCGAAATGTGTACCTCTATCTGAGGAAATTATTGACCCTATACCAAACCTTGGGATCAATTTCCTCGACATTTTACCACAGTTCTGGCATCACTTTTTGGACTTGGGCCAAGCCTCTGGCCAGTTCAAAAATTGATCAATGCAAAAATACTTAAATTGACCACAAGGGGGCATATCCGAGAAGTCAATTTGCACAATTTGAAATGGCTCCTCAGTATGCAAAATATGCTTCATGGGAGTGGGCACTGACTTTCCAATGTTATGCTTTTGACATATAGAACATTCAGTAACCTTTAGCAGCATATGCAGAAAAACCTGGAGCCCACCAATCTCTGACTACCACCCGACACATCCCTCCTGTTGAGACATGGCAAGGCCCATGGTTCAAAGCAAACAAAGAAGCAAATAATGTCGGAGGAGCAACCAGCCTGTGTTTTAGTTTCCATATACCATCTGCTCCACAAACAGCTCCCTTTGTGGTCCAAAAGGATGTATGAGGCGAACTTGCCTGTAGAGCTGATACAATATCCAGATCCACTTGAAGATCTGTGAGCAGGAATGTTGGAAGCGCTGTAATTGGCTCATAAGAATGTATAACATCTTTAGCATACCTATCAGCCAAAGCATTCCCAAGTAATATACTATCATCTGCTCTGGTATGTGGTTTACATTTAATTACTGCAACTTTAAGAAGCAGCTGGACCGCTGCCAATAATTTAGCAATTAATTCTTTATGTTGTATAGGGGTTCCTGCTGCTGTCAGATAACCCCTCTCTTGCCAGAGTTGTGTAAAACTATGCCCTATGCTTATAGCAAGGTTGAGTCACTATAAATATTTACAATAGCCCCTTTTGCTTGCAGTTAATAAATTGCTGGCATAAGGAGCAAATCTAAAGTTTCCCTTTACTTCAAGTATGTTTTACTCCCATTCTTTCAGTAGATAAAACTATAGTTACTCCTATATTTATTAGTATACCTCTGTCTAATAGATAGTCAGGGGAGTTATGGCGATAAAACAAAAGAACATTTATGACACTGACCTCCCATTCTTGCCTATAGAGGTTCAGTGACTTTGGCAGTAATTACATCATTACTTACCCCGACCAAAATTACCTGCTGATTCGAAGTGGAAAAATTGGCATCACATATATTTAACAAACTCTTTGAATCGCCTTTATCTATTAAACACAGAATAGACAAACCATTAACTGACACATCAATCATTGGTTCTGTATTTTGTCCCAAATTCAAGACAGCAAGTTCAGGGAAGGAATGAAATTTTCATTATAATCAAATCACCATACTCCACTATCTGCTGAAACTGAGTCCCCACTCTTGGGGTATTTCTAACATATATCTTAATTCTGCTAGACTTAGCTCATCTTTCCCTTCTACTTTGAACAGCTAAGACCTATAATTGTAGAATATTGAGGTAAAAACTGTCTACAATATCCCACTAATCCAAGGAATGCTCTCAACTGTTTTAGAGCTGTGGGCATTTGTTGCTTTGCAATTACCTTTTTCCTTTTTGGCTGTCAAATGTTTGATACCTTGGGAGACACAGTGGTCCAGGTATTGTACTTTTAATTTAACCCATTGTACTTTTGCAGCATCTACTCTTTGTCCTATACTGGCTAAAAA